>JAPDEK010000016.1:0-406018 GCA_027569065.1 Aspergillus cavernicola
CCCACCCCCCCGGTCTTCCGCTCCGGTTTTGACCACCTCCACCAGGCTTCAATTATTGGCCAAACATTTTTTAATATATAAATATATACACCTCGGCTATATGACCCGATTTTTTTTTTTCCCAGTGTTCCCCTTGTCACGGTTTTTTGCAACAAATAATAAAAACGGGCTACCACAAAATGGTCCCCCCCCCCCCCCCCCCCAAAAAAAAACATACAGTCATACAGCGTACCTATACATAGATTCTTCGGCCTCGAGTACTCTTATTTATCTTGTAACGACCTAGAATAAGATGAGGAAATATCAGAAATCAGGCAATTAGTCAGTTTAATACTTGCATACCAGACAGTTTACTGGCTTGTAAGTCTACATACTCTGTACTAACAACCAATGTGGCTGGTTTGCTTATATAACACTCATGTGAGCCACATTCCTGTGATGCCAAGAAATCACATACAGCTGATGTAAGCAGCTAACTAGATATTTTGATTTCAATCAAAATCCAATGCAATTAATTTTTTCGTTTTTCCGCATCTGTCAAGTCCTGTGATTGGCCAACCGCTTAACAACCACTTGACAACTGATTGACAACTGATTGACAAAATGGATGATTTAAATACAAGTCCGACACCCGGAACCAGGGTATGAAAAATACCAACTGCTTATCAACCCCTTCCTAACTAATTACTCCCTATAAATAGCTGGACATTCCGATGCCTTTAACCTACGCAAAGCATCAAGGTCTTACTACGCTTTATATGAAGCATACTGATGGCCTTCCTGAGTACCCAATTACCCATGAACATGGTTTTTGCTATGTCGTTGCAGCCAGGGGCCGCTCTCAGGTTGAGATGGAACAGCTAGCACACAGTGTAAGAACTTCGCAACCACTTAACTAGGAGCCACTTATTAACCAGTTTAGATCCAATACGCGAAGCAGCAACGCTATGGCCAGAAAAAGCCAATTTTCTCTCCTTTTCTCGTCTCTCAAGCAAAGAAATGGACATGGAAATGCTCTGGTGTCTTAACCTGTGAATATCTTAGTAAATATTTACAGTCATATCATCATACATCTGTTGATGAGGAGATCTGGCAAGAAATTCGAAAATATCAAAGTGACGCTGAGATGCTAGGGTCAGATCTAGGCAAACGAAATGCCTATAAGTATGTAATCACCTGTCACCTGTCAACAATTTGGGAACCACTTACCTGTTTATTATAGTTACTATCGTTCAAAGGTCGCATTGTTCAAGAAGGGCCATGCTTGCATTAGCCAATTGCCAAGTTGCAAGCCAGTTTTCAAGCAGTGTACGCAAATGGTATGGTCTCTATTTATTCAACTGCTTGGCAACTACTTACGGAAGAGTACTTAGAATGGCGATGGTTCATATTCTTCATATATCAGTTGTGTTAACGATGCAACTGATGCTTTATCAAAGCATCACCATGGAGCCATTCAAAGCCATACCAACATCAATCTCCAATTTTTAGAGGATCTTTTTAATAAAGAGATCCTCCCAGCAACGGAGGAATGTGGTGTCTTTGAACCACTTTCATCAAGGCGAAAGTTCTGCTGTAAGTACTTACTACTTTGGAGGTCCTTGGGAAGGTGAGAAGCAGTTGCTAACTACTTGACAGCTCGCGACCACCCCCAAGGACCTGGTCTCCTAAAACACATTAAATGTGATGTTGTTTTGACTGCATTAGTTCCGGTTGATATTCAACAGTGCCCTTATATCTTATTTGTTTCTCACGGAGTACATAAGCACGCCCCCCCACCACCAACTAAGGCGCCAGGTCGAATTATTCAAGGGGTAGAAGATAAAACCAAAATTGGTGGAGTGAAGGCTTAGGGTACAAGGCAATGCAACGGGAAGGGAAAAAAACATGGCAGGGGTAAAGAAGAAGGAGAAGGCCGTCCATGACTGGCTGTGATTTCCCGAAGAACTGGACGATCAAACGCGGGATCCAATTGACCTCAGGTTGAACACGGACAAAGTGATCTACATTTATATTCAAACCCGCCCCAATATTAGTATTGAGCTCTACTCTGATATTTAATCCATCCTAATGTCTATATCTACCGAAGCAACGATCGGAATCATCGCTATAGCAGCCGCATCTATACCAATAAAGCTGTCTGTTTTCAACTACTGGAGGCTTCGAGCCACACATCTTCGAGTTATACTTACCAGCGTGAATTCATCAAGCTCAAGTGTTGTTCCTGTTGGGACACGGAGAATACACCTGATCGATAGCACAATTATTTCGTAAACGAGTACTGTCCGTCGACCACCTTACCTATGAAGGATTTCATAATAGCGGTTGGCGCTGGTCAAGGTGTTTAGGTATTGAGCCTTGCGAGATGGGTTCATTATACTGGAAGAGAACGAACAGATCCTGGTTCTCTGAAATAGAGTATGAATATAAAAGCCATTTGTCAAGCGATGTTTTGCGATATACACATAGAATCTCTGGAAGATGAAATAGCATGCCAAGAAATCGGACCTACCTTAACTCCATGTCTTATACGGAGTACAAAATCAGGATATTTATTACCCGGTGATAAGGAAGTCGGGGACGGGGAATGGGAACCTACTGTTGTGCCGTTTCCTGCCAAGCAGTAAGCTGACATCCTAGAGAGAACCAAGATCCGTGGAATTATAGCTTTAGAGTATAAACACTTTTGAAATGCTTTCCTTGAGCTGAAGGCCATGGCTTTCTACTATTGGCACGCCCTGTTGGGTTTGCAACTCAGAGTCCGGGGCTCAACATCCAGCTTTGAAAAATCTATAGGCAATATTCATCACGAGTTCACCTAGAGGACGAACTCAATAATCCATCCTCTTTTTTATCATTGCTGTCTAACCTATAAAGGGCTGACACTTGCACCTAAAATCAACACTTAATGGGTTTATACTCACATACTACTTAATCTATGATTCCCCATTAACTTTAGCAACTTCATTCTTTATCCCATGTCTATCTCCACAGAAGCGATGATCGGTATTGTTGCTATACTTGTTGCGTCCATACCGGTGGGACTTTCCATCTTCAAGGCCTGGAGACAGAGAAGGAATAGCCCTAGTTATGGTAAGACGCTACAGTGACAGCTCTCACCACGCAAACTGTTACTTATCATTTAAAGGTGACTTGGAAGGTTGCTTATTGCCTCTCTGGCGTCCATGTCTCGAAGTAGAGTGCACTGCCACGACAAATCAGGTGATTGACATTCGTCCCAACTATTCCTGATCTTATGGAAAAATGTACTGATGTTGATTCAATTAGACTTGACTAGTGATCTGTTAAGGGCGGACATTGTTCATTTGAGTAGGGTGACTACTGCGTCTCAGGCGACAATTGTCCGCCGACCATTTTACGATTGATCTGTATACCTGGACAATTGTTGATAACTCACTGCTTTTGCCTTGGTTTTTTTCTCCTTTGTATTGTGTGTGATGGATAACTGCTGGTTTGGTTGGAATTGCTGGAGTTGGTTGCTCTCCTGGTAATACTATAGAAGTACTATCGCATTGATAGACTCGCGCAACTATGGTTCCGCCTTGTATGTGGTGTCCAACTCATGATTTACGTTGTGTATACTTAGAGTCAATATAGAGATCTCGATGCCTTGAAACTGGACCTCGGGGACCTTGTGCAAGTTCCATTTATAGAATATTTCGTAGAATAGCGTCAATTAGGATGGAGATTCGTTTTCCATGACTGCAGAGCAGGTGAGAAGCTCCCGCCTGTATGAAAAGGCATCTTAAGCTTTGTTGTATCTATCGGAGCCATTGGATATGTGTAATGATATGAAGATTAAGACCATGACTCTCAACCTTCCGATTTCCCATACCTTTCAATCCAAACAGTTAATCCAGATACCTGCCTCACAGACTGATCGCAAATCAAAAATCATAATGTTTCTCTCAACAAACGAAGTTCTTGTTATTATCATTGTTGTTTGGATAGCTTTCCTGCCAATCCTAGGAGGACATTAACAGTCCCTGTCAAGTTTGCGGTATGACCTATTATTGCGGACAAGAACTTCAAACAATCTCTAATGTGGTATATATATGGCGGACGTAAAGGCCATGTACTACTACTACCTTTTCAGCGCCCAGGAGCTAATCAACCACCAATCGACCCCACCGAGATTTGCCCCCTAAGATTGTCTACCCAGCCCTTCGGATACCATAGCGAGCTAGGAATGGATCGTTCCCGTCGCTTATAGAGCTGTGTCAGACATACTCCGTACATGGTTGAACTACAGTTGAGCTTGGTGTTGATGTGCGATGGGTTGTTCTTTTGGAGTGTCTTGGGATTTGTGGAAGAGGTTCGCCGTGGAAAAATGATGTCGACTAATGGAAAACTATTCCAGGAAGGAATATAGTTGAAACAGAACCTGATTGTGCCCATATCCTGGTGTGTCAATATTTCCGACGGTGAAAGGGTCAATATGTTGAATCCGTTTGTAGTTGAAAGTCGTCCAATTTCAAGATATGGATCAGAGCCGTGGGGGCAGGCGGCAAATGATATCATCCCGTTATCGTCCCGAATCGACAAACCCGCTGACTCCTCGGACTCACAGCACTGATTGTCCCTCTCTCCCACATTCTGGCATGCCTCGTCGCCAATTCATCCTCTATCCTGCATTTAATATGTGGCGTCACTTTTCACAATCACCACAATGCTTGTAGAAGATCCTCCAGACCCTGACCCTCTACATTCACAGTCCCAGTCCCAGTCATACCCAGTGGCGAATCTACCCGAATCCTCTTCCCAAACCAGGACCAGCCCAGTATCTTCCTCGCCATGCAATTGCGACGATCTGGACCCGGATTTTCTGGAGTTACACGAAATCGAGACGCAGCATGAGGACGAGTCGATCGGGTCGCTATCCTCGGGGGAATACCGTATCGTCACCCGCCGCACCGTTTCTCGAGCGAGTCAGAGCAGTCGGCTGCCACGCGAGGGCGTTCTAGGGAGCATCCAGCGATTCTGGACGAGGAATGTAGTTTTGACGGTGCAGCAGAAGAGGAATCGGGATCATTTCGGTATGTGAGAATTGTTTTCTGAGTGATTGTTTCGCGCGGAAGGTTGGGTCGGTCGGTCGCCCAAGGGGGAGGTCAATTGAATAAACCAAAAGGATGGAAGAATGTCTGCTAACAGTAACGTGAGATTAGCTCTTGAACGGACTTTCCTCGCTTACATACGCACGTCAGTTGTCCTGGCGATGCAAGGGGTTTTCATCGCACAACTCTTCCGTCTGCAATCGGTCTCCACCATTAAAGGCCTCGGATACCACGAAGTCGGCGTCCCGCTGTCAGTGACCTGTCACGGCGCGGCTATCTTGACGGCGGCGTTGGGAGCGCATCGATTTTGGAAGCAACAGGGTGCCATAGCGTTGGGGATGGTGTATGCAGGAGGTTGGGAGCTGAATGTCATTGGGTTTTTGACAACATCGGTCGGTATTCCAATTGCATTTCAATCCAAGGATCAACAGATGAGCTAACGGGCATAGATCACTGTGGTAACCTTCGTGCTGTCCATCGTCATCGCCGTTAAGGTTGAATCTTGATGGTTGGGTGATGTGAAAGTTGGATTTGAAACGATATACTCTCAGGGCATATCTTAATATATGCTGGGAACTAGCAGAATAAGCAATTCCTTCGCGCGGGGCATTTCGGCCCATTCGAGACAGCTCATTGACTCCTTGTTGACTCCTTTGGGGCCTCTTACATATCGCGCAATGCCAAGCTTTATTGCGTGATTGAAGGCGTTCAGGCAGCCGTTTCATCGCTTCAACAACAAGATCCTCTGGAATTGTTTACTCCAGACTTAGCTTTAGCGAGGTATGACGGATAAATCTGATCAGATGAATAACCACTTGAGTGGAGATTTCCCGTAGTGAATCTAGGTAGTGATCCACGGCGGACTTCAAAAACTCCACAATCTTCAGGAACAAGAAACAACCCAATGCTGACTCCATTGAAGTCTCTCACGGAACCTCAGCCTCAGATCTCAGGGCTGGTTGGTGTCACTTTGGGTGGAGTTGGTGTTTGCTCCTTTGGCTGTCCACATAGGGCGAGCCCTGCTTGTTCTTTAGAAATCCTTTAAACACCTTGAAACCCTTGAATGCACTCAGATTGAATCCCTAGCCTTTCACCATTCATACAAATACTCTTTGTAGCGCGCGAATACACGCTTCCCTAGGTATATACAACATTACAAATCCCATCCGAAAGTCTACCTTGAACGTCATGTACTACTTGGTTAATCATACTCTGTTCCCTCTAACAAAACATTGCTACACAAGGCCCTAATGGAAGCAATGCTCGTCGCACTATCCCAAACTACTGCTGAAACCCCCACAGCCAGCTTCGAGGTCGACCTCGTCTTCCCCCGCAACAAGACTTAAGTATCCAATGGTCTACCAACTAATTACCTTCAGCACTCTCTGGTATGGGACCTAGGCGCCTGCATCAGCGAGAAAGCCAAGCCTGCCGATTGTGATACTGTGTTCAACCAGAGGTTCACAGATGGGAATTGTGTGGCACAGTGACAAGACTAAGACGTGCTACGGATCTGTGTGCGGTGCGGATTGACAATAGTCAGACACGCGAGACTGCAGAAGTTGATTTTGCCAATCTTGCTGCTACAACTTCGAAGGAGTTGAAACTTGAAAAAAGGAGACAAGGTGAAATTTGAAAATTAGACACGTGCACTAAGCCTAAACAGTATTCTGTTTACAATTTGCAGACTCGTATCCCCCAACCAATAAGATTGAGAACTCCGGATCCTGAATCGCCGGCGTGAAGAAGATCCACCATCAACAGCCACAGCTGATTCTCTTTCCCCTCACACGAAGCAGATATCTCAGGCCAAGCTCTTAGCAACAGTGGAAAAGTAAGCGACTGAAACATGAGTGGTTCGTCAAGCTGTCGCCACGGCATCATGAACCCCCTCCGTCAGCGCCGAGGATGGAACAAAGCCCCGAGCGAGCCACACAGACGGCTTGCTGTGCTCATGCTGTGGATGTCTCCGCATGCTGGAAGCCGACGTTGTCTAGGATCAACCGATGACTGACAGGGGTAATAATAAAAGGCCCGTTGTCCCTCTGGATTCTCCCTCTCTTTACCCCAATCTTACGCGGGGAGGGACATGATGAGGATCACTTTTCTCTCCTCGCTCGCTGCTCTTGCGGTGCCGGGGCTGTGCTTATCTGTCCATGAGAGCGAGTCTCCCCACGTTCTGCGACTGGGACTGAAGAGAAATCATTTCGACGATCCGGTCGGCAGAGATCGTAGGCGACTGAAGAGACAGACTGTCGATGTGGACCTCTATGGGTATTCGGTTTGTCAATGTACCCCCTCGTTATTCTCTGTTATCTGATAAGGGTCCACGCTAGATGGGCGGGGAATTATACTCCGCAAATCTCACAATAGGAACTCCACCACAACGAGCCGAAGTCTCTGTCGATACCGGAAGCGCTGATCTCTGGGTCGTGCATGATGATAACGAAGTCTGTGGTGCGTCCGGGGCTCGCTGCGATTCTTTAGGGACTTATGATCCCCTGAGCTCGAACTCCTCCGATACTCTCTCCGACGAGTTCACAATCGAGTATGGCGATCAGTCATGGGCTGAAGGATACTACGCGGTGGACACCCTAGAGATTGCAGACGCGGAGCTGCCTCAGGTTCAATTCGGCGTTGCATTGTCGTCGAACATAGACAGTGAGTATCCCATTGTGGAATCGTGACTGTGCTGACCTGACCCTGTTTGATGCACAACAGAAGGTATACTAGGCATCGGCTACTCGACAAACGTCGCCGCTCGTTACCGATACCCCAATCTTCCCGAGCTCCTAGTCCGAAATAACATCACCAGCTCCAACGCTTACAGCCTGTGGCTCAACCGACTAGGCGAAGACGAAGGAAACATCCTCTTCGGCGGCGTAAACACCGCCCACTACATCGGCGACCTCCAAACCCTCCCCGTAGTCCCATACGATGGAAACTACATCCACCTCTGGGTAACGCTAACCGAACTCGGCATTGAGTCAACAGCCGACAGCATCGAACAAACCTACACCAACTCCGAACTCCCCCTCGTCGTCCTTCTCGACTCCGGCGCCACAATCACCTACCTCCCCGCCGACATCGTCGCCCAGATATACAGCGACCTCGACGTCCACTTCCTCGAAGAAGAACAATTCGGCTACGTCCCTTGCAACACATACCTAGTCGCCCGCGAAGACTATAACCTAACATTCACCTTCTCCGGCCTCACCATTCACGTCCCGCTCCGCGAACTCGTCCTCCAAGACGCCATGTACTACCAAGGAAACTACCTCGACATCGACGGCGAAGACAGCTGTATCTTCGCCATCGCACCAAGCGTCGACTTCTTCCCCATCCTCGGCGACTCCTTCCTCCGCAGCGCCTACGTCGTCTTCGACCTCGATAATAACGAGATCTCGATGGCCCAGGCGAACGTTAATCCCGGCCCCGATCGCATTCTAGAAATCGGCGACGGCGACGATGCCGTCCCGCAGGCTACCCCTGTAAGGAATCCTGTCTCGACTGCGACGGTTGTCGTTACCGGATCGCCTCTCTCGCTACCTTCGGATTATACCAACGAGCCTATTTTCCCTTCTAGGACTACCACAACTACCGTCTCGGCTTCGACGACTGTGGGGAATGAGCCGTCGCTACCGACTGATTCTGGTGACGATACGTCAGCTACCGGCTCTTCTCCCGAGGAGACGGATCTGGCTGTCCGTGTGCGGGGGAATCCGTCTTTGCTAGTTGCCGGTGTTGCGGGCGTAGGTCTTCTGCTGGGATTATAATGAGTTAGATGTATGTACTATCTATGAAAGAAATGTCGTCACGACGTTTTTACTCTGGTCTCTCCAATCCTCCTCAGGACTCTAACTCAATTATCACCCCTCCCCGGCACTCCTGAAACAACAAACACACACACACACACACACACACACACATAACCCCTCGAAGAATTCTATAACGCAAACGCCGTCGGCGCCATCCCCAACCACGGCGACATAACCCTCGTCCCACCCTCCCACAACCCAACCAAAACCGGATTAATCCAAACCGTCACACTCCAGCCCAGAAACCCTGCTACCCAGATATACCCCACGACCTTCTTACTACTAGTATTTAACGTAACCCCACTCCAAGTCACAAATCTCTGAAAGAAAGTCTCAACGAGAAGACCAACAATCTGCAGAGTGAAAAACCAAACCCCTCCCGTTTTCTCCACGGGCACGCCGAAGGCAATGTCCATTGTGGAGTGGATGATCCCCGATGCCGTGAATGTAAGGAGGATGCGGGTCCAGTGGGCGAGGGGGCTTTTCGGGGGGATGCCTAGGAGGGTTGTTAGGAGGAATGTTGTTGGGGATGTTAGTGGGCGGCGGAGGAGTTGGTGCCAGGTTGATCTGTGGTTTTTTTTTTCTTAGTAAGTATGGACTATGTAGAGGGGGGAAGGGGTTAAGGTGTAGTAGTAGTAGTAGTAGTAGTAATAGGGGAGACGAACCCCCATAATCCAGCTAAGGTGTACGCATCACCGAATCCGCCTGCGATCGGCGGCCAATTCGACGGACTACTACCGCATAGCACGAAAATGAATGCGAGGGATGTATACCCGCCAACGATGGTAGCGCGGGTTACGATGGCGAAGGAGAGAGTGAATAGACATTGGATTTTGAATTTGCGTGCGTCGAACGAATGGAATGGGGAGAAGAAGAGGACGGTTTTATCGGTGTTTAGCTGGGTGATTACGGATGAGAGATGCGGGTCGTTCGGGTCGATGGTGAGGAAGGTGAGAATTGCTGCTGAGATGAGGAGTTTGAGGGCTGAGTGTAGGAGGAATGATGTTCTGCTAGGGACGTATGTTGGATTATCGGGGTTGAAGGGTGGAACTCGGCTGATTGTCCAGGGGGTGTTGATGCGGCGGGGGTTGTATGGGATTTCAAGGGCGAATAGTAGCTTTCTTCCCCACCCTAGTGAGGATTCATGTGTGGTGGTGCTTGAGATATCTTTTTTTTCTTGCTTGGTAGTTTTATAGGCGAGTTGTGCTTCGTATGATGCTTGGGTTATCACGAGTAAGTCAATCGCGTTTAGCACGTTGACCCAACACATAGCGACAAGGGGTCCCGAGGCGCGAGTTCCTGAGAAGTGGGTTTTCATGGTTACTTGGAGCAAGTAGGCTAATATCGCTGTTGTTATAGCTGCGATTGGTCGAATTGGTGAGGTGGATGGGGTGAATGTCACGGTTAGGCCGGTGACAGACTGGACGAGGTTCCAGCACAGTAGTGGCCCGATCCATGGTGGGGGATTGGTGAGGGACATGGTGAGGAGTGAGGACTGGTGTTGAGGATCTGAGGTTGCGGGGAGAAAGGGAGGATGTCAACCTGGAGATAATTCAAGGTTGAGTTTTCGTGTTGAGGCTGAATTATGTTTTTTTTTTTAAGATTACGGCGCAAATAAGCTGTCCCTGAGTGGATCTTTATCCGTTTAATTGGCAGGACTGTCTGGTACGACCCAGACACTATCGAATGTTTCTGATAATAGTCAAGAGAACCGGACCAATTATAGTTAGGATAGGCTGCTTATTTAATTATATTGAAGCCATCAGTGATCCACATATCTTTACAAGAAAGTTGAAAAAGAGCTGGTTTGTTCAACAAAAAAGTGGGTATCTAGATCTTATTGTAGCCAGGCTTCAGCTCCCCCTTGTTGTACTTCTCAATAATATCCATCATCTGAGGATCATTCTCTAATCGCCCTCCTGCGTTCCACCCCCAGGGAATTACCGGGACATGGCGTTCATTTTTGCTGCGAAAGATGTGGTGGTGTTGCAAATTAAATTTGGGGAAAAGCCTGATGCTGTTGCGCTCAGGCTTTACTAGAAAGGGAGATGAAAGTAGCAGTTCACCATACAGCCCAAAGCTGATCAATTTTTCTGAGTGTCCGACAGCCTAAAGTCTTTCAACATTGGAATTAGCGAAAAGAAAGGTCCATTGTAGTGTCGTGTGACCTGGAAACAAGAACATAACAAGGGCAAATTGCAACAATCATACTGCCTCTTTTTCATGCATTAGGGCCAGAAAATCTTAACAGACATAATGAAAACAGGCGACCCTGAAAATTGACTCTTATTTTTATATGACTTATCAAGAACACCAGCTACCATCTTCCCCCAACTCACAAATTTCAGACTTATGTAGACAACTGCTCACAGTATACTTGGTATGGGGTTGGCCAAGCTATCCAGGAAGGAGAGAGTGAAAAGCAGGAGATCTAGACAACTTGTATTGATATCAAGATCAAGCCTCATGTTAATAATGGTCGGTCCAAGATAGGCAATACATTCATCATGAAAGAGTACGACCTCCTGTTTCGTGGCAAAAACAGAATCAACGGCTAAGATTAAAAAGCATGAAAAGGGGACAGTGATAGGAATAACTCCAGTACTGAATAATATGAGGCTGCGCTGTGCTGTTGCATCAGAAACATGAAAAAAAAAAGCGACTGACATAAGACCATGGCCCAAACTTAGGGCATATCCCAACTGAAAAGGATGGCGCTCTATCTTATTTCAAATTATTCCACGATTTCACTGTGGCGAGAAGTGCGTGCCTTGTTAAAGCATCATCCGAAATTTGGGAAGGGGGCTACTGGTAGTCGTGAGAAATGGAGAAAGCCGGTAGCCCAGCATCCACTGATAACGAGGAAAGAGCGAATAGAATCTGCCGTCATGTCTCAGAATGGTCGCTAGGTCGAAAATACCAGCCCATCCAGCCTAGACTTATAATCCTTCCGAGAAGCACAATGCCAGCGTCGTTCGGCACGTTGAATTTGGGTTCTCCCCGAATTGCGTACTCCCTGCATAACAAAGTAACGGCCATCCTCACTGCAACCAACCAAGTTGACTCTTGTATCGCAGAGAGGGCATTGGGTTCTGGACCATGGTGGCGCGCTGTACTGACAACCCGATGGACCAAGTGCATACCATGTATTCATGACACCGTGCGCCACAACATAGGACAAGAAGGCTATATTCCAAAATGGTAAGAATCGGTACTCATGAAACAGCGGTGCATATGTTGTGAAAGTCCATGATTATGCATATGGGGAGTTGTCTGGTGAGAGTTCAGCATACACTCGATATACCATCCACCAAAGCGTCTTCTCCTGGGTAACGAATTCCAAGAATATAGCATGGTCTGCAATACCAAAAGCCCATCAACGTCACACAGCCCGTATTGTTGCATAAATGCTGCACCTAGTGACCACACCTGGTCGCATCAAACACCTTAGAGACCGAGTCACCGAGGAGGAAGGTCAACGGGGAAGGTCAACAAGCCCAACCCGCTCCGCCTCTTTGCTATAAATTGGTCAACAGCTCTCTCTGATCGCGGAGCTTCGCGGCCCGCACAGCAGTCTCTCCTTCGCGCCGTTTCTGCATCATCCCGCCCTCTCGGTCTGTTTCCCTGGCCTGAGGATTGACCAGCTCTTTGAAACAGGAAGAAACGACCGAACTTCGAAGCGGGTCATGGTTCATACGGCAGGTGCGCAGGTGACCATTTCTTAACAACGAAGGAACAGAACTGAAGGTAGGTGCTTCTGTGGGGTCTATTAGGACCTAGGAAGGTGTGCAAAGTACCTATAGAAGGTATTCGTGATATAACAGGAATAGAGTCTCGAATAGCCAGGAAACTCACCCACAAACTAGTCACTCCCTGGTATCGCCAGCATAGAAACCCACCTCGCAAGGAATAGCCGTCTTTATTGACGCAGGAAGTTGGCTGGTTATGTTACGAAGCCCATTGATGTTGACAGCGTGCGTGTATTGAGGTGGTAGCGGACTTTCGTCTGATTGGTTGCTCGTATCAGCATTGGCTCTGTGGACATCGTATCGTGGCTGAGAGTTGGAGATTTCAACAGTCTCTTCTAGCTCTATCCAACTCCCTAAGAACCTTCCTCAAAGCATTGAACTTGTCGTCAAGACCGTGGATACAATGACTCGTCGACTGCGATCCGCAACACACGAAACCTCCAACACAGGCTCTACTTCCGCCCCCAATACCGTCATAAAGCTCACACCAGTAAACCAAACACGCCTGCCTGGTCTCACCACTGCAGAAACCCGTCTCCTGCGCAAGAAACAGCATCGACTACGCGCATCCAAAAACTCAATACGCAAAACAGTCTCGTCGTATGGAGCTAATATCAACAACGCGCTCTCCGCAACGCTTATATTCGCCCAGCACGAGGCCGGAACAGCCGTCTGTATTGACCCAAACGGATGGATCCTCACCTGTGCGCACTGTTTCGGCGAGGACGACCAGGAGTGGCGCGAGAATCGACCTAAATGGCTGCTCGATTACGCCGGTTTGGCGGTGCAGGTTGAGTGTCGCGTCTGGGATGGGAGGCGCGATCTTGCGCTTGCGAGGATTATTCGTGTTGAAGGTGATGCCGTGGGAGTTCCAGAGTTTGCATTCATCTCTCTCCACCCAGCGACTTCCTCCGGGGTGTATGGCCGTGCGCATATCGTGTGTATTGGGCAGCCTGGTGCAGACGATCTAGAGTCTGAGACGCCGCGCGAGACGGATTATGACCTTGTTGAAATATCAGAGGGTAGACTGAAAGGGTTAGTTCCTGGGGCTGATCCGCAGGATAACTCGGAGATTGGGACGCTGAAGCACGATGCCTGGACGTATTGGGGGCACTCGGGAGCGCCGTTGGTCTGTAGGGACACGGGGGCTTTATTGGGTCTGCATTCGTCGTGGGATGATAACACTGCGATGAGGCACGGGGTGCCACTAGTTGCTATTAAAGAGTTTTTGGAATTGCATCTTCCTAGCTGTGGAGAAGATACTATCTCTGAAGAGAAGGAGATTGAGCCGGAGGTGATTGTTATAGACTCTGATTAGCCTGTCCATAAAATGACCTAGAGATGTCATTTCTACTCCCCAATCTCCAAAGACAACGCCCAGTTCTGATCCCCCCGAATATCAACAGTCTCCCCCCTCGCAATAAACCCAACCTGCTCATACAGACTCTTCGCTGCCAGATTATCACGCGCAACCAACACCACCACCGTCGCATTTACCCCCTTCTCCCTCATCTCCCGATCCACAGCCCCGATAGCAGCCTCAACCAACCTCCTCCCATCCCCCGCACCCCGCCCTTCAGGAAGAACATACATGCCCACAAGCACATACACAACCCTCGAACCGACAGGAATATCCACCTTGGCAGCATCCTGGAAATCAATATCCTTGAATAACTCCCACGGCGCAGACCGCGCATTCTCTTCACAAGCCGGAAACACAACCTGCCCCGAGCCAGGAATTTCCAACCAACCTCTGCACATCACCACTCTCCCCACCATCAAACTGGATGCCCATAGGCACCCGTAAATCAGGAAACAGCGCAACGAAAATCCCAGGATTCATCGCGCGCGCTGTCCAATTTTCATCACTGAACTGTCTCTCGCGGGTGTAGGTGGATGTGAACGCGTCCGGATCTATTTCGAGGCCTGTCAGGCGGAGGATTTTATATCTAGTAACGATTAATTTTAGAGCATCGGGCGGGAGGTATTTTGGGATGGAGATTATTTTGTCTGTGATCTGGTGGTCGGAGGGCATGTTGGTGCTGGGGGTGAGTGGGTCAGATTCAGAGGGGAAGGAGAAGGTAGAATGGAGAAAGAATACGAGGTGATGTAACATGGGCCAACTACTGCTAGTAGTAGATATTTATAGCGCGAGACTGGCTCATATACATGATATTGACGACATCAAACTATAACTACATTACCTTGTAGTGGTGCATAGGTTATACCTCCACCGAATCAACCAGCGCCCACTACCCACATAATCTCTCAAACGGCCGTCTGAGCGGCCAAGCATGCATATTCTTCGTCCTATCAATGAAATCCATAGGCGCATCGCGCTCATGCTGTTCAGTGAATTATTCGCCATACAAAATAATCGAGATAACGGCATTAACCAGCGCCGGCATGCGGTTTGAAAAGTTATCCACCGCAATCCCGCGCAGGTTCAGCACGATCGAGCGCACTTGGGCTTTGGCTTTGCGGTGCGCGGCGCGGGGGGTGCTTGATTCTCTGTGCTCATTAGTATAGTGTTTAAGCAAAGTAATAGATATAGAAGGGGATGGCACCGTAGCCGCGGATTCTCCGCGATGAGGATCATGCGGGCGAGCTCGAGATGCTGCACGCCTGTCACCTGCGAGTCGGTGGTGTACCAGACCGTCAGGAAGATCTCGCATTTGGATTTATCGGCGGGCTTTTGGAGGATGGGGAGGAAGTGGCTTGAGTAGTCAGAGATCAGCTGTTGTTGGTGGAGTTTGAGGCGTTCTGCTGATGTTGGATACCTGGGTACGCCTAAGATGGAGGTTGTTTGAAAAGTACCGTATTCACTCAACGACCTATCACCCCAGCACCACTTCGTCACTTCGCCAGCGTGCATGATGATGATATTAGCGACCGTGGCATTGGCCCAGTCCTCCGGAGTAAATGCGACACATGGCGCTCGCTTCCTCATCAACGCGTAGTAAACCTCCTGCCGGATTGCGATCCAGTACGCCGCAGTCGCGAGCGAGGAGCGGGCTAGCGGCGACGAAATCATCGAATAGATGATTTTATGAGTGATGGCGAGGAAGCTTACTGGTAGTTGTCGTCCATCGCCTCTAGTCTCTGTACCGCCTTCTTCCATCTCCTCATATTGACGAAGCATAATGGCAGCCGCCATGAGATTCTCCTAATCTTGAGGATCCTGGATCGTATGGAATGAAAGAAGACCTGGGATGCATTTCAGCATATATTCCACCGCTACCGCAAACAGGTGCTATAGCTCTATTTTATTTGATGCCGATTTATAGGGACTGCTGGAATTAACACATGGGGTGTTGTGGCACTTCACGAGCCGGTGACCCTCGCTCGTGCTTTGGGAAAGTTTCTTTCTAAATACCTACTTCTTACATGGTCTAAAGCTCTACTTTTAAAGCTCTACTTTTAAATAAGCGTAGATAAATATTCGAGACGGCCGTGGACTGTGTCAAGTTGGCTATAGATCCTGCCAGTATCTACTTGGAAGCCTTCTCTCATAGTTTCTCATCTTCCTTGGATACCTATCTGAAATCTGATATATAGGTGTTATAGTAGGATAAACTAAACTGCAAGTATTATCTAATAGGTATTGCTGTGGCAAAAGCTTACTAACCTGATACCTCTCTCTTCCCTTGGACGTTATTCCAGGAGAATGTAGTGGATAATGTGACTTCTTCCAAGAATACCATAAAACTAGGAAAGTCTATCTAAGTTACCCTTTGGAGCAGTTAGAAGAGATGAAGACCCACATCCCCAGTTTTGAATAATCCATGATTCATCTGAATCAATCAGTCTATGATCTCACTTCCAAATGATCACACCAATCATCTCAGAATTCGCCACAGCCAGGTTATAACCCCTTCTTCTGCTCAAGTCTTCCGAGCCACCGGAAGCTACATGCGCACGCATACCACAGTTACAATGACCAAAGAACTAGTCAGTTCAATCGAGCCCCAAGAGAACTGATACTAAACGGGTTTCTCATACAGAGCTTCGACATTCACTTCTCTTCTCTTCCTGCTCATGATGAGTTCGGAGATGGGAAGGAGTTCGCAAAGCGGTATTCTTCCCTTTCATTGACCATAGATTGGTTATGTTCGTTTTTTTCCTATACTAACCCGCTCAGAATCCGAGAAATATATAAAGGCAAAAACCTCGAGATCCCGGATGACTTTGATTCGACTTTGACTACGCCTCCGATTCATTTTATGCGGTATGTTCTTTCCCCCTATCTTATTTGTGTTTGAGCGTTATAGAGTATGATGGTCTGATTAAGTTGTGCTATCGTAGGGTTTTCGCCCCGGATGATGTGGATGTGGATGAGTTGAGGAAAGTGACTGTTCCGGGTGGATTGGATATTGATATTATGGAGTACATTTATTAGACTCGACACCGGGTGCAGTTAATTAAAGTGTTTAAACTTCTATTACTTTATATATACCGTATAGTATCTGGAGTGGTGAGGTCATACAAGCTACCCTAGAAGGGCACTGCTTTCGTCAATCTCATTCAACCCCGTATATTAGGTATACATCATACTTCCCATCATTCTACAAGATAGTATCCCGATACAAACAACAAGAACCAACAGAAAAAATCGAAATGGTTAACCTCTCCCGTGTATCCCAAGAATCCAGCTCCCACCGCGAACGCCGCGAAACAAGGGACACCTCCGTGCAAACCTCCGAGTATGCCGGTGTTTACGGGACAAAGTACGCAGCTGAGGAGCTTCCTCTGTACGTGATGAACCAGCGCGGAATGCCGCCGGATGTTGCGTATCAGTTGATCAGCGATGAGTTGAGCTTGGATGGGAATCCCTTGTTGAAGTGGGTTTCTTTCTACTTTCTTTCTTGGTCTTATTAAGTGGTGCTGATATGATGGTGAATGTAGTATGGCGAGTTTTGTTACGACTTATATGGTATGTTACTATATATATATGCTAGTTATGGGAGACAGGTATTGAGTACAACAGGACCGAGAAGCCGAAGCCCTAATGTCCCACGCAATGAGCAAGAACTTTATCGACTTCGAGCAGTATCCGCAGACCGCAACGATGCAGACCCGGTGCATAAACATGATCGCGGAACTATTCAATGCGCCTACGAATATGCACTCCGCGGCTGATTCTGCAGAAGAAAGAGGCGAAGGCGCAATGGGCACATCGACCGTCGGCTCCTCTGAAGCAATCATGCTCGGCCTCCTGGCGATGAAGAAAATCTGGCAGAAGAAGCGCCGAGAGAACGGGAAGGATACTTCGCGGCCGAATATTGTTATGAATAGCGCGGTGCAGGTGTGCTGGGAGAAAGCAGCGAGGTATTTTGATGTTGAGGAAAAATATGTTTATTGCTCGGGGGACCGGTATGTGATTGACCCCGTCCAGGCTGTGGAGTTGGTGGATGAGAATACGATTGGGATATGTGCGATCCTGGGGACAACATATACCGGGCACTACGAAGATGTCAAGGCGATTAATGACCTACTTGTTGACCGGGGCATTGACTGTCCGATCCACGTTGATGCTGCGAGTGGAGGGTTTGTTGCGCCGTTCATCTGTCCAGACCGGGTGTGGGATTTTCGACTAGAGAAAGTCGCATCGATTAATGTTTCCGGGCATAAATATGGACTTGTACCCGTTCCCTCTCATCCATTGACATGACCTGCGATGATAACAGTATAGTAACTGAGTACAGGTCTACCCCGGCATCGGCTGGGTCTTCTGGCGCTCCCCCGAATACCTCCCCAAAGAACTAATCTTCAATGTCAACTACCTCGGCGCTGAACAAGCAACATTCACCCTCAACTTCTCCAAGGGCGCCTCGCACATCATCGGCCAATACTACCAACTCATCCGCCTCGGCCGGGACGGCTACAGAGTAATCATGCTCAACCTAGTCGAGATATCACAGAAACTCGCCACCGGCCTAACGGAACTAGGCCTCATAATACTAAGCGACAACAGCGGGAATGGCTCCAACGGCGTCCCACTAGTTGCATTCCGCCTGCCAGATGATGAAAGTCGGCTTTATGACGAATTCGCTTTATCGGCTGTCCTGCGTCGGAGGGGCTGGGTTGTGCCGGCGTATACGATGGCCCCGAATAGTAATAACCTCAGGATTATGCGGGTTGTTGTTAGGGAGGATTTCACGGCGCATCGGTGTGGGATTTTGATTGAGGATGTGAAGATGGCTATGAAGTGGTTGGAGGATATGGATGAGACCACGATTGGGCGGTATACACGGTAACTTCCCTTTTCTTTTTGATCTGTCCGCTGTGCTTTTCGAGTGAGATCAAATTGCTAAGATGTGATAGGTATCTTACCGAGCATGGAACTAGTCTTCCAAATGCACATTCGTTTTACGGTGGCGAGGAGCATTCGCTTCAAGGGAAGACGGGGAAGACGCATGCGGTTTGTTGACCGAGTAGAAAATTTGTTACGTCGATTATAGTTATTATGTTGTACGTTAGTCGTTCGTTTAAAGATTATTTAGTTCTCGTTATGTAGGCAATTATCAACCCCAAATACCGTAACTGATATCCTCCCCAGGTACAGCAACTGACTTGACTGCGTTGAATTTACTTCAATAGACCTCAGAAAAAGTCCAATAATAGTTCAATGTAGAAATGCTGAAACTCTCTTCTCATTTACTACTATCTTAAAGCTTCAAGAGAGAATACTTGCGTATCAGTCATATCATATCTGATATGTCCATCAAATAGTCCGTCTCAGATGCAGTAATTGAACTTTGATAGATATCCCTTTATGCAAATCCCCCTTCCGAATATCTTTACTCAAAGCACTGTCTCGAACTACCGAATACCCGTACATGGCCCAGGTAGTAGACCAGGTAGAGAGTAAGGGTTACGAGAGAGTAAGGGTTACGCCGTCTAGGGATATATCAAGTCCGAGAGATATTTCAACTCCTAGGTACTTAGAAGCGTAGCCTCCCATTCTACGCATCTCTCTCTTCTCCCCTTCCTTCTCCTCTCCATTTCCATTTACACCTGGGCTCCAAGACATAACCACCCTGAAGTTACCAAAATGTTGCCCTCCTCCACCCCATGGACACCAAGTTGGACATGGATCCTCCTAACAACCCTCTTAACATTGCCATCCTGCATCCAATCAAAAGCTGTATTTGCTCATTTCATGGTAACCCTTTCCCTTATTCCCAACAGTATCCTATCCTACCCAAGACAAAAAACTAAAAGAAAGTAGCTCGCAAACACAGAAAACTACACCGTGAGCACGTGGAAAACCGACATCCACGCCGCAAAATCCTCCCTGATCGACGCCTTCGCCCTAAACACCGGCCATGGCATGAACCACACAACCCAATCCCTAAACGACGCATTCACCGCGGCCGAAGAACTCGATTTCAAACTCTTCTTCTCGCTCGATTACTCGGGCGCCGGGCCCTGGCCAAAGAATTCCGTCATTGAGCTCTTGAAACGGTATACAGGACGCAGTGCGTATTTCCAACACGACGGGAAACCACTTGTTAGCACCTTTGAGGGGTTCCAACATGCAGGGGATTGGGCGGATATCAAGAGCGAGGTTTCTAGCGATGTGGAGGGGTGTTGTTTCTTTATCCCGGATTGGACATCTGTTGGACCTCGACGCGCAACAACATCATCATCATCATCATCATCAGCAGTCCCTGTAATCGATGGGCTCATGTCCTGGGATGCTTGGCCAGACGGCGCGAATCCTATGAACACAAGTGAAGACTTGGAATACATGTCTAACCTGGCTAGCCGACCTTACATAATGCCGGTATCGCCGTGGTTCTACACGAACCTGAAGCAATTCAACAAGAACTGGGTATGGCGGGGTGATGATCTATGGTATACGCGGTGGCAGCAAGTGCTGGAGGTGCAGCCGGAGTATGTGGAGATTCTGACGTGGAATGATTACGGGGAGAGTCATTATATTGGGCCGTTGCGGGAGGAGGCGCGGGGGGTATTTGGGCAGGCGGGGGCGCTGTTTGATTATGCGGAGGGGATGGATCATGATGGGTGGAGGGTTTTGCTTCCGTATCTTATTGGGGTTTATAAGGGGGATATTGAAGAAGGGGAGGTTGAGGAGGAGGTGTTGAGTGTCTGGTATAGATTGAGTCCTGCTGGTGCGTGTGGTGATGGGGGCACGATGGGGAATACGGAGAGTCAGAATCAGGTGGTATTGGAGGCTGGGGAGGTGTTGGAGGATAAGGTGTTTTATTCGGCGGTCTTGGAAGGGGATGCAGAGGTGAGGGTTAGTATTGGGGGGGTGAATCGGAGTGTAGAGTGGACGGATGTGCCGGAAGGGGGGAAGGGGGTTTATCACGGGTCTGTCGATATGGAGGATCGGACTGGGGAGGTTGTCGTGACGCTGTCGAGGGATGGGGAGTTTCTGGCGCAGATGAAGGGGAGGAGTATTGGAACGAGTTGTGGTGGCAACTTGACAAATTGGAATGCGTGGGTTGGGAATGCTACGGCTGTGAGTTCGAAGAGGAGGGGAGGGGATGGAGGGGGTGGAGGGGAAGAGTCTACCTCGTCTATCTCATTTTCTGTACAAATGTGGGGTGGATGGATAGTGGTAGGACTATTAGGTCTTATTTTGATCTAGATTCCTTTTCGACTGTCCGTCTACCAAAGGCCAGGCGCTCCCTCCCGAAACTCAACCAAGCATAGAAGTCCCGGTACACAAAGCCGGTAGATAATCCTCAAATCAACTTCTCCAGCTTAGACTCGGGAGCCTCCGCTCATCGTCAACCATGGATACAATCCTTACTAAACCACAGAACAGCCCTATCAGTCGCCCTATCAGTTTCGACCTTCCCCAATGAGTCCCCCGCGATAAAGTCAATGACACCACGGGGCTAGATCTTCTCGCCACACTCCCACCACCAGCTCCGCGACCTACTCCCGTCCGCTCTGGGCCCGTCTATTGAACAGACTGTGACATGAAACATGGATCTGACAGTGGCAAGAATTGTAACATTGTGCGATCTGCACGATCATAGGGTGGATAAGATGTCAGTCCTGATTTGGGTTCCGTCATGCTAGTAGGTTCGATCTGCCAATGGTCGGAGGAAAAGTTAGACTGTAGGGCTTATTCTTGATAACGATGGGTATATAAGCTCTGCTCTGGTCTGTTCATCGGTTTGACATGCGTCTACCTACCCTTGTTACCTCTTCTTCTTCTTCTTCTTCTTCTATCTACCTCCTCAAGCCTATCCAACAACAACATCTACCTTCTCTTCTCTCTTCTTAACAACATCCCTCACTCATACCCCTCCTATACCCTTTTATTTTTTTATTACAAAACTACAAGAATAAAAGAAAATGGACCTCTTCACCCACGCCCCAAAACCAAACCTCCGCATCCCGCCCATCCTCCTCGCCCAAAAAACATCCACAACCACAAACGAACCCTCCCCAATCACAAAAGACAGCACCCACATAGCAACCCTCTCCAAACAAAAACTCTCGCGCGAAGCCTCAGTTCCAGACCCAAATCTCCGCCGATGTGTCGGCCACCACCGGCTCCTGCGTCGTTCTCTGCAAGAGGCTCAGGCGGATATGAGGCGGTATCTTGATGAGGTTTTGGAGAGTGATAGTGACGATGAGATTAATGATGATGAGGATGATCATCATAATGAGGATGGGGTTCCGGTGCTGCAAGAGAAGGAGGCTTTTTTGCCTGTTCCTGGAATTGGTGGGAATGGGAATGGTAGTGGGTGTGTGAGGGAGAAGATTGTTGGTGTTGTTAAGGGATTGGTTTCAGGGAGGAGAACGAGGAGGGCGCTTTCGTTTCCTCCTCCTTCTTTTACACCACCTATTCTTCCTGCTCCTCCTATCACAGAAACCAAAACCAGATCCAACTCCAACTCCAACTCCAACACCAAATCCCCTCTCACAAATCTCGCCTTAAAGAACAACAGCTGCACCGACATCCCGATCCCGATCCACATCCACGTCCACGAACACATCGGGAAAGAAAAATCAGTCCTAGGTTTGGAGACCGGTCTAGAACGGAGCCAGAGCAGTCTACCGACATATACGCAGACGAAGTCGATTTCCTTACGAGGACGGAGGTATGCCGAGCGGTTGGGATTTCGGCGGAGGTGTTCGCCTGTTGGTGTTGCTGCGGGTGTTTCGAGTTAGGTTTTTCTTATATGAATTTGGTTTTGGCGTGGCTTGATAGATTATAGCATAGCATAGCATAACGGAGCGGAGCGGTGGAGTTGGAGATTTTTCTTACTTATTTTGATGATATATTGGTCAGGGTTCCAATAGATGAGAATATTGATAGCGTGAGATATTGCAGCATAACGAATCCATTCAATCATTACATACTACCATTCCAGCATACTACCTAGCATTTCCTAACCCTAACAGAACACAACTCGAAGAAAACCAGCTTCCGCTTCAACAGAAAGAGAGAGAGAAAAAATCAAGCCCACACCTTCATAACGGCATTCTGCAAATCTCCAGGTGGCACCGCAGCCCGAATCCTGCGTCCAAAGTCACTTCCTGTCCGCTGCACCAACGCATCCTTAACCTGCTGCAAATACGGCGGGTTCCAGTGTAGCCTCACAACCCAGTAAATCAACCTCTTCATATCCGCCTTCGCCCCGCCAACAGGGACAATCGTGAGCATGGTCTCGACGTCGAATTTAAGCGGGTCGCGAGAGCGCTGGAGAATCGCAAGGAGTGCCTTTTCGAGATGTCCGCTGAATTCATCCTTGATAGTCTTCTCGAGAGAAGTGTGGTATTTGGCTTCGAAGGCCTGCGAGATGGTTTGGAGTTTCTGGTCGGAAGCGGCGAGGAAGACGGCCGCGACGCCGATCTCGTCGGTTCCTGTTTTGGCGTTAGTCGCGACGTGGAGTTCGTGGACGTCTTTGTCGACTGAGGCTTGGTCGAAATATGTGCCCCGTTCCGGACGCACGGCGTTGAGGAGCATGATGAAGAATTTCTCCGTCTTTCCGGATAGGTCGCTCTTGATGTCTTCGACAAGGGCCTTGGTGTACTTGCTCACATAGCCGTATTTGATAGCGCGGAGATCAGCGTTCGAGCGACCGATGAGTACGTCGTTGATGGCGACTTCGTCGGTGCCGATTCCGGAGAGGGCCTCGCGCAGGTACGAGATGTCCTGGCCGAGAGGGCCTGCGGCGAGGGAAACGAGCATCAACTCGAGGTCGCCGGAGAGCTCGCTCTTGAGGTCCTTTTCGAGGTTGCGTCCGATGCGCTCCATGTATGTTTGGCGGATGAGAGCCATCTGCAGGGGATCGGGCTTCGCGAGGACGGTTATTATGGCCGCTTCGTCGGTACCCCAGCCTTTCATCGCTTTGCGGAGGGCATCCGCTTCTTTGCTTGCGTCGCCGGACGCGCGCTGGTCAGGGTCATAGCCTAGAGATGGAGGGGCGGGAACGGGCGCAGCGGGAGGGTAAGCCCCCATTCCTGGGGGCGCGCCGTAGGGACCTGGGCCGTGGCCGGGTTGGGGAGGACCAGGGGGGTAGTGGCCTTGCGGAGGGGCGTATTGGCCGGGCGGGGGGTATTGGGCAGCATGAGGAGGGGGAGTGCCATATTGGGCTGGCGGCGGAGGAGTGGAGCTCCAGGGAGCTTGGCCATAGGGAGGCTGCTGGAACTGTTGTTGCTGGGGATGGGGAGGATATTGCTGGTAGGGGGACTGCTGGTAGTGAGGCTGCTGCTGGCCTGGATGTTGGCCTGGATGTTGTTGCGGAGGAGGATAACCTCCTGCACTGCCTGGCGGGGCAGGACTTCCACCCGGAGCAGGAGCGCCGTACTGAGCAGGGTGTGGAGGGTGTTGTTGGTAAGAGGCTGGAGGATAAGGCTGGGCGGGGTGACCCTGCGGAGGCGGGGCTTGCGAGTATTGGCCGTAGTTGCTGGGAGGGGGGTAGCCGGACATGATGGAGGGATATAAATAGACGATGATGAAATCAAGGGGGAAGAGATGGAGGAGAGAGGGAGAGAAGAGAAAAGGATGAGGCTGAGGAGGGGCAGCGCGGGATTTGACCTTAAAAGGAGTTGCAGCTTCCGTCATCGGCAGACTTTCTGTGGCTGAGTAACAGAAGTTCGACGCTAACCTGCGCTCAGTGTGTCGATCGCGCTCCATCGTTCTTCTTTCAGACATGGCGATATTATTTCAGGGTCGGGCGTCAATTAATGACAGCCAGCAGACAAATGTATATATCACTCCCGAGAATCACCCTGTTTTCCTGTCTCGCATTCAAAGCTAACATGGCTGCAGTAACACTCTGTCTCCTTGCCGCCGCAGGGTCCCTCGCAGAACCCATTCAAGTCCTAAACAGGGACTTCCCTGACCCAAGCATCATCCAAACCAGTGACGGGTTGTACTCGTTCGCAACAACCTCCGGGGGGCGCAATGTGCAGGTCGCCCACTCCTCCGACTTCGACTCATGGGAGTTCCTAGCCGACCACGATGCCCTCCCTGGTCCATTTCCAGACTGGATAGCCGATGAACCGATGGTCTGGGCGCCGGATGTGTTTCAACGGGTATGTACATCCTTTTCTTCGTGGTGAAGTATGTGGCTGATGGCGACAGGACGACGGTCGGTATATCATGTACTATTCTGCCGCTCCTCGGGAGGATGATCGGAGACATTGCCTTGGCGTGGCAACTGCGTCTGCCATTGAAGGGCCCTATAGCCCGATCGATTCCCCATTTGCTTGTCCGCTCGCACAAGGCGGCGCGATCGATGCCGCTGGATTCCGTGACGATGATGGCACCTTCTATGTCGTATACAAAGTCGACGGAAGTGCTCTGAACACCGACGAGAACTACCATCCTACCCCGCTCGTGCTGCAGGAGTTAGAATCAGACGGGTACACTCCCGTCGGGGACCCAGTCACCCTGATTGACCGAGACGACAGCGACGGGCCGCTAATTGAAGCGCCTAGCATCGTCAAGGTCGACGGCACATACTACCTCTTCTTCTCGTCGCACCTATTCAACAGCCCCGACTACGACTCGAAGTACGCGACTGCGCCGTCCGTGATGGGCCCGTGGACTCGTGTCGGTCGATTGCTGGCACCCGGGGATCCAAGCAATGTTGGGCCGCTGAGTGGGCCTGGGGGGGCAGATATCTCAGAAGACGGCACAATGCTGGTCTTCCACGCGAACCTGAACGGACAGGATCCCACTGAGGGTCGAGGGCTATATACCGCTCGGGTGACGCTGTCGGATGGGGAGGCCAGTTTAGTGGATCCGAACTCGAGGTCTAGACGTTAGTTCTGTACATATCATCATGATAGAGTTGTATATCCGATAGAAAGATCATGTATGCCCATTCGCCTCGGATTTGTGCATCTCATCCCACCGACGAATAACCGCGGCTCGTTCCTCCTGACTCGCAGCCACCATTTCCTCTAAACCCTGGGTAATTCTTGAGCAGAGTATATCCTTCATCTTACTATTCGCCAACGAATTGCGCAATGTCTTGTGTAATCCGTCCAGCGGATACCCAGCCAGTCCCCAGAGTCCTACGCAGTTAGCCCCAACGAACCACGAATCGCAAACCTCAAACCTCAAACTTCAAACATACCAGCAGCCGGTTTTAAAAAAGCACCCCCAATACCCTTCCCAACTCCCTTAAGCATGCCTTTCGTCCCGCTCTCCTTCCTTCCGTAACAAGGCTGAGTCACCAGCCCGGTGATGGCTTGATAGAACTCTTGCGTGAACTCCTACACTCGTCAGCTCTTCGTCACAGAATCTTTAACATATAGGGTAAAACCCACCATCCCAGCAGCACGCAACCCCCCATGCAAACCCCTCACTGTCGGCGTCTCCTGCACCATCCGGTCATGATACACCTTCGGCAAATTGTGAAAGCCCTTCGACAAACTAAGAGTCAGATCCGTAGGAAGCAACAAGACCGAGTTGAGTAGGTGTTTTCCGGCCCTGGCGGCGTGGTATCTAGCGTCTGTTAGAATCCCGCGGACGTCATGGTGGGATTTATCTCTGGACTGTTGTCGGAGGAGGGTATTTTCTAGACATAGTGTTTGCATGTCATTGGTGATATTCTCTGTCGTTGGGATGCTTGAGAGGATTTCTAGGCCTGGGTCTAGGCCTGGGTCTAGGCTTGGGCCTGCATCGTCAAGTTCTTCTTTTGCTGAGGTGTAGCTTCTTTCGGTTGTTGTAGAGGAGTTACTGCTGCTGCTTTCTTCGGTGTCGCCTCGGTGGGAGGTATCTTGGTTGGTTTCTTCGCTTTTGGGCTTGTCACCTTTAGTCCCATCGCTAAATGATCCTACCCCCAAATCTGGAGCCTGACGTGCATCGTGATCTTCCTTCCCCCGGCCAACGCGAGGTGGAATTTGTTGACCATGATGGAGACGATGACAGTAAGGTAGTTTTTTGTTATGGTGATGGTGATGGTGATGATGATGAGGTCCTCGGAACATCTCCGCCATATCTGTAGGGATATCTGCCATGGCTGCCACGAAATCCGTCACGACGCCATATAAGACCCCTGCACCAGCTGTGATCGGACCTCTGGGGTCCCGGCCGGTATCGTATTCTATCGAGCGATATCTACTTTGGTTAGCATGGATTATGATATTGATGCTAGGGGGTTGATGTACAAGACAAGGTCGTGCGGTTTGACGAGACCCGTTTCGACCAAGACTGCTGCTGCAAATGCACTCAGTTTGATATGTAAGCGCTTGACCCACCACACGGCCGGTCGATCCGGGCATATGGAGCAACGTAACGACTCAACCTTGAGATGACGATAGAAGCTGCACACAGCATTCTGCACGCCCTCTTCGGCGCGCATATCCTCTCCAATCTCGCTGGCCTTCTTGAGGGTGTCGTTTTGTAGAGCTTTGTAGATCGCCGTTGCAAGTTTCTCGGTCGTCAGGACTTTGTAGGGTATGGGTTCCGGCCCAGCGCCGGCACGAGCGACGATAGATCCCCAGAAAGTTTGGTCGCCGAAGAACGGCACGATGACAGTTGGCCGACTGAGTGCGAGTCCTGCGGCGGTTGTGCCGGCGCCACCGTGGTGAACAACACAGCTAACGTGACGGAAGAGCCAGTCGTGAGGGCACCTGTCTATCATCATGATCTCTGGGGTATCGACCTCATCGGCACCGATGTTCCCCCAGCCTCGTGAGATAACAGCTCTCTGGCCGGTTTGGCGGATCGCTTCGAAAACGATCTTTGTCAGTTGGGAGGGATTATTGACGACGATGGAGCCGAAGCCTACGTATACAGGTGGTGGTCCAGCGTCGAGGAAGTTTTTGAGATCGTCCGGGGGCGTGTAGTCTATTGCTCCTGGGAGCACGGAGAAGCCGACTACGTCGATGTTAGCTCCCCAGTCGAGGGGTTTTTCCAATAATGCGGGGGACCTGGTGGATTAATATTATGCTTTCATCTTGTGTGGGCAGCATACCAGAGATATGTGTACGGAATGCGGAGTCGTTGAGCCATACCCGGTGCACGGATTGCATCCAACGGGTCCAATCCCACCTCACGTTTACGAAAGCGATTGATAAGGTCTCCTAGGCCTTCCCACATCATGATCTCGACAACAGCGTAAGAGGCGAAGTTCGCAACGGATGGCTTCGTGTTCTGGGACCGTATACTCGCAAGAGGATGTGGAAACGCCTGCGTCGGTGACCATGGCATTCTATCATCATCAGCTCATGTATCGCATAAATATAGAAGATATCTCACGTAAACATCATATTCAACGGAATCCCCAGCTTCTCCGCACAACTAATATGCGAGAAACTCGGCGGATTAGCAATAATCACGTCCGCTACGAACGGCAAATTGCGATAATCAATCGCATCGCTCCACGGATCCGCAGAGATATGATGCTCCAGACCTGTTCCATCCCCAGTCTCATAGCAGGCGCGCCAGCAGCCCGAGAAAATCGCCTTCATCTCCCTCCGTCGCCGAGGTATTGCGCCACTCCGGATCGTCCGTATATCAGGCAGCAGACCAGGATTCTGAACCATAAACGCCATCAACTCGGCCGGATCGCCGCCGATATCGAAGAACTCAAGACCCTCCTCCTCGGCGACCTCGCGAAAGGAAAGATGGGTCGCGAGACGCACGCGGTGGCCGTGTGATCGGAGTCGTTTCCCGATCGCGAGGAATGGTTGGATGTCGCCGCGCGATCCGACGACTTGGATTACGATGTTGAGGCGCAGTGGGTATTGTTCATCTTCGCCTTCTGAAAATGACACGGAGGGTTTTCGGTCGATGGGGCCGCAGGGGTAGGGATGGTCTTTTGTATGGCGGATGATTTTCTGGACCCAGGGTTTGTTGTCGCTGAGTTTGATGTCGAGGCGTCCATCTTCTATATACACGCTTTATTAGCTGGTCGCATTTACGCGGAAATGTTAGGACGAACCCATCACACGCACTCCGGTGTCGAGACCTTCGCGCAGCGGCTGGCCCGACTGAGCGGAGACATTGGGAACGTCGGGCCAGTCCTCGGAGGCGATGCCATTGGCATCATGATCCGACATGCTTGTTGCAGTTGTGGAGGATGGAGAGAGGAAAGAATTTTGGTGTTGAAGATGAAGTTGTGGTGATGTCATTGCAAAAGTCTGGGTCGACCAGAATTGCATCTCACTTTAACTATACATTTAACTATACATTTAGATATACATTTAGATATACTAACATCATTCACTTATAATTGGTTAATTTGCCTATATAAGATCACAATGACACCCGGCTTCGCTAAGAACGGCCTGTACTGATGCAGCGAGGCTCCTCTTCATCCATGCCTCATGGATGTCTTCCTCCATGTGGAAAGAAAGAGCCATCTCCATGGGCATCATGGTCGCTCTCCGCAGGGCCCTCCTCTCCATACTCACCGGCTTACTCCTGCTCTCCGCCAACGCAGACGCAGCATCCGAAGCCCACCGTATCGGATTTCCTCTGCTCCGCGATATTTGGACTTCAACACCCTTCGCCTCGCGATCAGACCATGAACGCCGTGATCCTTGTTTGGGTGGGTCTCCCGATGTGAATGTGTGCCCCGGGCGAAGTGGATCAGGAAGGTCTGGGTTGAGCGGCATTCTGGGAAGGAGAATACCGATTCGACAATGCATTCGATGATGGGGAGGGATGGGGTGTTGGATCGGTTGTGGGAGATTCGGGTTCCTGTTTTGTTAGTCCATTGGGACGAAAATCGCAGTATCCCGTGCGGGACGCATTGGATACCCAGAAAGGTTCGATAGAGGCGGATGTCCGGTTTGAGGTTATACTAGGGGAAGCTTGAAGGATATTTGCTTGCTTACTTGAGAAAATCAGAGGATGTGACAGGGTTGATTAAGGGGTTCGCAAAGAAGAGGCTTTACTGTCATCAGGCCATTACTCCGAGATGAAAACTCATTATCGAGACAGATTCGGCTTGGTTTATAGTGAGAGTGAGCCCACTATATGAGCCAAGGCGAAACGATTGATTGGGTTCATTTCTCCATATTAAGATCAATTAAGACTCGATATTGGGCGGCTTACCGCCGGCTAATATCGAGCAGTTCGTATATTGCTCGATATTTCCCAGAGCGCTCGCCCTGAAACGCGAAAGGCCTGGTCTAGATTAAGGGATCCATCCAGGGTCCATCAGTGGTCGGAGTGAACCGACTGGCCAGTAGTAAGATCGACTAATTGAGCTGTGATGAAGCCGAGTGGACCGAGTTTTGTATAGATTAAGCGGGCTTCTTGGCAGTGCTGCTCATTAAACACCAGCTGTAGGGCACAGACTCGTATAAAAGACTTGTTCAGTCTTCTCTTCGTCTGTTTTCCTGTTCACCACTGTCTATCATTCACTCTTTTTGTTTGTTGTTTCATTCTGTCCTAGTGACACCACACTCTTTCACCTTTTTATCTTCAGCATCTTCAATCTTTTCACCATGAAGGCTTTCGGAATTCTCGCTCTGGCAGCGGCCGCTAAGCTCGTCAGCGCCCATACCACCGTCATGGCCGTCTGGATCAACGACGAGGACCAGGGGCTGGGCAACTCTGCCGATGGCTACATTCGCAGTCCTCCCAACAACTCCCCCGTCACCGACGTGACCTCCACCGACTTGACCTGCAACGTCAACGGCGACGTCGCCACCGCTAAGACCCTCGAAGTCGTCGCCGGCGACAAGATCACTTTCGAGTGGCACCACAACTCCCGCGATGCCTCCGACGACATCATCGACCTGTCCCATCTCGGCCCCGTGCTCGTCTACATGGCTCCCACCGAGGAGGGCTCCGCCGGCAGCAACTGGGTCAAGATCTACGAGGACGGCTACACCGACGGCACCTGGGCTGTCGAGACCCTCGTCGCGAACAAGGGCAAACACTCCGTTACCGTTCCCGACGTCCCTGCTGGTGACTACCTCTTCCGTCCGGAGATCATCGCCCTCCACGAGGGAGACCGCGAGGGCGGCGCCCAGCTCTACATGGAGTGTGTTCAGTTCAAAGTCACCTCGGACGGATCCAACACTCTCCCCGAGGGTGTCTCCATCCCCGGTGTCTACACGGCCACCGACCCTGGTATTCTCTTCAACCTCTACGGCAGCTTCACTAGCTACCCCATCCCCGGCCCGGCTGTCTGGGATGGCTCTTCTTCTGGCTCTACCTCCTCATCTTCTTCTTCTGTTACCGCCACTTCCTCTGCTACCTCCACCACCACTGTTGCTACCACCACCACTGTTGCTACCTCCACCACCACCGTTGCTACCTCCACCACGGTCTCAACTGCTACCGTCGCTCCCACCACCGCCAGCACCACCACCACCCAGGTCGTGATCCCAACCTACAAGCCAACCACCCTCAGCACAAGCGTCAGACCCAAACCCACCTCCTGCCCCGCTGACCCTGAGGACCCCGAGACCCCTGAAGTTACCCCCACCTCTACCCCGACCCCGACGCCTTCATCTCCCAGCGGCGCCGCCAAGATCTACGAGCAGTGCGGTGGTCTTAACTTCAAGGGTGCTACTGGCTGCGCGAGCGGACTCACTTGCAAGCAGTGGAACCCTTACTACTACCAGTGCATTGAGGCGTAGACGTCTATTACTGCGACTGGATCTGTCTGTCTGTCGGTAACTTCATTATAGTAGGTAGATGAGATGGATGTGTATTTTCTGGACTAGCTAGGCTAGAGTTTGAATATAGAGGCTGTTTTTATTTTATTTTCTTCTACTACGCACTTAAACGATTTTAAATATGCTTTGAGGTTTGGTTAGGTTTATTTGAGAATGTCGTCATGTAGCATATCTATGTAGATCGGTAAGGAGTCCCCCGCTTGGTATTTCACGGACGGTAGTATTATCGAAGCACGTGCTAAAGTAATGGTCTAGCTCTAGTCCTCTTCTCTTGTCCTCCGCGGATGGGATGGATGGTGAATAGGACTCCGTGGTCTGGACCAAAATTAGAGTCGAAATAGGCTGGTGGAAGCCCCGTTCTGGCAGGGAGCTGGGGACCCGTATGAGGCTCGGTCGATTTATTTGTCTGCACCCTTAGTCTGAGCGAGAAGTTCACGGACGGAATTGAAGAACTTCTCACAGAAGTCCTTGCTATTGGCTACCAAGGGCTCGACGTCCATACTGGTGATCTCTTGGTTTCAGTCATCGTCAAAGACCTTATCGTCATCGTTGACTTCCTGGCTGGTTGGCAGGGTCGCGGTCTTGGCGTAGGGGCTCAGAAACGACAGGATATACGATGCCCAAACAACACGGACCAACTCATCTGGAGCTTCACGGTTTGAATAATCTGACTACACTTTGAGTAGTGGTATAGACCAGGTGGTGAGTTGTTTTGGTCCAATATCAATCACAGTTATAAGTTCTGTGGGGTATTCAACGCAATGCCTATTCGTATGGCGGTATTACAATGGCTGCAGCCAAGACTTTGAGACTCGAGCACTGCAATGATAACTTTCAGCCTTAATAGAGACCTTATACACGGACTAACCAGAACAAGCAGGAAGCTGTCTATCATGACTCCGTTGACCACTAACCCAGTTTCATGCAGCGCCGCGGCTCAGTTAGTGCATAAAAAGAATGATTTGCCCCTCTGCGTTGGAGTTTACATCTTCAAACTTTTATCCTCACTATCTACATTGCGGAATGGGTACCTCGATTTCGTTCCTTTGGAGTGTCCCCCTTGGACTGGCTCTCTTGTATTTCCTCAAGCAGCTCTTCTCAAAACGCCCAGTCGCGCCACTTCCTCCAGGACCAAAGCCAAAACCTATTATCGGTAATTTGAGAGATCTTCCCTCGCCAGGTCAGCAGGACTGGGTACATTGGTTGAAATTCAAGGATGACTACGGTATGCTTTGAATGTATTCTGCAGATGACTACCTAGTAGGTATTGACTCTTATAGGCCCCATTAGTTCAATTACGATCTTTGGCCAAACAATTGTCATCCTCAATGACTCGCGCATCGCTTTTGACCTGTTGGAGAAACGCTCCAATGTATACTCTTCGAGGCCGCGGATGACTTTCGCAGGTGAAATGTAACTATCCAACTAGTAAGAAGTATAAGATTCAGAAGAGTAACGTGCATCCAGGGTCGGATGGGAACATATCCTGGCTATGCAGACATACTCTGATACCTTCCGTGCGTATCGCAAAGCCATGCATCGCGTGCTCGGAACAAAAAATGTGATTGCGCAGTTCAATTCACTGCAACACGTTGAGGTCCGGCGGTTTCTGCTCCGGGTCCTCGAGAAGCCCCGCGATCTGGTCCAGCATATCAGGACGTGGGTTTCATCCGCTTCTTACATGAATCTTCTAACCAACGCAGGGGAACCGGCGCTGTCATTCTAAAAATCGCGTATGGATACAACATCGAACCCCATGGTCGCGATCCTCTTGTTGCGCTTGCCAATGAATCATTAGAGAATTTCTCTGTTGCAGGGACTCCAGGACTTTGGATGGTTGATACGATTCCACTTCGTGGGTACCAAGGCACTCTCTGTTTCTCAGCTAACACAATACAGTAAAACATGTACCTACCTGGCTCCCAGGAACTGGATTCAAACGCACAGCGGCAGCGTGGAAACGAACCCTCGTCACCACCATCGAAAAACCATACCGACTTGTCCTCCAGCAGATGAAACAAGGCTCATACGCAGATTCATATCTATCGAACCTCCTCGAAGAGTCCAACGGCAGATCCCTCACCGCAGAGGAAGAACAAGTCATCAAATGGAGTGCTGGATCACTTTATACCGGCGGCGCAGACACAGTACGTCTCACTGACTCCCTCAACCCTCCCAGTCCCATCTCACTCACAGATCCTAATGGGTAGACCGTATCAACACTCTCCTGCTTCTTCCTCGCAATGGCCCTCTACCCGGACGTCCAGAAAACAGCACAAGAAGAACTCGACCGCGTCCTTGGTCCGAACAAACTCCCATCCTTCGAAGATCGCCATATACTTCCATACACCGACGCCATCGTCAAAGAATCTCTTCGTTGGCACCCTGTTGCTCCAATGGGTATTCCACATATGTGTACTGAGGATGATATCTATGAGGGCTATCTCATTCCAAAGAATGCCTTGATATTGCCGAATATATGGTATCTCCCTCCTCTCCTCTCCCCTTCTCTACCCTGCTTAATTCAGAACAAAAAAAAAAAAAAAAAAAAAAAAACTAATCTAAACCATCAATCAACCAAAAAAAGGGCCTTCACACACGACCCAAAATCCTACCCCAGCCCAACAACATTCAACCCCTCCCGCTTCCTCAGCCCAACCCCAGACCCAGACCCACAAAATCTCACATTCGGCTTCGGACGACGAATCTGTCCTGGAAAACTATTAGCAGATTCAACCATCTACCTCAGCATCGCACAATCACTTGCCGTCTTCGACATCCGTACTACTAGCGAAGAACCCGTGAAAGCAGAGTTCCTTCCCGGTGTCATTAGCCATCCAGTTCCGTACACGTTGGGGATTATGCCGCGGAGTAAGGGGCATGAGGAGCTTGTGAGGTCTGTAGAGGCGGAGGTTCCGTGGGGGGAGAGCCACGCGGGGGATATTGATGCGATGGGGGGGGGTTTGATGGGCGTTTGAAGCTGGTGCTAAGGCGATTCGGTTGGCAGCGAGTAGGTTGGGTTGTTTGAGGAAATGATGGAGAGGCTTTTGCGTGTCTTTCTTCTGTGGTGTTTGATGGGTAACTTAGAACTCCGGCGGATACTATGGAATGATCCCTGATCCCTCCTTTCCCCCATAGTTACTAAGTAGCTAACCTGTATCCCGGGTATCGAATCAAAATAATAAGGCGCCAGAATGAGTAAACTGAACTGATCTTCAGCGCGTTGCTTTTTCTTTTGAACAAATTCCTGAATCACACTTAGTCCACCTGTTGAAGGAACATCTTCATCTATCTGTCCCCAGAACCCCCCTTCCTATCGGTCCCCGTTTATCTCCATCCAATTCATAGAGCAGACGATCATTATGCGATTTAACAAAGCAGACGTAATGAGAATCAAACTCATCCTCGGGGGTTTCGGGGACCTCTGAATCGCCTTGAAGCGCTATGGAGTTATAAGCTGCTTCTAAGGCGGCATTCTCCTCGATAAGCCGGGCGCGGTCTATTGAATCCAACGGCGCGAATCTCTCAAGGACACGAGATAGATGCGAATCTGGAACTAGATCCATCCAAGGAGTCAGTATGTCACAAAACAACCATTTTTCCAAAGGGAATAGCATAGCATATAGCCCACAGGCATTATGGATTGTCTGTTTGAACTATATAACATTTTTACCTTCGTCTTCTCCTTCTTGAGTCTCATGTTCCTCTGATTCTAATCTCTCTTCCGCTGCTAGGTTCTTGTTGTGGTCGCTTGGGGTTAGGAAAACGGTAAACGCGAGAGGCTCGGGGTTGTCTATTGACAAGACATCATGGAATGCAAGATTGGGTGAGACGGCTAGGAGAGATGGATGAATTGTGTGAAGAGGTCTATGTTGCATTCGAGAGGGCTGTAGTGTGTTGTGTTGGCCATTTGGTAATAGGATGGATGTCCCTTGTTTAAGGTTGGCGAACAAAAGAAGGAGAAGTGGGCTAATACATAGATCTATCATCAATTCAGATACGTAGGTAATCCTTAAAACTAAAAAAAAAATAGAAAAAAATCTCAATCACATTCTCAACAAGATCCTCGAAAATCTTCACACAACATCCCCAGATAGGCAGACCAGCCAGCACCAATATCCAGCGCAGGAGCAGCAAGAGATCAAGAAGGCAATTTCACAAACCCAGCAGCAAGCACAATCACCTTCAGCAATGCCTTCGTGATCTCAGTTTCACGATCTGCAATCGCAATACACAAGGCATTCGGATACCCCCCTCTCCACGCCACCGTCCACGGATCCGCCCCATGTTGTAGCAACAGGTTCACCATCTCTTCAAATCTCCCCGAGACGGCAAGATAGAGCGGCGTTTCCAGCATCCCTGATTCTTCGATCTGCTGGAACTCGGCGGAGTCGTGCACTGCGTGGGCCTCGGTGTGGGTGACGACTCTGGTATCTGGGTCGGCTTTCGCGTCAAGGAATTTCATGGCCAGTGGGATGTTATTTCGTTTCGCGGCGTACGTGAGCCCTGAGCTGCGGTCGTGTTTGATGTTGAACGGGATGAGCAGGCGGGTGAGGAGCTGGTTGTGGTACTTGTTGGTGATGCTTAGCGCTAGGAGGCACCCCTGGGAAGGGCAGTGTTCGCCAATGATGAGGATAAGCTCGGGAGGGAGGGCATTGAAAGACATCGTAGTGTTGGGAGGTGGTTCGAAATAGTAGATGTTGTTTTTTTGGTGATTGGAGGATTCGAGATGAGGATTTTCTTTGATGAGGCGGGTGGGTGGAGGGTTGAGAAAGAATATGTTCATCGTTGTGTTGGAAGAGGTATTATATACCCTACTGGTTTGAACTGTATTGACTCTTTTCTTCTCAAACATGATTTACTTAAAGAGTGAATATAGAAAGCTGACTATACCTATTTAAGTAGTCTTCTCCTTGTTTCAAGGTTGAGGTACCAGCCATTAGTGAGTGAATATGCGTTATAATTCGCCACCAGGTAGCCAAGTTAGGCTTATCCACAGCTGACAATAGTTAAAACAGGTGTAGAACTCCATTTAAGTGCAGCTGTTGTTGCTTTGTTAACATTATACCAGGAAGTCGAGTAGGTCGTCGATATCAAGGATTACTCTCAACTCCTGCTGTAGGGAATTGATAGTTGGGTTTCTATCCAGAGATTCCTGTCTCTAGCTTAGTATTGACTCTATATAACTCGAGCTTGACTAAGACTCAGTACATACGAACCACAGGGTGTGGAAAACAGGGCTTCCCGTCCGCTCAGCCGTACTTAAGCCACCATTATCAACCCTGTTAGAAGTAAAAAGAGCCCTAGGTGTGTTGCTGTTTTATGGGTGATAGACAGTAAATCTCGGGTGAGTGCAGGTGAGATGGGTGATAACATCATACACGGTGAGAATATCGCCCACTTGGTGAGTGGGGGTGAGTCTTGAGAAGGCTGAGCAGCATGAGTTTACAAACTTTAGGTCACTTGTGCTTCCTCCAAGTTTAAGATAAATAGCGAGGACTTTTCCTACTTTCATCCAAGGGTTTCCACCTGTATGTCAGTGTCGACCTTTAGATACCGCTAGGGTTCCGCTTCAACGCCGAACTTCCCGTTAGTCAACGCTCACTCAGTCATAGTTAGCTCACGTACCGGTAGATTGCTTAATTGAAGGAAGATTGGTGAATCAGGAGGCATCTTCAAACTAGCCATTGAGACCTCCGCTGAGGCTGAGGCTGAACCTTCCCAGGTATCGAAATCATTACCCTAGATTCGGTTCTCGAGACCTTATCTGGTCCACTCATAGTAGGATAAATGGAAGACACTGCCCCTAATTTTACATTGAAGGAGGGCCGCGAAGCCCTCGCCACAGTTGATAGGAAGGCCGAGTCCCTGGTGAAACAAATAAAGGAAAGCAAACATTTCATCGTTTTTACCGGTGCTCGCATCTCCACGTCGGCTGGGTAAGACTTTATTCCTTATCGAAGAAAATTTAGTGCTTACGAAGACACGAAGGCATTCCCGACTTCCGAGCCCCTGATGGAAACTGGACGTTAATGGAACAAGGAGGCCGCGCACCAAGGTCGCCAATACGCTACAGGCTATCCCGACCTTGTGTTGCACATGGCGCTTGTGGAACTTCGGATTCATCGAATATTGAAATATCTCGTCAGCCAGAATTGTGACGGTCTTTATCGACGGAGTGGAATTCTGCCGGCAAGTCTCCTGTCGTTTCTTGTCCATAAGGTTTTGCAGGACAGAATATCTGAACCTCACGGGAAACAGCAACCGTGAGTCATGCAAGAACTGTGGGAAGGAATACATTCAAGGTACGTAGGCCGATCTACTGTTTACTCTCATATCTGCAATAATTGTATAGACTTTCGCGCTGTCTCAATGTACGAGAAAGGCGACCATGACCACCGGACAGGACGAAAGTGTGCCGTCTGCGGATGACCCCTCCTGGACACCATTATCAACTTCGGCGAAGACGTCCCACAACAGGCTCACGAACATGCTCGCAAACATGCTGAGATGGCCGATCTATGCCTTGTGCTTGGGTCCTCACTCACGGTCACACCGGCCTGCCAAATCCCTGAAATGGTCGGATTAAGGAGAGGGGACAAGCTCGCCATTTGAAACCTTCAATAGACGCCAATGGACGAGCTCGCCGATATCTGAATATTCTCCGAAGCAGATGGTTTAATGGCTAAGGTAATGGGGAAGCTAGAACTGCTGATACCCACGTTCATTCTGCACCGGAACCCGGTAATTAGAATCAAAACGCAGGAAGAAGACAGGCATCCGGTTACAGCCACGGGCGTCCTACCGCCGAGACGTACGTTCGGAAAGGCCTGAAGGTCTCCGTGGAGAGGATCCAGCAGAATCGAAAGGGCGTCTATTATCGCCATCACAGAACCTGGTTAATGTTGCGATCATGTGCGAGAAGTGCGTTTGTGTTGCTTGCGGCTATGCGCCGATCCGAGCTTGTTCCTATCCTGCCAAATGACTGGGAAGAGGCCATTATGGACGTCGTGCGAATGCTGCGGTTTTGGAAGGATGAGTGTAAAGATGTACATGAGAAGTATGAGGTTCTGAAGGCTCTCCTCGGAACATGGGGGGATTCAATGTATCAGTAGCCAATAAATTCTTCTTCTCCATGGTCTCCTAATTCCAGAGTACGCCTAGCCCACTGAAGAAAAATATATACTAATTGACTTTTTCAGCTGATGACAAGGTATTGAGCTTATCTACCAAGGCCGAAGACTTCTTGGTTTATATATATATTTCCACCGTTCCTTGCGAATACTACATACTACACAAACCATTGCTATTCTCTACCATGCTATGTACCATACTTTCTAGAAGCCAGACTCTTCCTATGCGTAATACCCCATTCCACCATGATATTTTCGAGTGCACCAGCATTTGTGTAGTTCAGTTTCAATCGGCAGAGCTGCTCTTTTCATTCTCTTACAAACAAAATTTGAAAGCGCTGGGCACGGGGAGTATTCTGGCGTCAACTACCCGCTTGACAGCTTCGTCAGATATAGAGAGCTCTAATGAGTGCGTTTGCCCTGAGCAAGGCCTAAAGGCATTGTAGCTGGAGATGAAATGAATGATATACCATAACACTAGCACTATGGATGACTTCCCCGATATATACTGCTTCAGAACATAACTTCTAACACAAATCAAGATATCCTGTCTTGTACATAGGTGCAAGTCCATGGTTTCAGAAACTCATTCCAGTAAAGCTTGGCTTTCTCCGCATCGATGTAACGGGAATTCCACCTTGTCTTCTTCAAAGCACTCCACGTCTACCAAATTGGCGTCTCGAGGCAAGGTCTTCACCCCCTTCCTCTGTAGTACTGCTTTCCTGATACACCTTGAGGGATACAATCTCCCAGTATGCATTCTCGAATGCAGCGGGATTGTCACCAACGTATTCGGGACAGGTTGGCGCAATAGTGGCACAGTTTCCAGATTCAGCCCAGACATTTTCATTACCGGCCCAATCACCACAGAACGTCGTGTCGAATACGATTTGCATGTCCCAGAAATGTCTCTCGAAGTCGCAATCTCCAGCAAATGCAGCATCAGGAGTTGGCCAGCTTGACGGATCCGGCTGACCATCCGAAATATCCGTCGGCACCGATTCATGCCCAAAAAGCCAGGTTTTAAAACCAGTTGCGGTCCACTCAGTGGCATAAACGCCACCTCCTGCATCATTAAAGCCATCGCCATATGATGCAGTGCTTGGTATCTTAATACCACAGCCAGCATTATTCCCCTGATCAGGAGCACTTATGTAGCAGTTTGATGTCTGTAGATCTCCTGTAAAGCCCATATCATTGATGGAGCAATCAGTAGTTGTGTGCAAGGCAACTGCATTGTTCTCCAGCAAGCTGACGCCTTCGATGATATCGATTTCGCCACCGGCTGGCCAGTCGGGTCCAACCATCCAACTATAAACCAAGATGTTAGGTTCCAGGTTCTTCAAGCTCGTTTGAGAAAGGGGGGAGGGGTTGTTCGTCTTACAAAGCAGGCCATGCACCACACACATTGCCGGGCATGTGAGTGAGATCGATGATGACCAACCCATGGTTGTACACGTCTTTGCTAGTGAGTCTGACACTTTGTCGACCACCATCAGCAACCACATTGGTATAGTCAACGCCCATATAGATCGAGTCATCATTGATATTGATCAACCCTGATTCTTCAGCAGTGGCTTGATCGACGTACTCCACAAAACCGTGGGTTGGGTCTGGCTCCTGTATATAAATATTCAGTACATTCTGCGATTCCGTCTTGTGGAGACCCTATGTTCGAATACTCACAGTATAAAAGGTGAACTTGTCAAAGAATGCGGCAGTATTCCCGAAGTCTTCTTGCAGGACATAGGTCGCAGTGCTCAATCCTGCAAATACACCTAGAAAGGATGCACACGTATTCGTGAAACTGCTTGTTGGCATTGTTAATTATTCGAAGATGACTTCTGAGATTGATGGAATGGAAGTTGAGGGTTGCTTTCGGTGTGTGCATTTGGATGGGATCTGAGAGAACGTCCTGTCTTATATCGCCATCACCTGGGCCGAGTCCGGAACAAACCCATTTTTGATGGTTTGGAGTTATCCTCGCGGAATACCGGATGAAGTGAACAGAAATTGTTTGACCGAACTTCTGTTTCATTTTCCGGAGTTCTCGAACTTACAAGTCGACCCGTTGTTGGTGATGGGGTACATACTTCTGCAAACGGATTCGGCAAAATACCCGAAGACTCCATCAACGATAGTGTATTGAAATAGCATCTTGCCTATATCATTTGTGCTTATAGCATTAAGATAGCTTGGTATACATGTATCCTCCGTTCCAATTTCAGGGCCAACCGTCACGTACTAAATTGGTATAAGTTTGTAGTACTATAATAGGCTGATGATAATTGACTAACTACAGAAGTAAAGTGCACGTTCGTATCTGAAACATGGGCGAAGTATGGTCCACATTCTGGCCAGGAAAGTCTTCGCTAACTCGTGTGAGACGCCCTGTCCGACGTACCTCCAACGCTGATGGACGAATGATGAGGAATAATAAATCCACATATGCGGAGTCTCGGACATTGGACTGGACCCCTTGCACGGCCGACATTGAAGAACTTGGCAGGAACAGAAATGCGGAGATTATTAGTTTCTACTTTATTCAATTCTGCTTGGCCCTAGGATCCGCCAGCAGATATAAACACCGCAGTGCAGTCCACATCAACCACAAAGCAGAGGCTGTCAACCTTTCCATTCACCTGAACTATTCTATTCAAATCATCATGGTTCGTGCCAATCCTTTATTCTTTCTGCCGTTTGCGCTATGCGTCTCTTCAGCTGTTCTGGACCTGGGACCGGTTGAGAAAGCCTCAGCACGGGCGGTCCAGCAACATGGCAGCCCGGCTAAGTTCCACGGAGCAACAAGGGCGACCTCTCTCCACGACCAGTTTCACGCTGTGAAGAAGAGGCAGGAGGCTGGAAACGGCACTTTTTGGCTTGAGTCAATCTCCCATCAGGGTGTCGCTCCCTATGGACCGGAAGGATACGAAGTCTTTCGCAACGTGAAGGACTTTGGCGCTAAAGGTATGACACGCTTCCCACAGTGCGTACAGGGATATATGCTCACCCGGTTAGGCGATGGTACCACCGATGATACTGTTGCGATTCAATCTGCCATCAGAACCGGACCTCGTTGCGGCCAGGACTGCATCGGAGACACAACCATGCCAGCTCTGGTTTATTTCCCCCCCGGGACATACATCATTTCAGCCCCGATCTTCGACTATTACCTGACGTATATTGTCGGAGATGCGAACAATCTTCCTGTCTTGAAGGGTTCTCCCGATTTCCAGGGCGGCTATCTCATTGATTCCAACCCCTATTTCACGGCTGATCTGAATTGGATTGCGACCACCGTGTTTTTCAGGACCATTCGGAACTTGGTCCTGGATACAACAGACATCCCTGCTGAAAATGAAGTTAGCGGTATCCATTGGCCCACTGCGCAGGCAACAAGTCTACAAAACATGGTATTTGAGCTGAGTGCCGAGTCGGGTAATAAGCATCAGGGGATTTTCTGTGAAAGCGGTGGGTTTACTTTCTTCCACCTGCGCTCATCAGAACGGCACAGACTAATATATGGGGACCAGGTTCGGGCGGATTTATCGCTGACCTTGTCTTCAATGGTGGAAATATTGCGGCCGCGCTGGGTAATCAGCAATTTACAATGCGAAACCTGACTTTCAACAATGCGGCCACGGCCATTAGTCACTTCTGGGACTGGGGTTGGACTTACAAAAACATCAACATTAACGACTGTGAAGTTGGAATTGACATCACTGAAGGTGGCCATGACGAACAGGCAGTGAGCTCGATTGTTGTTTTGGATAGCTCATTCTCCAATGTCCGTGTGGGCATCAAGACAGTTCGCGATTCCACCTCCCAGCCAGTCACTGCAGGCAGCGTGATTTTGGAGAATATCGATGTCCAAAACGTCCCTGTTGTTGTGGGAGGCAATGGAACAACTCTGCTGGAAGGCAGCTACACTCCCGATGGGCCCACAAGCTTTGCAGGCACAATTCCTGCCAACAACCGACCTGCCAGCCTGGTCCAGGCAAACAGATTTTATGAGAGATCTCGACCCCAGTATGAGTCACAAAGCCCGTCCTCCTTTCTCAGTGTTCGAGCAGGAGGCGCAAAGGGCGATGGACAAACCGATGATACAGCTGTTTTGCAGGAAATAATTAATGACGCTGCTGCGTCTAACAAGATTGTTTATTTCGACGCCGGCATGTATGTTGTCACTGAGACCTTGAAAATCCCCGCGGGCTCTCGCATTCTTGGTGAAGCGCTCCCCGTTATTATCTCCAGTGGTGATTTTTTCAACGAGATGGAAGATCCTCAACCTGTGATTCAGGTTGGCGAGGTTGGTGATACTGGCAAGGTTGAATGGTCCGACATGATTATCAGCACCCGGGGCCCGCAGGCTGGCGCGATTCTCATTCAATGGAACCTTGCCTCCCCCGCTGACGACCCCTCCGGCATGTGGGAGGTCCATACGCGAGTCGGAGGGTACACTGGTTCCCTTCAGCAAACCCAGCAATGTCTTATGTCGATGATACGGCAATTCCTCCTGCGGAGCCTAAGAAAGACTGCATTGTTGCGTATATGCTGATGCATGTTACAGAAGGAGCCTCTGGGTTATACATGGAAAACACCTGGCTTTGGGTGTCTGATCAGTTGGTAATCCCATCCTTGTTGCTGGGATTGGACTAACTCTCGCAGTGATATTGATGGTGATGGACAACTCACACTTTACAGCGGTCGTGGATTGAATATCGAGAGTACAGAGGGGAATATCTGGCTGTAAGTTACCACCTGGCTTTACTCTACGCTCTCATCTCCTTCAGTTTCAGGGGTTAATGTGAACAGGTCTGGCACATCAGTTGAGCACAACCAGCTGTATGAGTACCAGTTCGTCAACACGAAAAATATCTACATGGGTCAAATTCAGACGGAAACCGCGTAAGTTCAAGACTCACCGTATTGGGTTCATAGTTAACAATCTCGAAGATACTATCAACCAAATCCGGATGCTACTTTACCCTTCCCGCCTGTTGAATCCCTCCATGACCCTGATTTCGCAAAGTCTTGCGAAGGAAAGGAGGGCCGTTGTGCTGATGGGTGGGGCCTACGCGTTGTGGACTCGAAGGATATTCTTGTCTATGGTGCGGGAATATACTCATTCTTCATCAACAACGATGCTAGTAAGGAACTCCCTTCCAGGCTCAATAACAGCTCGCTGATATACTGATTCCATTGAAGCCTGTGCATCGCCAGATTCGCCTGAAACTTATACAATCTGAACACAGTTGGGGTTACAAGCATGGTCGATATCGATGGACAAAATGTTGCCAACTTCGCCGACAATGCCAACGTTTTCAACGAGAATATTGCGCTGTTCAGGAATGCGTAAAGCTACATGGGAGGAATGACCAGCTTTTGCCAGGGTTTATTCGAGAAACACAGGGCAATTCTCCCTCTTGAGTGTTTTGGTTCGATGTAAATACTCATAACAGAGATAGACACCAATTGAAAACGGTGTATTTAAAGGCCATGGCCATGGACGAGGTTCTACATTAGTAGAGCACCGGCAAGTTTGGCAACCCTATGAATGGACTGTACTTGCAAATCATGATGATAAGACCTTAACTTTGAAGACCAAGATCTTTAATCATAGTCTCCTTAATTCTGGGGTCTGTCTCCATCGAAACACTGGGAATGACGGTGTTTGCATCCACGTTAGGCGGACGTTATGAAGAAGAGCTGCAGGGCAAATGGGTCTCGATCATCACGATCGCCAACCCCTTTAATCGCTACATTCGACAGGATCTTTTAAAAGGAACTTTGTGTTGCAATCACGGTGACAAATAGCAGGCCTGTTTAGCTATCTAATTTAATGTCAGGCCTTGAATTTTTTGCCAGTATAGTGGAGGCTTTTAACAACTACCCTAGTATGGACTAGGATAGACCGGCTTCCAATGCTCTGCTGACTGCCCGTCTTGCAATTAAAGCCTCAGATAATCAGTCAGATACTCCGATTCCGGCAATCTTACGCAAGTAGGCCAATGGCAACAAAATCTTGAGGCGAGGGGTTCTCCATCACATATTATTGGCGAGTTTGAACAGGATCGACTCGGGCTCGCACTTCTAGCCCTTATAGTAACTGCGCGAGCAAGGGAGAGTCATACAGTCATGATAATTTGCTTTCAGGCCTGCTAGATATCAGTGACAACTGGAGAGAATGGACTGTGAGGCGACTACATGAGTTATGGAACCGCACGAGACAGCGGACTCTCGGCTTGTGATACTTGCCCGTCTCCGGGTCGACATAGCTATACCGGCTAAGTATGGCGGAATGTAAGATGCTAGCACAGTAAATATATTGTCATCCTATGTATGGGGATAGAAACAAACCGGAAGTTGTTAATATCCTTCCAGTCTGTTTATCCATCTCTGATAACAACTGCTTTCTCCAAATTAGAACGCCACTGCCTGAAATTGAAGAAAAAGACATGGGTAGCCGGTCAGAGCCATTGCTATTGTCGCAATAGTAGATTATTAATATAATTAACCTTAGAATTGATGGCTGAAAAGGAATTTGAAGTGGCTTGGCATTATATGAGAGAATGACATGCAACTGCATTGCTGATAAATAAACTATGCAGAGCCTGACGTATCCTCAATGTGCAAGGCCTCATCACACTTTGTTCGATTCAACTCATGATCGTTTGTTCTTTCTTCATCATCCTTAAGTTTGTTATCACCCATCTTCCACGCCAGTTTAACGCCCTTGAATACATCTTCAACTTCCTCCAGTGTCCTCCCCGATGTCTCAGGAAAAACAAAGAAAACATGAAGGGTCATAGCAAAACAGAACACCGCAAAAATAACATATGTCTTCCAATTGATGTTAACAAACGCCGACGGCACAAAATAGCTCAGAGCGAAATTGACCGCCCAGTTGCTGGCTGTGGACAACGCAGCAGCTTTGCCTCGCAGACGGAGAGGGAAAAGTTCTGACGGATACACCCACTCAATGGGCCCCCAGGTTGGCGCGAAAGAGGCCACAATGAGATAGGAGCAGGCAATCACGACTTTCGCCGGCGCTCCTGTGATCACCCAGCTCTGTTCGCGGATGTTGTTCAGCCCACCCGGGGGAGCAGGGTTACCATAGCCACCCATTAGGCCCGCACATACCGCCCACCAGATTGTAAGAGAGATACTGCCTCCTATCAGGAATGGGCGACGTCCGATTCGATCCAGGAAAATAAGCCCGGGTATTGTAATGACCACGTTGATCACGGAGCTGATGGATGAAGCCACCAAATTGGAACTGCCACTTAGACCTGCCATTCCGAAGATATAGGTGATGTCTGGACTTTTCAGCGAGAGATTAACCGGACAGGGTATAAGAGAGCTTACAGTACAGAATGGCATTTATGCCGGTTAGTTGGCACCATACCTGGACAAAGACAATGATGTGCGTCCGCCAAATCATATGCGGCCGGAACAGATCAAGGTAGGTGTTATCGGTCTTGTCGCGCTCCAATTCGCAGGCGTCTTTGAGCTGCTGGATCTCCATCTGGATAAACCCGTCATCAAGGTGATTGTTCGCATGAACAGAAGTGATAATATGACAGCACTCGTCCCAGCGATCTTTCTTTGCCAACCACCGCGGAGACTCGGGTGTGAACAACAACCCTAGGAATAAGATAATCCCGGGAACTATCTGAAGGCCCCAGGGAAGTCTGAAAGCCACAGGCCCCGTGAGGAAGGAACAGCCATAGGAAAGAAAGAACATGATTAAAATCCCCCATGTGATTGCCCATTGCTGAGCACCCATCACCAGGCCCCGGAGATGAGGAGGTGCCAGCTCCCCGACGTACACCGGGACTTGTGCGGAGCATATTCCCACGCACATGCCGTTCAGAAAGCGACCCAGGATTAACATGCCAATATTCTGGGAGGCGCAAGAGAGGATACTACCAATAATCCTGGCCGGGAAAAATATCAGCTACTTTCAGCTCGGTTCAGATTCCCGACTAACCATATGATAGATCCCATTTGGATGGCCGATTTGCGGCCAAAAATATCAGTCACGAACCCCGAGATCAATGCCCCGATGAAGGAGCCTCCAGACATGGAGGCTGTGATTCCACCCTGTACTGTAGGATCTGGCCCTGAACAATGGGTTGCGCCATTGAGTGAAGGCCCGTTAGGTCCTTGGTTGAAGTAGCATCGATATTGGCTGGTAGGGAGGCTGCATTCATTAAAAATAGGCCTAATCTTCCTCTAGAGAGGCAACTCACATGGCGGACATCGAAGACAGATCAAAGCCAAATAGCGAGCCCCCGATCACAGCGATAGCTGTGATAGCATAAATGTTGGTAATCATCATTTTAGCGGAGGGAAAAGTACATAAACACCATGGAAAAGAGAGCGCTGCGGTCGTATATCTATTATCTCTGAGACGATTGATATAAAGATTCTGTACCACAATAAGAGCTTAATAATACCCTATTACCTATATGTCCGGCTCAGCTTGTTATCCTCCTCTGTCTCTAGCCATCTACTACCATCCTCGGCCAACCCCAACTCGTGAAACTTGTTCCCCCGTACTTCTTCAGTTTCACTCCGCGCTCTTCATCCCGCACCGCACGGAGTTTTATATTGATTGGCATAGTCGGTTTTGGGTGGATACGCTGAGGAGGACTAGTATCTGATTTGGCAATAATGCTTCTGCCCTCAAATTCCCCGGTATTTAGTACCCACAGCTAGACAGGATCAGGGTCATAGCCTCAGCACCGCGCGAATGACGGCCATGATACAGCGAGCCAGTCTCCAGCCACTATGTCATGAGTGGGTATTGCGCGCCATCTTCAGACATCTAAAGCCGTCCCGGAAGGAAAGACTAGGTTGTCTTGAGCGCGCCACTGTCCGTGAGGGACGGCGGGGTTGATTGGAAGCATTGTACACATTGTGGGTTAACTTTTGGCTACTGGTAGTGTTTGCTGGCTATAGATGGCTCTAGCCGGCGTGGCCTGCTTCATTTCTTGATGAATTCTACCCTTAGCCGCTTGAAGGAAGCTTTACCTTGTTTGCTGTTTTGTTTCTCCTGCTCTTTGCAAATCCCAGTCGTCGCGTCATTTACACACTAAAAAGTGGCTTGTTCTATTTCTTTTTCTTTTCACTAGCTCAATTTGCGTTGACGATGTTATCTCGCATTGCAACCCCTGAATACCTTTAACATTAACCATTCGCCCCCATCCCGTGACAAACTTCAAGTTACTAGTAGTCCGCGCAATTCCTCCAGGTCATCCAAAAGGTATGAATGTTTTATAATATATTGCTCTTATATTGGGAATTCAGGAGCACCCATTCCAAGGTCCGCCAATTCGGTCTCCCAACTCGAGAGTTCGGGACAAAATAGATTGAATTCCGGGGTCGGAAAACACACAGGCTCCTGATCACGCATTCCAAAGGCAGCATCCTGATTAACTTGTCTTTGCGCTAGGTTGATGTCCTCAAGGGCGTCGGACTGGCCTGGTAAACTATTCATGTGACTCGGAGCAGTGGACGATGTCCTGTCGGTCATCCACATGCGTTTTAGCAGGCTTGCAAAACGACTGGCAACATGGCAATCATTCGTAGCAGCAGCTTCAAGTACGTGAATATATTGCTGTACCAAGGACGTAATTTCGATGTGCTCGGCACGTACTAGGGCCCCGAAGATGTCGGCCTTGTATAAGAAGACGGCGGAGTACACGGTATATCTATCTCCAGGATTAGCTATAGCATATTCTCGTTGTATGAGAATTCATACACGTAAAAACGGAATGGCATGTAGCGAATATGCAATTCAGGATTCGTTCGGGTAATTATTGTGAGGATATTTCGTGCTGCATCTATTGCTTCGAGCACATATGCACCCTCTCCAGTTGATATGATGCCTTGGGGAAATAGCGATGGCGCGCGCTTCATTGCTGAAGCTGTTCCTGAAGGTGCGTCACCGGAGAGACAGTTTTCATGGACAGCCCTTGAAAGAATCGAATGGAACGCGAAGCCATTGACGTATAAGCGCACGTACTCCTTGACAATGCGCAACGTGGAACTTAACTTTGGGGATGCGTCTAGATCATCCCAACGGCCTTGCCACGCTGACAGGGAGCACCGAAAGTCGTCCAGGTAGCGGTTGTAGTCCCCTCGCCGAACCATTTGCAGCCGTCGCTCTTTGGATGCATACAAGATGTTGTGAACATTATGGAGTAGTTGGGTAAGCTCAATGCTGGCTTGTAACACCTGGGCATACCTGTGTTCGGCGTCTGCACTGAGGCACAGACTTGGAAAGTCAGTGACTGTAAAGCGAGTCGACAGTGACGGGCCTCGCGACCAGAAAGACTGCCCCATTCGAACGGAAATCTGGCGATCCGCAATATACACAACTACCACGCTTGTTAGTGTCTTCATATAGATGCGTTAAGATTCTTGCTGAGCGTACATATCCATGCCAAGCGCTTCCTATTCTCTAGTTCCTGCGGCTCTCCAAGAGATGCCTCCCGAAAGGATGCCTTGTCCAGACGCAGGAGGTACGAGTGCCTTACCGCTTGACCGATCAGTGACCAGGCCATATTGTCTTCGACTGCGCTTACATTCCCAGGGAAGAGCCTGGAATAGCACGAAGTCTCGATTTGTAAGTAGGGAACCCACTCAGCAAGCAGCAGGAGACCCTCCACTGACCCAACGTTCAACGTCGATGGAGCGGCTACTAGGATATCCAGTAGATACTGCTTCACGTACTGCCAGCATTGTCGAGGGATATCGTGGTACACAACCTCATCTTTGGACGCAATCATCAGAATCACCCCAAGCAGGAATGGCTCATCAACAGCTGGCTTGCGCAAATCTGTCGTGGCGAGAAGGCTTTTGGGCACAAGAGGACAGAACGTGTGGTAATTCATAGTGTATCTAGACCGTCAGGTCAGGATTAAATAAATCATGAATGATGGGGATGGGAAGTGGTTCATACCGATGCAGCAGCTGACCCACCTTGTCCGTGCCCAACACGCTGAGTACCAAGATTTCCATCTCTGACAGCGTCGGCTGGGTTGCAGGAAGTCGCAAGAAGTCAAATATCCTATCGTTCGGTTGTACAGCTTCGGAATATGCTCGCTTTGTGGATGAACTGTCCGCGAAAGCCAGGGGGTTATTCGGAAGCTGGATATCGTTTGTCGCGAGCCGCGCAAGGATCTGAAGCGCGTCACCGGGGTTTGTTAATTCGGCATAGATTGGATTCTCGGGTCCTTCCTCGTAGTGCTCAGCCTGCATTGCCGGATTGTGAGCTGTGTCGGCCATACGACCTGGTGTAGAGCTCCCCTGTGGTGAACGCCGAAACCGGGAGAAGTCGCCTCCGCGGCGCGACCCAGCAAGAATACATTCGTTGCCGGCCCGGAAGCATTGTTGGCATGAAGACCTCGTTCCGTCTGGGGAGGACGTTCTGGGATCGCTTAGTGGCGTGAAGAGAAAGGGGAGGGGGAATCATGCAACTGACGGGTCACATTTGAGCTTGCGCTGGCGACACCGCTGGCACGCGCGGTAGAGACGGAGGTTTCGACTACGAGTCATTCTGATCAGGATCTACAGCGTGGTGTGGCATATGTGGTTGCAAGAAAGTTTTAAGTCGCAACCTCCCATTCTGGGGTAGACGGCAATAGATGGAGCTGCAATGCGGGGTTGCCAAGATTTGTTAATAAGATTTATTCCAAGGTTCCATTGGTTGATGCTCGATGGAGCTCTCGCCGCTCATTTGAAGATATGCATGGCCTGTGTGTTGCAGTATTCAAGTATCCCCGTAGACCCCCACTCGCCCCCAATGCCACTCTCCTTGTGTCCGGACAACATCGCCCGCGGCGTCGTCTTCGCCCACGAATTCAAGAAGACGCTTCCAGCCTGCATCTGCCGCCCAACGCGCTCCGCCCGAGAAGCATCAGCAGTCCACACAGACGCTCCAAGGCCGGACGTAGTGCCGTTGGCGCAGGCGATGACATCCGCCTCGTCCGACCATTTGAGGACTGGCACAATCGGGCCTGCAGTAAACAACGTTAGCAGGCATCATCACATCCCTCCACATAGTGTTTACGAACCAAACTGCTCCTCAACGACGATTCGGGCCGTGAGAGGTGGGTTGTCGACGATGCTTGGGGAAAGGTAGTATCCCTTGTCGAAGGCGATAGGGCGCGGCGTGAGGGCAAACTTGTAACCCTGAGCTTGACTGTCGGCCACCAGCTCCTGGACCTTTTCATACTGGATCTTGTTCTGCATCGGGCCCATCGTGGTGCTCGGGCTGTCGGCCTTGCCCACCTCGATCCGGGATGCTGCATCCACCATAGCTTTGAGGAATAGCTCATAAATAGACTCGTGCACATAGACTCTCTTCGTGGCAACGCATACTTGGCCAGAGAATACAAAGCAGCCCTGCACCACTTCAGGCGCCGTTTTCTCAATGTCCACATCGGGGTAGACAATCGCCGGATCGTTACCGCCCCTAGAGTTTGTGTTGCTTTAGAAGGGGTATCCTGTTTGGATGTAGCACATGACGTAGCATCCAAGGGGTGAGTATACGTACAGTTCCAACGTCACCCTTTTTAACGTCGCAGCCGCCGAGGCCATGATCCTCTTCCCGGTAGCACTAGAGCCAGTGAAGCTGATCTTGTTGACACGAGGGTGATTGACCAGCGCCGGCCCAATAAGTTCGTCTCCGCCTATGGCCTGGACGACACCAGGAGGGAAAACCTTCTGCGCCAGCTCGACCATTTTGAGCGCCGAGTAGGGCGTAAAGGGAGACGGCTTGACGATGATCGAACATCCGGTCAGCAGTGCAGGAATGACTTTCCCCACCGATAGGACCAGAGGGAAGTTCCACGGACAGATAGCAGCGACAACGCCGACGGGCACATGGCGTGTGATGATGACGCGCGAATCGTCCTCGATGCGCTCCTCCGGGATTCGAAGCCCTAGGTTGTGCTCGAAGAGAGCGAGGATCTCGTTCGCTTCGCCGGCGGCTATGGATCGCGGCTTCCCGCACTCAGCCATAAGTAACTGGGTGAACTCTTCAATGTACTGCTCATAGAGCTGTTTCCATTGAGCGATCTTGCTGACTCGCTGCTCGAAAGGTGTTGTGGACCAGGCTTTGAAGGCATCGTTTGCGGATTGCACGGCGTCTTCGACATCTTGCGTCGTGGCCACGGGCACATCCCATAGCCTGCGCTCTGTAGAGGGATCAACGCTGAAGGTTGTTTTGTTGGAACAGCGTGGCTCGCCGTTGATGATGTTCGAGAATGTTGCGAAGGTCAAACGGGGAGCAGTCATTTTGTAAGACTACCGCAGGATTCTCGGACAAATGTACAGAGCGGTTGTGAAATATTGTTGGAGGGTGACGGGGCTGCGGCGGATTGAGGAAGTAGGAGGTGAAACGAGATATTAGTACGCTACCAAGGATCAGTTCACATCATTAGTTTGAACTTCACAGCGATGCTGCTACGTCTATAGCCGGTGGAACGCGGTTAAGGATGGCATTGTTGTTATGCGGCTATGTAGACGGCTGTAGATGGAAGTAAGAGTAGCTTCCTGAGGTCCCCAGGCCCATAAGAGAGTGAATCATCAGTTCAATCAGACCAGTGTTCAAAGCCAGTGTTCGAAATCTGCACCTGCAACCACTCAACTCTACTTGGAGCCTCACCGACCCTATCTGTCAAGCCATCCCACCATGGACATCCCCAAAACACACAAAGCCGTTGTATATGACAAACCGGGCGAAGTTTCAACTCGAATGGTGGAGTTAGAAACTCCAGCACCGGGCCCGGGTCAAATCATGGTGAAGATGTAAGCCGAACTCCTAGCTACTGTTTTCATTTTTTTTCTTCCACATTGACAGTGTCTAGTACCCATTCTGGCATATGCCACTCCGACCTCAGCCTCATGACGAATACGGTATGCGTTCCATATGCCCACTGCAGGAATTGGTATTGTTACATTTCTTCTGACTGCCATCGTATCATTAGTGGAGTTGGCTTCCAGAGCCCGTGAAAAGCGGACAGGTTGGTGGCCATGAGGGCGTGGGCGTCGTAGTCCAGCTCGGCCCATCGTGCGAGAACTCGGGCCTCAAACCCGGTGACCGCGTGGGCATCAAGTGGATTGCGTCTGCCTGCGGCAACTGCATGCCCTGCTTGGCCGGTGCCGACGGCATTTGCTCGAACGCCCAGGTATCCGGTTATACGTGCCCCGGCACATTCCAGCAATACGCTCTGGCTCCTGCTCATTATGTGACGCCAATTCCAGACGGGTTGCCAAGCGAAGTCGCTGCGCCGCTACTTTGCGGCGGGGTGACGGTTTACTCAGCCCTGAAGAAGAGCAGAGCGAAGGCTGGCGACTGGGTGGTCATCGCTGGGGCGGGTGGTGGGTTGGGCCATCTGGGGGTTCAGCTCGGAGGCAGAGGCATGGGATTCAGAATCATTGGGCTGGATTTGGGGACCAAGGAATCCTTTGTCTGGGAATGTGGCGCTGAGGCCTTCATCGACATCACCAAGTATCCTGCGGATGGCGGGAGCAAGGATCCTGTCGATGAAGTGCTAAGAATCACTGGAGGTGCTGGTGCTGCAGCTGCCATAATATGCAGCGCCAGTAATGCTGCATATGCCCAGGCTCTTTCCTATTTGAGCTTCAACGGCACACTGGTTTGTGTTGGCGTGCCTGGCGAGGCGAAACCCATCGCAAACGCTTATCCTCACTTAATTGTCGGCAAGCAGCTGGCTATCGTGGGAAGTAACGTAGGAAATCGTCGGGAGGCAATGGAGACGCTTGCTATGGCGAAGCGAGTAGTCAAGACCCCTGTCCAGATTGAAAATGTCCAGAATATCGCTCGCGTCTTCGACGAGATGAAGAACTGCAAGTTGCAAGGTCGGGTTGTCCTAGACCTAGGATCATGTACTTAGACAATTTTCCGGCCTGTGACCATGTCATAGTATCTTGAGAGTGTCGAATAGCAGCACATAATCGACAATCATGCATATAATATCCACCTAGTTGCTGTGCTAGAGTCATTGACTTGGAAGTTTCTTATTGGGAGCTTCATTAGAACTAGGTTCCTAACTATATTTCGGGGAAACCAACTCAAGGCCCGTAAACCTCGGAGATAGAGTCCAATATTCTACTGGTCCGGCGACGGGCACCTTATTTCGTTCATAATTCATGCTTACCGTCAATTGCAGCTGAGCAATCACAACTTGTCATGTTGAAATATTGGTCTCCAATTGCATTGAGCAAACTATGGAAGAAACGAGCGAACCAGAGAAACTAACGGACAGGCAAATGGAGAACGAAGGACACATGGTATTGCCAACTATCCAGGAGTAATGGTTCGAAAACACTGATACGCAGACATGTTATTATTCAAGGCAACCCCTGCCTAACATCAGTATGTTCATTCAATCCCCATGCAGTGGAGCTCGAATCATGAACGGTCGTCCGTCTCATGTCTCGCTTGTATTTCCGAAGGAAGGGACCTCCAACAGCCCGGTGCATAGTGCAAGTATTATCCCAGATAACTAGATCGCCTGGTGCCTGCCACTCAATCTCAACGGTATTGCCATCGCGAATGGCATGCTTGTAAAGCTGATTGAATAGATCCTGCGGCTCTTCGGGAGCAAGACCCTCAATATGGTGAACATGAGCTGCAATATACAAGTTCATGCGACCGGAGGCTTCGTGGCACTGCACCAGCTTGTGCCGTCCCAAGGGGTGGTCGAGGGGGTTAACATTGGCAAAGGCCTCAGGGGCGGCTACCTTCCGAGAGTGGTGTATGGAGTGGCAAGCGACATAATCCTTGTCTAACAGCTGTTTCTTGAGTTCTGGGGAGAGGTCGTCGAATGCCGTTCTGGTATCTGCAAAGGCAGTGTGGCCGCCCATCCTGCTTGGGGGCAGCTCGTGTGCCAGGAGCAGTGAGTACCCCGCGCGACGGGGATTGAAGCTGGAGTCCACGTGAAAAAGGTCATTTCCCTTTTGGTCCATATTGGTCAGTATGTAAATATCGAGGGGCCTATGTGCACCTAAATACCTTGTTTGCTTGGCCGCGTGCGCTTTCAGGGTCAAGGATGGACCCGTCGGCCTCGACGTTGCTGACATCGAAAAGCTCCGTGTACTTGAGACGGTGTTTCCGGCCAGCCTTGATGTATGGCTTCACGTCGTCCAGTTCACCGAACTTCCGAGAGAACGCGATGTGGCCCTCATCTGTAAGGCCAGTGCTGCGGAAGACTACGACGCCATACTAGTTTGTTACCGGTCTGTTAGTAGTTGCATTCCAGGAATGCTAAGCAAGGAGGGCCTGAAATATACTTTGGTCACAGCCTTATGTATCTCCGCGAACACTTCGTCGCTTAGAGGAGACGAGAAATCAACACCGCTGACTTCGGCCGCAAAGGTTGGGTGCAGGGGCTTGACCGAGATAGTAGAGAAGACGGCTCCGTTCGTGACAGTCATCGTATCTGAATAATGTGCGTTGGTTTCGGAAAGTAAGCAAGTTCTGTGAATGTTGTAGTGTCTTCATAACTACCAGCTAGCTCCTTGTGCAGACCTCTTCATATATATATTGTATCCGTTAAACAACCAAATGGGCGCGAAAGCTGGTACTTTCAAGGACATATCATCGAAACACAGTCTCAACCCCATCTTTAGCCGAACTTTTGACTCCGTATTACGTCATTGTCTTAACTTCATTTCCGAAATCTTGTCCCTGCAGCCATCTATAGCCATCTGTAATCCAGGAACTCGCTGAAAGAACGAAAGGATTGGCCACCATTAAGAAGACACGGTCTAAACCGTACTATACTACAATAGACCTTCGGCATTCCAAGTGGACTCAAATATGGACAAAAAATTAGGCCACTGAAAGGCACCGAGAGCATTGTTCAGCTATGTCTCCAAACTCAAACTCATAGAAACAGATTCCTGTAGAACTTTCACAAATGTTATTCACCTCCTTTAACAAATACCAAGTATTCAGTCTGAGAGGGCAATGCATATTGGCAGTACAGCGATGCGATTTGATCACATTATCGCATGTCAAGTGAAGAGCAGCCTGGAAGTCCTGTACGCACAAGCTATTCAGTACCTGTTCCGCTGGCTCAGATATATGTTTTTGGAAGTAATTTTGTCGGAAGGCTTGATGGCACTGGCCGCTACTAGATAGCAGCTCAAAAAATGACAGATCCCGGCCCAAAGCCTGAATCCGAGTTTTCAGCTGATGCACCATCTGCCTTTTTAATGCATTCACCTTGGTGATTATTTGATCTATGGCGCTGTCAACTCACTCAAGGATCTCACTCCGGATTGAATAAATCTAAAACATTGCCAGACTTACCCTGTATTAGGACAGGTATCACTTCGTTTCCCTTGTTATCCAGTTGCCGTTCGTGGAGACGGAGTCTTTTTATGTACAGCCTGGTAGCCCTTTCAAACGCGTCGTGATCTCCTTTCCAGAAAGCAGCCATAGACGCATTTGCAAGATGCCTGATATCTTTTACTCCCTGCTCAGATATTTCCTGTTGGTAATACACCGACAAATGGGGCAATACATCCCTTTGCTGCCCATAGCAAACAATAAGATCTTCGACTTCACCAAGGGTCTCTGTAATAAAACGAAAGGGCAGGCCCACTTCAGGGGCTCCATGCTCTAGGATCCATATGAAAACGATCATTGCAAAAGGATCCAAGAGCTCAATGATGAGAGTCTGCGTCCCGATGTGTATCTGACGGACACCGGATACTGTGGTGTTGCAAACAATGCACCACACCCTCTCAGATACTCTAAACTTCGACTCATGTCCGTCAATGACGCGTCGTATGATAACAGTGGAATCAGAACAGCTTTTCGGATTGAAATTGCTCTCCCATAACGCCTGGATTTGCTGGCTCAGAGAATGGTAACTTCCATCTCTACTTCCTTGTCGCTTTAGGGAGTCCTGTGTATAATGGTAAGCCTCCCAGCCTTTTTAACCTAGGATTACACGAGTTACATACCCAATGGGCAATAACTGACATTTTATACAGGCTCCTTGAAGATGACCTTGAAAATTGCGCGGTATTAGAAGATTAGAAGGAAAAGAGACCTCACTGACAACGTTGAGAATGTAAAGGAAAATCCATTATGAAACCCTATAGGTTTTAGCGCATGTCGGCTTAGGAAAAAGGGTAACCCCTTCGCATGGTTTTGCGTTGACGTCCACGACAGTAGGTTTGCTGACGGTTTTGGACGGCTTAAGCTGGCTGTAGATGACTTCGGCGAATCCTTGCGTGCGGTGATTGCATCAGCTTCTCGAGTATCGACTGTAAGTTGAAGGCCGAATCTGGCATTAACATGTTGGTTCCAGGCGGTTGATGGACTTTTTGAATGAATTCGACCCTCATTCTAGCACGAGATATACGGTTCGGCTAAAGCTAGATTGGGAGTTTCCGTCCAAAATACGCTATTCATAGGTCAAAAAGCAAGGGAGGCGATGGTGAAGCGTTCATCCTCGGGGAGACGCGCGAGTCAGCTGGCAATTATGATGGTGCATGGTAGACGATTCTATGATGGACATTAAGGACTCGCGTCTAGTGGGACCAACTTTGTGTCTAAAGCTGTGACCCACATTTCTGCAATACCTATTTGGCAATAATTTTGTTCTTAGCATTTAGTTGGTCTTTGAGCGTGTCTACGCTTGGGGACAGCCAAACCCCACCAGCGCCCGGCTACACCAACCCATGGCAGGTGCTGGATGATGAGGACCCCGATCTTTGATCCACGACCATAACAACCACCACTTGATGCGAGCATTTGAGGTATCCAGTAATGGGATTGGGTTTAGTGCTGAGGCCCGGCTACCGCGAGCCCTTCATGGGCTTTGATTTAACGTGTTTATAGACAAAGCAACCCTGTTATTCTACTACAGATACAACGCAAATTTCAAGTAGATAAACAGATCTCAGTGCTCCAAGATAACAAAACCAGCTTGTTCATCCAAACTGTCTTAGTTCCTGTCTGATTTCCTGCCTTGTTATCCGGGATCCCTCTTGTGCCCATTTAAGGTAAGAGTTTGAAGCCTTGAAGGTATACCTCTGTCTAAAAATAGAATGTGCGTGGCTCTGGGCATTTTTTTTACTTGGCTATTCCGGTCACCTGCTGCCCAAAATCTACACTCAATGGTATATGCAGATATACAGCGTTTGAACTATATGGATTCAGGTATCCGCAGAGGTACTGATATTGTACGATCTTCAATGATTAGCATAATCAACATCATCAACCCCGCCCGTCTAAGTCGGCCCAAGGTATGAGTGCCTGGATAGCACTGTTGTCCCCATGATGCCGGCGCAAGTATATGCAAATCGCCGGGAGTTCATATCTGGCGCGAATCTTAATCCACCATTTACTTTCAGAAGCTCTGGTATACCATAGGCATAATAAAAGAAGGGCTACCGGGTCTTTCTTCTTCAAGCAGGTTGCAAATTGGCCATGCATGTGGCCTGCAACCATCATAATACCGTCTTCCGTGGCTGCGCCCTTTGGTATCTCTAAAAGTCGAGAGATGTGGTGTACAACCGTGAAGTAAGGGCTGTTCTCCGGTGTGGATGACTCGCAAAGCCCGCATAGTTCTGCTAGTTCAACAGATACACCGACAGTTCCTTTTGTTGGCAAGCATTTATGCATACGGACCGGCATATCATAGATCATTCGAAACGCGCTTTCCTGGCGTAGAGGATTCACTAGGTGCCACAGGGCCATCTTGCCGGCGCCTAACGACAGCCACTCTAGGTCAGAGGAGTCGGGTGTTCCCAGAGGCCATGCCTCTGAGGGGAAACAAGTATTGATGGACGAGAAAGTCAAAATGGCGAGGGCTCCAGCCGTAGCCCAAAGGGGATCCTTGTGTGCTTCCGCAATGGAATGGCCCAACCACCTGTTGAACAGGGTAGTACACTGAGAGAAATGATAAGTCTCTCGTAAAGTGCGACGATGGGGCGTTGGGCCGAGATAGCGGTCATGGGCAGCCGCCACGGCTAACGTACCATGCATTAGAAATGGAGCCTATTGGCATGCATCAGCGAGTTAGAATAGACATCTTCGCTGGGTGTGGGTGCTTTTGACGTACGGCAAAACAGGCCGTCAACATGTGATTTTCATAAATCTCTGCCATTGCAGAACCACTGAGAGAGTACAAGGTCCGGTATCGAAACCGATTGAAAAGCGCTTGATCTTGCGAGTCGAGCGTGACACATGTTGACCCGTTACTATACCATATGCCGTTGTTGACTGGTAGCTGCGGCGATAGCAATCCAGATCGCGTTCCTGCTGTTTCCCGCCTTGCTTGTTCCTCGTTGAGCGGCTGAAGGTCAGAGACATTAAACGCAAAATTGCAGCGGACCCCATAAAGGCGACATTTCGTGCAATGAGGTCTTGTTTCGTCACACTGTACGAAAAGAAGGTTTCTTCACTTAGCCTGACAGTAATTGATAACATGTGAATGATAGTTGAACTCACCTTCAACCTCCTCAGCTTACAGTTTCGGCAACCGTGGCGCGACCTACGCACGCTGTTGCTTTTCTTTTCCGTTTGTCGCGTATCGGAGCTCATAATTGGCTTCTACCCCGTGTTAAAGTGGAAAGCGATTTGAAAAAAGAGTCAGCCTGACCCGACTGCTTTATGGAATTTCGCGGGCGGTTGCACCACTAACTCCGGCCACCAGGGATTATCTCCGCCCCGTATCCACCGACTCTGCAATCTCACACTTGCATGGATGGATCGAGGCTAACCTGCGCTCGCGTCTAGACTGCACTGGTTGGCCACACGGACTCTATCATGACCAGGCTTGTCTGCTGACTATGCAAGTGGTACAATCTATATAGAGTTGGCAGTTTGACTGCTTGGGGGGATACAACTTTGGAATTCAAACATCACTTCTATTTCTTCCTCCATTGACTATTTCCTGCTCTCAATATGCGCATTTTCGTCACAGGCTCGACCGGCTTCGTAGGTTCAGCCGTTGTCAAAGAGCTGCTCTCCGCAGGTCACACAGTCCTTGGCCTCACTCGGAGCGACAAGGGTGCCGACCAGCTAAAGACCCAAGGCGCTGAAGCCCTGCATGGCACCCTCCAGGACCTCGAAGTTCTCAAGAAGGGTGCCTCCGAATCCGACGCCGTCATTCACCTAGCATTTATCCATGACTTCGCTAACTTCGCGGGCTCCTGCGCCACTGATCGCGCCGCCATCGAGGCCATGGGCTCCGTCCTGGCTGCCGCAGACGGCGACCGCGCCCTGGTCGTCACCTCGGGCACCATGATGCTAGCGCCGGGCAAGCTAGGCAAAGAGGACGATGGATGTGACACAACGAACCCGATGGCTGCCGCCCGCGGGCCCTCGGAATCGGTGTGTCTCGGCTTCGCTAAACAGGGTGTACGGGCCAGTGTCGTGCGTCTGCCGCCCACAGTACACGGGCCTGGGAGTTCGGGCTTCACGGGCGTATTGGCCTCCATCGCCCTGCAGAAGGGGGTTTCTGCCTACGTCGGTGAGGGCCAGAACCACTGGTGTGCTGTCCACCGTGACGACGCGGCCAAGGTCTACCGGCTGGCAGCGGAGAAGGCCACGCCCGGGTCGGTATTCCACGCTGTGGCTGAGGAGGGCGTTCGGCTGCAGGACATTGCAACTGAGGTTGGGAAACGCCTGGATATTCCCGTTTTCAGCATTCCGCCAGAGGAGGCGGAGAGTTATTTAGGGTGGTTTCAGTTACCGGCTATGGCCGACAACACGGCCAGCAGCGCGCAGACGAGGGAGCGGTTGGGATGGTTTCCTACGCGTTCCACAGTTCTTGAGGATATCCCGACTATTGTTGACTTCCTGAAATCTCAATTGCCTTGATGGCTAGGGCAGGGGACGTGAAAAGACTCGTTTTATTTAGAGAAGCAAATCCTGGTTCAACCCGGCCTTCAGTATTTCTATGTTAAGGAATTCTAGTGTTAAACATTTTATTTCTATGTTTGAAATACTACCATTATCTATAAATAGGACACCACTGGCCGTACAATTAGCATTGAGCAAGGGTCTACCACAAGTAGTACCACCTGCTAAAGAGACCTGCTAATTTGAAGTAAAGTAATCGTCGATTCAACCCAGCGCTGCTAGTAATGAAGCTACCTATCCTTTACAATTAGCAAGGTTAGAGAGGAGTATCTTCATGGAGGTAAATTCCGTAGAATGGCTGGTCAATGCTCTTGTATTTTATGAACATAAACCCATATATTCATGAGTTTCTAACCAAAAATGGCTTATGGTTCTACCCTCTGATATTCTATATCATCCCCTTCCGGAAGACAGAACGTACATACGACCACAGGGTGTGGAAAACAGGGCTTCCCGTCCGCTCAGCCGTACTTAAGCCACACGCCGGCTGGTTAGTAGTATGGTGGGTGACCACATGCGAATCCCAGCTGTTGTATGTTTTTTTTTTTCTTTTTTCTTTTAACTATATTCTGTCCAGTCCTTTACTTGAAGGCTCTGAACTTAAGCGCTCTTAAATTCACCCGCTGAGCCTGAACTGTGAGCGGGGTTCTCCACAGGTATAGTCCGGGGCTGGTTATGATGTTGACAGGGCATTGAGCCTAGCACTTTGTACTTCCAGCAACTATACAAACATGCTTAGGTTGAAGTGCCGGAACTGCAGGTCCCTCTCAATCTGTCCAATGCGCTTCCTGATTGAGTACATCTTTGTGACCCTCAGCTCATCTAGCCGACGGTCAAGGAATTCGATCAAGTATTGGACGGACGATTTCGGCATTTGCAGCACATCGCGTATTTTAGCGATTGACAACCCATGTTTCTTCAAACTTAAAATTACACCCCTTGCAAAGGGACTCAATTCAGTATTATTTTGCCGTTTAGGATCAATGACCCCTAAAGGCCTTCGTGGCGTTGACATTGAATTTTTCAAATTGTTGAGTTGACGCGTTGCGTGCGGCGCGAAAATCGTACGGAAACTAATGGTGCGGACTGTAGGTGCACTTTAGCTATCTATCTACAAGTAAGCATCTGCAGGTAAGGTTGCTGCTAAGGCTCGGACACAGAACACCATCATATTTAGTCAAATTCAGTTCCCCCCTGTACGACCTCCGCGTCGAAGTCATGTGTCCCGAGAAAACAGCATCCTCTGCGGCCACGAAAGCCCTAAACCCCGACGACTACCTGAATTCAGCCTTCAAATCCATCCAGCTTTGGCTAGAACAAGGGCGATCCAAGGCTACCTAATGTGTCTGGAAAACAGCCTCTGAACGGCGGAGGATATACACCGAAAGAGCCAAGAGTTGCTAATGCGCTACATCGTAATCGTACCACAACATGGAAATATTTAGATTGGATGATATAGTACAAACTGGCATGCGCGGAATCATAATATATATCCACAGATGTGCATTATATTTTATGATCTGGGGATTATGCATTGCTGGCGCAGGAGAAGGTGTTAGAGGAAGCATCATCATGAATCGCCTTCCCAGAAACATAGAGACCGAGACCGCACTGTAGCAAAGACAATCTGTCAGCTCAACATTCCAAATAATATACTCTGAATAAATCTTTTCGTTGAGTTCGCTCACCATGCAGCCGCCAATCAGCACAATCAACACGTTGATGATGGCGAGGCAGATCTTTCTGGGCGACGAAAACCACTTCCCGTAGTTGATGTGTAGCCAGTACACACCACCAAGTCCGTAGCTGAACCAACTGGCGAAAAGGGAGCTCTGTGATGGAGGAAAAGAAAAGACGTTAGTCAAAAGGACATATAATATGTCTGAACCGTAAAGTTGTAGCAAGGAAGCCTTACGATAAGGCTGAGCAGGTCGCTGAAAACCGGGATCGCGTCCGCGATAATCCAGGCGATGATCCAGCAGGTCAAGCCAATAGCTATCCAGGATCCAACCGAAACAAAATCACGGCGGTGCATGCGATCTGTTCCGCGGAAGAGGCGGACGTAGATGTACTTGAGGCCAATGTGGCCGTTGACCACACCGGCACCAACAATCTGGGATCGATTAGTTGTCAGATCAAGACGGGGACAGGGATAATTTTACTAAAGAAGGAGTGAACTTACCGTAGGGATGGCGATACCGTATGCAACCTTCTTAAGCACGGGACCTGCAGAGCCCAGTGCGGGCGACTCCACAGTCTGGCCGGCATAGTAGTAGATCACGACGGCGGCAACGGTGTAGAAGATAATCTCGAATGTCTGCAGCATGTACAGAGCCTTGGGGAAGTCCCTGGGGTCCCTCATCTCCGCGAGAAGACCGAAGAAGGCCACGTGGGCGCAGTAGGCGAAGACAATGTTGGTCACGGCGGTAAAGGCGTGGAACAAGTCGGTGTCGACTGTGGCCTTGAGGGTGGTGGATGCACGGCCCTGGACTCCAACGCCAACCATGGTGATTATGACGGCAGTGAAAATACTGACAAAAGCTGTCCCCATCGGCAATCAGTATGTGATGTATTCTGGAAACAAAGAATTCGGAGGCACATACACATGCAGGAGATGTAGGTCATGTTCTTCATGGTACGGGGAAGCGAGCCGATCATGCAGATGACGAATCCAACTGTAGTGAAGACCATAGTGCAAGTACCATGATCGGTGATGGTGTTCATCATGACGCTGAATGTCAAGATGTGGCTGCCCATGATGAAGATGGAAAACAGGAGCTGGCCAGTGCCGAACAACTCACGTCCGAATGCACCCAGCAGGACCTCACCAGCATCGGCAAGGTTCTGGATGTGGGGATAGCGCTGATGGAACTGTCCAATGACATAGCCTGTGTAGGTAGCGAGGAGACCCAGCCCGATAATCAAGACAAGAGCCCTAAGACGAACCGTTAACTTGCGTGTCACTATTAATCCACGGCTTTTTTCCCGGAGACTTACGGCGCAAGTCCCAGCTGGGCAAGGGTTGCAGGTAATGACAGAACACCGAGCGAAACAGACTCCGCAATCATAACTAGATAGATAGATAGTATTAGATATCGTCCACGCCTTTTGCAAATTGTCACTTACACAATCCAGTTTGCCTGTAATCGGGTCATAGATGTAAGACAGGTGCTCTCAGTGAATTGGAAAATTCTAGACTAACCACCACTCCATAGTCTTGTACTTGACTTCTGCGTTGGACTCATCGCCGAACGCATCCACGTATCGTGGCAATTTGCCCTTCTCATCCTCTTCCTTCCATCCTGACTCCGCGGCGACTGGATCAGGGACTGTGCTGACTCTGTCGGACCTCATTCTGCCGGATATGAGAGTGTGTACATGAACTCTGTGAATGAAAAATTCTCTCGTCGGGCGGTGGTGGAACTCTTATTAGCCGATCGAACCCCGGAACTCGGCCAGCTCTGCAAGACACAGACTACGGGGACATTCTTATCAAGCAGCAATGCAAGATAATGTAATAATGAAATGTAAAGCTTGCAGAAAATTCAAGCATTTTTGTGTGTACTTCAGCACCTCCCAATCAGAAGCTTGGCTCGGCGATCTATTAGATAATAATTAGTTAACAGAAATCCAGCTCCACTCCGACTGTAGCCGCAGCCTGCATAAGTCCTTATGCATACTTACCATTCTCTTAATATGTCCCAATCAGACTCAGCGACACCTGGGAAGACGGCTCGTCCAGTAAGTCCCCGACGTAGGTATCTATCTGTAACGGACCTGATTTATTTAAAGTAAACAAGGTTGTTTTCTGCACAAATGGAGCGGGCACAATCTGTAGCGCGCAGGTGCTCGCTCTAGTTTATCTTAGTACTGATACCTGAATTATTGGATAGAACAAAGAGACAATTGTCAGGCCCCTGCCCTGCCTATATAGTACGGAAGACTTCTCGGTCTTCCATTCTGCCTTTTCGGTCTAGTGGTAAAGTAAGCCCCCGCTAGGGCCTTGACAACGATCAAGAAAGTTGCTTCTAATATGGAAGTGTGGACTGCTGCACTATTTAGTACATAAGCGGGCCCAATTTGGGCAAATATCCTTGAAAAAGAATGTGTCCTGCACAGCCCCAGCAGCTGTACTCAGCAGCCAGTCAATTCTTATCAATAGGCTGGCTCTTAGGCCCTTCCATTTCCCCTTCAATCAATTCTCATCGGATATCGAACAGGGTTACCTCCTAGGGCTCTAGAAAGGTCTGCTCTTGAGCACTGTTACCGTTGAGGAGATCCTTCAATGGAGAATTGAAGGCTCCTTGGTCCCTAATGTTAAGAGAGTCTTCTACGAGTTGCCGGAAAAGGCTCGAGGAGGACACTTTCTGTGGTTTTTGAAACATTCTCATTACCTAGAAAGACCATTGTTGCGCAGGAATGCATGCCTGAGTAGAGGTCCTGGCTTCAGAAATATCTATATTACTGTGCTCACAGCGGTTCCCCAATATCTGAGAAAGGGGGTTATCATAGCCTGACATTGTCAAGTGATTAGATCACAATCATGTTAAAGTGCGAGTGCGGCTGCTTATTCACAAACTGTATTCCTCTCAGGCAACACCGACAGGCTGCGCATAGCTGCAAGTGCCTCACTGCAATCAAAAATTCATATTTTCAATGTCTTTAGAGCAGCAGCATCTTGCGCTCCATAGTCTATAGTGCAAAATATGCAATCAATCTTGCAGGAGCCAAAAAGCTCTCAATTGTTATTAAAAGTCGACCAGACATTATTGCTGCCGTGCATGTGATATCTATTTTGAATCAGCTAATACTCTTCAACAGCGTAAGATTTTACTACTGCAACTGTGATCATGGCTTTGCCAATGTAACTGCTCTGCAGCAACATCTTCAGGACAAGACTCATACCTCTATCCAAAAGCACAGAAAAGGGTTTTTATGTGACCAATGTTACCAGGGATTTTCAACCCAAGTCACATTAAAGCAACATCAAAGATCACTAGTTCATTGTCCTCTAAGAAACCTGGAGTGTATAGATGCAGGATGCCAGAAGAGATTCAAAAGCCCTTCAGCTCTTTTACATTGTCTTGAAAGCGGCATTTGCTGTTCTGGAATAAATAGAGGAAAACTCAATGGTATAATCCATGTACACGATACTAACCATGTGATCTCCAGTCAGGCCCAGCCAACTCCAATCTATGCCTTGGACAATGCTCTCAGTACAAGCTCAGATTATAGCACCGAGTCACAGTTACCTATATCCCAGACAGCACAGTATCCATTTGTTTGATTTGCTTGGCACAAACTGGATCACCAGAAGCCCACATATCTGATCTGAAAATAGTGATCTTCAGAACGATACCATGTAATGACTGCTCAAGAACATTCAAAACTCTGCAGTCCCTTAGTCAACATCAACAATCTGCTGCCCACACAAGTGCTATGTTCAGTTGCCCAATAACTTTGCTGGCCAGTAAACATGCTTTCACGCGGTCTTTCACCACAATCAGCGTGCTGGCGCAGCATCTCGAGGCTGGAACCTGTGTCGGAGGCTTCACCATGCTCTGAGAAGCAGCTAGGTACATTGAAACATGTCTTCAAAACATGGGTTTGAGTATGGGTTCTTATAGGCAATACTAAATAGTTCTTTGGTTCTTGACCCAGAAAAGTGTGCGGACCTGATGAAGCAATTTTCGGAAGACAACCAGCTTGAGCTTAATATGAAGTTTGGTCATGGTGAATCTACTTACAATCTTGGCAGGAGTCGTAGCACTTCATCGCACAGACTCAGTTGGGTTTTATTATAATGGATACAACTGTAATAAGATTTTAATGTTGAACAGATCAAGGAAAGATAGAGTTGATGGTGGCCCAATGTATGCTGAGTATAGAACATTATGATTCTTTCAACATTGATAGTACCACAACACGTCAGACTATGTCTCCGAATGCTCAATAACATGCGGAATATGGTTCATCAAATTGGGCATGCCAGGTGAGGAGCATTGGTGACCTTAAGAGTGGGTAATTTGGGTGTGACCTGGTGATCATGGCAGCAGATACCAGTATAGCTCGCGAATGCTCTTCTACTCTTTTAGTATATTTTTTTTGTATGAGTATCCAGCATATAATGCTGCAATCTCATGGAACCAGTCATCCCTCCCTCAGATTATTGTTTGCGGAGACCAGCCTTCAGAGCTCAGTATTAGAAGCTATTTCGGGAGTTTCATTTCCTGTTCGAAGCAGTCTCTGTACGCGATTTCCTACAGAACTTGTCCTCCGTAAGCACCGCAGGCCGGCGTTAGGGTCTTAATTGTCGCCCATCAATCACGCAGTGAGATAGGGCAAAAGGGCTCGGGCAGCTTTTGCGAGGAACTTGATAGCTTTCAGGAGCTCCCAAATCTGATTGAGAATGCGAAAGCAGCTATAGGAATATCAACACACTCGAACAGTTCGCGTTTCCTAACAGAGCCGCCGATTACGCGGGTTATGTCGCACTAAAGTATCAAGGTGAGGAGATTGCCAGGTTGAAAGTAAACTCTCGCTACGGCTGGAGCATCACAACACTGTATGCCTAGACAAGACACTTAGGTTATAGTTTCACGGCCAGCGCGCTGGCTGTGGCGTAGATTTTCACAAAGGCAAAGAAACAAAACCCAGACAGGAATGGAATGTCTGATGACGCGCGCGTGGCTCTTGCCCGAGAAGTAATGCGCGTCTGTTTTAAACACCTCTCATCATGAACAAGAGTCAGTCTCAATCCCTCCGCCAATGGAGTACATTTCTCCAGTCCTCTACTCCATACAGGACACTGTGGGGTAAAGAGTCACCCCCAAAGCGAATCACTACTCCGCGAAGTTGTGCCGCTGTTATACGCGACAAGCCGAAGAGTTACGCCAGATCAGAGCGTAGCATTTCAAGCGTACAAATGTACAATTAGCGTGGCCACTACTTCTTATTTATGGTTACATTGGAGACAAAGGATCGCAGCCAGTGTGACTCCTCGGCCGATCCAGAGCAATCAGCAAGCTTGGTCTCAATGTCCAACGGGATTAGCTGTTCTTGGCTGAGATAGTCCAATTGCAGCACAGACTAGGAAATGCAGGCGGCCTGTTTGTTATCTAGGCTGTCCAGTCATGATCCAGACCATCCTTCCCGTCCTCTTATCTGTACATGCTTAACTAGTCAATGGTGTGTGGGATAGCCAAGCGTCGCTTGTAAGCCGATGGCCTTGGCGGAGTATATATATGGTCTTCCTGAACAAATCGCTAAGGAAACCTGCATCTAACATCATTTCCTTGTATTCAAGTTACCTTCGCGATGACCGAAAAGCAACCAACCGAGACCCCCAAGAATGTAAGCGAGGTTCAAGTCCAGTCGCTTACCTCAAAAGAGGACAAGAGGATTCTGCGCCGAATTGACCTGTAGTAAGTATACCTATTGGAAATGCCTTGTGATCTCGCTCATCGAATCCAGCCTGCTCCCGATGATGGCCATCTCGTACATGTTCCAATTTCTCGACAAATCCGCCATGAGCTTCACAGCCATTCTGGGCCTGCAGGACGATCTGCATCTTCAAGGAGACGATTACTCGTGGGCAAGCAGCATTTACTATTTTGGCTACTTGGCTGCGTCCTACGTAACGGCTGTCTTGCTGGTTCGGTTCCCTGTTGGCAAGGTGATTTCTACATCAATGTGCGTTTCTATCCTTTCCCACATATGTTAAATGCTTACTTTTGTCCAGCATCGTCTGGGGCGCCGTGCTGATGCTGACTGCAGCGGTCTTTAACAATAAAGGTCTCATCGCGGTTCGTTTCTTCCTCGGCTTGACTGAATCCGCCATTGCACCCGGCCTCAGCATTGTCGTTTCCATGTGGTACAAGAGATCCGAGCAGCCATTTCGCCACGGCATCTGGTTCCAGGGAATTACTGTCGCTGGCATCTTTGGCGGGTTAGTTGCGTATGGTATTGGGCATGTGCGCAGCATTGCTCCTTGGAAGGTGGATCTTCCTTTATATGATCTAGTTTAAGATCGTCCTGACTTTCTAGGCCGTATTTCTCATCTTTGGCGCGATTACTATCGCCTGGGCTTTTATTCTTTTCTACTGGCTCCCAGACACCCCTATGACTGCCAGATTTCTCAGCGAAGAAGACAGACGCAAGGCTGTTATCAGAGTCCAGGCCAATATGACCGGCATCAAAAACAACGAATTCAAGTTCCAGCAAGTGATCGAGGCTCTCATCGACTTGAAATGCTGGGCCCTTGTCCTCATTCAAATTACGTGCTCCATTCCCAATGGCGGTGTTTCCAACGTAAGCAGGATAATGCAACAAATGTAAGATATTACGCCACTAACAAAGGGCTTGACAGTTCGGCTCCATCATCATCGAAGGTTTCGGCTTCAGTACCCTGAATACACTGCTTGTTCAGATCATCACCTATGTCATCCAGGGTGTCCTCGTCCATCTCTCCACGGCAGGTTGTTCTTGGTTTGAGAACAGCCGGACATATTGGATGGTCTGGAACTCGGCCCTTTCAATCGTTGGAGCCGCCATGGCTAGGCAGATATCCCCCGATAATGTCTGGGCCCGGTTTATGGGGTACTGTCTTGCGAATGCCTATTCCGTGAATTTCCCATTAACGTTGGCAATGGCGACGGGCAACGTTGGCGGGTTTACTAAGAAGACCACGGTGAATGCCATGGTATGAACACTCTCTCCCTTTCTCTCCGTGTTTTTGTTCTATATATATACTTACCTCTCTCAGATCTTCATCGGATACTGTGCTGGAAACGCCGCTGGACCACATCTATTCTTCGATGATGAAGCACCGTCGTATCCATCTGGCTTCCTAGCGATGCTGATATGTTTTGGGGTCTCGTTGGTGATAGCCCTTGCCCTGAGATACTATCTTATCTGGGAGAATGATCGTCGGGATCGGCTTGGGCATGTAGATACTAGTGATTTTTTTGAGGGTTTGGATGCTGCTGTTCTCGACAGTACTGATAAGGAGATCTTGCAGTTTCGCTATGTCTATTAAGATACATAGGGCTAGCTTTTGTTAACGGTGCTGATACATGGTATTGCCTTGGTGTGATACTAGAAGTAATGCTATAGCAGTAATGTGGATATGTTGGCTCCAGATATTACCTTCCTCTCAATGCTACGCTTTTTATTCCCAATTTCAGGGCTCTACGAGTACCTCCTGCTCATCGGGAAGGCACAGGCACAGGCACAGGCACAGCCCCGTCCTGCGCAGGGGAAGAAAGAGCCATTTCAAGTTAGTAGAGGGGTCAAGTCCTCAGGGCCAAGCCGCTAGAGATGATACCGTGGATCACCGTCCAACGCCCAAAACCATCAAGCGCCCGATTTCATTGCTAGAAGCAGGTCAATTTTGAAGCTTTAGGACTACATACAACTGAAATTATCTAATCAATGACTGGTGGAGTAATTTGTAGGTACATAAGAAGGTATACAGGTTACTTAGGGGTCTCGAAGCCTCTGTGAAGGCGGATCTGGCTGCCTGAGCGATTGGAAGTACTTGGGACCTCTCCAACAACTTCATAAGCTGGAGGGTCAACAACTACATTATTTCGAGCTATTGATGACTTGGAGGTCTTCTTATTGCTGGCCTTGGTGGATTTGAAGTCATTTTGAAGCTGCTTAGCTGCCTGCTTAGCTAGTTGCTCCTCTGCCTTCTGTTGCGTCTTTCCAGGCTTTATGATTGTGACGTTTGCCCCGCCGTAAATAATACCCATCGCAGGGACATATTGACGCTTGTCCTCCTCATCGTCTTGAATGATGCAGAGTGATTCCGCCCAGAGGTAGAGCTCCCCTAAGTCCCTGGTAACCGTCATACCATCAACGATTGCCAAAGGCATATTGTTAGGTTTTAATGCTCCTGGCAGGTGGTATGACGTATAATTGTTTTTCGTCAATGTATGCTTCTGGGCTTCGCCCCAGACATAGCTCAGTGCAACCCACCTCACATGTTCCGTCAAATCCAGAGTAACTATACAATCCCTCTGAACATCAATCAAACGGATAGAACGCATCGAACTAATATGCTCTGGCGTGAATCTACTCTCCTCACAGTGTTCTCCATGCTCGCGCTGGCAGTAATCATGCCAGAATTTGAATAGTCGTGTGTCGGCCATAGCAGTCCGCAGCCTTGCAATGTAGGGCTCCGCATCCGCAAGGTTTCCAGAATCAAGCATATCAGAAACGTGTTTAGGCCCTGTAATACCAGCCCCTTGAATCCATTCCCTGCGGTACCATGCACCATCGGCCAGCCGCTGATCAGACGCGACAGTGATTCGGTTTACGACGGGCTGGTCAAACCGCTCCTCATACGGCCACTTCTGGGGCCCGAGCAACAAAATCTGATCCTGTGCGCAACTGATCTTGATTTTATTGGCCAAAGAATTATTTTGATTGTCTGCCATACTGGCAAACCATCCGCAGACCCAACAACCCTCTGCGGATGCTGTAGCTTCCGCAAGAGTGAGATCCAAGCCCCACGGTTTTCCAACAGAGTCGCTAGCCCCGTGAAGTCCAAGATAGCTCCAATCTACCAGGCGGCACTTTGAACAGAGGGCATCCAGTCCCCAAGCCTATTATTGTCAATCCAGTGACTTGGAGAGGGGTTTCAACTAGCCAGGTACATACCTTCTGTACTGCCTGTTGGCGTTTATTTATCCTGCTGGTCATGTATTCATGTAATAGATAATCAAGCCGGCTCTTGACAAGATACACAATACCCATGTTGATGTTAAAGACTTGTGCACCAGATGCTCGGATGGGAAGCTGCAATCTTCGTATGTTACGCACCACGAGGCTCTCAATCTCAGCCCAGATGAGATGAAAAAAACAAGCACAACCCCGCCTCACCTTGCACAAGGTCACCTGGAAGATGAGGCTGACGACCTGCGGCTGTGCCTTGGACCAAAAGCAATGTTATGGTTCATGTTAAATATTTACTCTAATGCTGTTTTTAACTCAAGTTACCTACATCAATTGTAGCAGTTCAGTTTGACATCCTTGCTTACCATTTTCCTTCCATATTTGAATACCCAGGGGGCGTTGTTTTGCTATTTCTTTTCCTTAGCTTGCCTGTTCAAGAAAGGTTAGAAGGTAGAATCATATCAGGCCTGTGTTGAGGAGGAAACGCTGCTATCCGGTTTGCAGTCTTAGTGCTTATTAACTGTAAATAACAAAGACGAATTATCAAGTTATCCAATGGCAAGATCGTGCATTTGCGAGTCTATGAGGGCAGTTCACGGTTCGAAAACCCCATCTCAATGCCTAATGAGGTAACTAAACAGGAGATATATTGTTAGCATGATCAGTAGCCTGTGGTCCATAATCCTTTTGCTCATGACCCTATGTCTGATAATTCAACTAGAAGCTAGTTAGCTAGTATAAGATATTAACTGTTTCAATAACTGCCTGTTGCTCCATTACACGCACAACAGGCATTGGAAAGCAACAGCTCTGGCACCGATTTTCACTTATACCCATCTGAGATACTTTCACGTTTCATTTAGCTGAACTGGTTTCCCCAGTACATTCTAGGGCTTCGTCCTAGGTTCGTACCATGCGGTGCAATGCCAATGGTAGCATTCTTCTCGCCATCAGTAGCAGTTCAGCCCAGAGTTATCATAGTAATACCAACCATGATAGTGTCATAGGTTACTACTCATGATTTCTTTATTGTATCATGCTTTTTCGATTGTCCATTCTGTCTGTTGATGGTTTGCTATGGACAGTCCCAATATTCCCTTACCATTATTAGCTTCCACCCAGTCTGCTAATCACGATGACCTCAGGTGTTCAGCCGCCAAATTCAAACCCCCGCAGAGTAACTATTCCATCTTGCCCGGTTTATCTTTCCAATTGTAAACACGACGGTGGCATGTATGTGGGACTGGCTGCGGTGGATGCGCCTGGTACATGTAGCTAATAAGTGGCCTGTCTTTGACAACCTGAACCAACCGAGTGATAGTCTTACACGTATTGCTGACTTCCAATAAAGGCGCTGGCAGGTACTATGCTATGCCGCAACAAGAGAAAGTCAAGAGAAAGATGACAGAACGTCAAGAGTGTCACAGCTATGATTAGTGGGATCCTGCGGGATCCTACAAGGTCCTGCTAATTGATGTTCTGCTATTAGCAATCACTTTCTTATTTAGTCCTTGCTTGGCAAGTGAGGCCACACAGTAGATAACTTTCCTTCTCTAACTGTGTTATTTGTTCAATTATCACTATTAGTTCATCAATACAAGTTCTTATGGAAGGATGTCTTGACAGAGATAAAGTTAACTAATGTTGTGGGTTGAGTGGGCTCTGCTGCTCTGGTGCAGTCTATGATAACTTCAGACCAGGTCGGGTGCGGATTTGCGGGGCGGGCTGTGCATGTCTGCATCTCTACTTTCCTGAGCAGCTTGATCCCCACCATCTAAGGAGATGTGCAGCTACGTCTTGTTCTTCAAAATGAGCGAGTTTAACTATCACCTTAGCGATAACTATCCACTAAACCGCGGGCGTAATTAATCCTGGGAGGACATTTATTCGCATTTAAGTCTCTCCTCCCTGAAGACGAGTCTCTTCGTGGGATCATCCACGGGCGCGAAAACGAGACGCTCTCCCGGGAAGACTAGGGGGATATGCAAGCGCACTGCGCGCGCCATGGCATCGCCGTGATCCCCGAGATCGAAGCCCCGGGCTACTGTCTGTACGTAACGAAATGGAAACCCGAGCTTTTGCTCGAGAAGCGCGATCTGCTTAACCTGTCGCATCTCGAGACGATCCTTATTATCAAGCAGATCTGGGCGGAATTTCTGCCCTGGTTCGATGTGAAGGAAGTGCATGTGGGCGCGGATGAATATGATGCAACCCCTTGCGGGTGATTATATCGGGTTCGTTAATGAGATGGCGGACTTCGTCAACTCCACTTCGGGGAAGAGGATTCGGATTTGGGGAACGCCGATGGATGAACCGAGCACGGATATTAGGATTAATCCGCACATTGCTGTCCAGCATTGGCAGTATGGGCAGTCGGATCCGCTTGAACTGGTAATGCAGGGTCGCCATGTTATCAACTGGAATGATTGGTGGGCGTACATGGGGATTAGAAATGACCATACAACGATCTACCCAGCAACATACCCGCAGTTCCTCAACGAGAGCCGTATTCTTGATTTCGCTGTGGTCCCGGGGTGGCAGTGGACTCCCGCAGATTTCAACCACGTTAACACGACACAACAGCTCCAGCCTAACAAGCCGCTTCTCAAAGGCGCCGTAATGGCCGCGTGGAACGATAACAGTCCCGACGCCTCGACGAAACTCGAGATGTACTACGCGATGCACCGGGGCATTGTCCTTGTCGGCGCTCGTGCCTGGAGTGGCCGCCGGGGCCCAGAAGTCCAAGCCGATACCTTTGCTGCGAGCATCGACTTCTTTTCGCCCCTGGCGCCGGCGCAATATCTCGACCGCGTAATTCATCCCGATCCCGAAAAGGGCGATAGTGACATCCTATTTTTCTGGAAGCGCTCTGGCGACCACTGCCATAGCGATCCCGACCACATCACGCTCGGCAAGGGAAGCAAGCCGTCGGCCCCTTCACGCTCTCCACAAGGGCAACACGCTCTCCCTCACCGACAACGGGGAGCTCATCTTCAACGAAGATGATTACATCCATCCGCTCCTTTTCGTGATGCCAGAAGATGCCCTCGAACTAGACCCCGGCCGCCCGGGGTGGATCTAGGTGAACACGACGTCAACGCCTAAGCCTGTTCGCATTAATGTTGAGAGTAAGCAGCCTGTGAATATTACAACTGCGACAGATGTCGAGCATGGGGTTGTTGCTTGGATTGATGGACAGCTAGCAGGGAAGTTTGATGTGTTCGTGTATGGGGGGCGGAATTTGGAGTTTAGTTAGAGTCAGATGGCATTTGTGGCCCCGTTGGAGGAGATTCAGGGAAAGGGGTTGGTTAGTCTGGAACTTGTAGGGGACGGGAGGTTTTGATGGGTGATGATTGTTGTAAGTCTGTAGCGGCTTGGTTCTACGAAGTGGAGGCCTTTCTTGCTAGTAAGCAAGAGACAATTTTCGCAGCCGGTGGCATTGTACAGATTATGTATGGTTTATCGCACTCAAGGACGGCTAAAGCCAAGCGGGCCTTGTCTGACATGCCAGCGAGACCCATTAATACCAACTGCGAACTGTAGTACTGTCGTGCTGAGCACACTTGTTGGCGGTCTTTCCGCCCAATATTTCGCATGGAATGTTAATCCTCTATGTAGCGGCAGCTGAACAGCAAATGGTGCGCTCGGATGTTCCAGTTATTATATCCTGGACATGGTTATGCACTTTGATGACACGAAGAATGATCACCATTTGATGAACATTGGGATCGACTGAATCAGGCGGGGCAGCTGGTTTGCGGCGCTCGCCCTTCCCGCTGTGGCTTTTCGGCCCGTTGCGGGTCTCCGTGCGGTGGATCTGCGGGATTGGCAATTGGGTTCGTGCATTTGCAGGCAAAGGATTGGATTTCATACATGATTAGCGGTGGATCAAGTAGATCATAGATGGATCCGTATATATTGCGTATATTACGGTAAACTAAATGGCGAGGAAGTGTACAGAGACATCCCGCTATCCAACTCCTTAGCCCTGCACAGCTCGTCTAGCCCAGGTCACCCATTGCCTTAGCGGTGGCCACCTCGTCAACGCGCGGTCGAATGAGAACCCCAACATCTTCTGCAACGACCAGTTCGCGGAAGAGGTCGAATACGCCTGGGAGCAGTTCGCCAAGGACGCAACCGGCGCTGAGATGATCACTGGGCAACACAGGCGCGGCAGGAAGACTGGTATAACAATCGAGGAAGTCTACCCTCACATTCAAGACATCGCTCCGGGCACCCTGCCCTGGTGGTGCCCTGAGCTCGGGGGATATACATTCTCCACGGGCCTGATAGAGAGCCTTTGCGCCAAAGAAGGGAGGCAGGCCCTCACCAGCCGGGCGGACGCATACCCCTCCACCGTGGCCGGTAGCTCACTGGGGTTCACATATGCGAACTTCAACCGGCACGTCCTGCTCTACCCCTCGTCCTTTACACCGGCAGGGACCGACTCCCACTCGCAGCCATCGGTGGCCGGGCTGGTTACCAGTGCCAACTACCCTGCCCTCAGCGACAACCGGCTGATTGATAAGTTTGGCACAGTCAGCTGCACCCTGTACCATGAAATGTTCCACCTCGTCGATTCCGCCGGCACCGATAGTGACGGCCCTGATGAACGTGATGCAAACGGGAAACTGATCCAGTGTATGTTCCGTACTTCCCTCCCCTTTCCCTCGCGCAGAGCTAGTCCTGCTACTTAAACTACGCAGCCAAGACGATCATTTTAGCCAACATGGCAGGCGCAGCGCAGATTGTCAATGCCCCGGAGCCGTACGTGCTCATGGCCCTTGCAGCCTACATGTACCAGAACCCGCCCGCCGGTAAGACGGGGCTCTTCTTCGTGCCCAACGTAGGCTGGACCGATACAGTCCCATTTTAATCATGGAATAAATGCATAGATGCATGCAACGCACACATTGCATATCCTATCATGTACCTACCTACCTAGCTTAGTTCCCTTGGTTCGCGAGAAAATCCGAATTTATCCCAGAACCCCTTCCCCACGTCCTCGCTTGCCCCGTGCTCACGCAGGAATGCCGCAATCTCCTGATGCCCCAACTCCCGCGCCAACTGCACAGGCCCGCCCACAAACCAACCAGAGATCCCCTGGATTTCGGCGCTGCTACACAGAATGTTGACGTTGGCCCCGTACTCCACCAACAACCGCACTAGATGCAACTGCCCCGCGCAAATCGCCCGAATGAGCGGTGAAGAGGTGCCGGTTCTGTTGCGCCAGCTGCCCTTTCAAAGTCCGGTAGCGCCCCATTCTCCAGCAGGATTTGGGCGATTCGGCCGTCGGGGTAGTCCGCGTCCACGCTGCGCTCGAGAGCCCGGGTCCGGTGCACCCGTGAGGACGGGCCAGCCAGGATGCGAACCATCGCCTCGTCCCTTTTCAGTACAGCGCCGTACAAGGGTGCCTCGTCCATTTCCCCGCCAATAAGATAATTGGCGTCGGCCCTGCCGCTGCCCAGTAGCAAGGCTGCAAGGTGCGTGTCGCCCTCTGCCACAGCCCAGAGCAGAGGCGAGCACGCCGGCGGGAAGCGCGCGTCCCTGAACCAGAAGTTCAGGTCCACTCCGTACTCCACCAACAGGGGGATGATGTCCTTGTGCCCCTGTTGTAGCGCACATTGCACCGCGTGCTGCATCTGCTCCGCAGACGGGCCGGTCGCCTCGGATCCGAACTGAAGCAGAGTCGCCACGAGGTCCCTACGCCCCTGCCACGCGGCAATCTGGATTGCGCTGTTTCGGTGGCCGATGCGAGCTGAGGGTCGCTCCCCCCCCGCACTGTCGTCCTGCAGGGCGCCCCAATCCAGCAGCGTCCGCACAAGCCCTCCATGCCCGTGGATCACGGCAAGACACAGCAGCGAGAACCCCTCGTGGTCCCACATGCGGACGCAGCAGCCGCGATCCAGCAGGATCTCCACGACCTCGCTGTAGCCGCGCGTCACAGCCACACAGAGCGGATGGGGCGGACTCTCCGCGTCAAAGTAGTACCGGGTGGGCAGGCCATACAGAACGCGGCGTTTGCCCGCGTGGTAGTTGGCGACGGACCAGTCGGTGGGGACCGTCACGCCGTGGGCCAGTGCTTGCTGGAGGAGTCTGGAAGAGCCGTGCTCCGCGGCCCAGGTTACTGCGGCGCTAGGGGTAGATTGGGCATCCAGCTCGTAGAAGATAGGGGTGAAGATGGCGTTGAATCGGCGGTTTGCGGAGGCTAGGACTGCAAGGGTGCGCAGGGAGGTTAGGGACCTTCCTATTTCGTGCAGGAGTTCTGTGGGGAGCGGTGGGGTGGGCATTGGGGTGGTCCGGATGGGGTGGGTGGATTGGAGGGGATGGGGATCCGGAGGCACTATGGCAATGTGTTGGTGGAGGCGGGATGAGAGGATCGGAGGAAAATGAGGATCAGGAACGCAGGAACAAGCTACAGCAAGCGTGGTTCATTTATTTGCGCTTGCCGGAGCCCCTACCGGAAACCCCAAGGAGCCCTTCCAGGGCCGGACCGGATCTAGTTTGACTAGCATGAGACTAGGATGGGAAACCCTGCAAGCGAGGTTACCTGGCGTCTTTGTTTAATCTGTCGACGAGTCAGGCGCTGAATCTATACTGCGAGCTGCCAACATGCCGTGCCTGGTATAATTAGTGCAGGAGGACAGAGCATTGCCACCGCTATCACCGGGCTTCACTTGCTTTCTGTCAACATGCTGTTCAGCCGTCTCATCCGGGCCTCGTTGGCGTTGGCCTCCCTTGCCCCCGTTCACGGGTACCTCGTCCCCCCGCCAGGCACCGCTGCCCCCGGCACCACAGACGAATGCAGCCAATGGCCACAGTACTCGTCCAGCCTGACATGCGCGTGGATAGAGCAGGTGTTTGGCATGACAGAGGCCCAGTTCGCAGAATGGGTGCGTACCCTGCCTTCCTCCCATTACCGTACTCCATCACTAACCACACTCGCTACGCTAGAACCCCATCATCACCGAAACCGGTGGCAGCGGCAGCTGTGATCTCCTCCCAGGCCTCTACTAACTGTGTCCAGGTCAACTTCAACACCATCTCCGTGAGCTCGGTCAAGCCCTCTACCGTCCTCGTCGTCCGAGTCGACCACCTCGACCTCTGCGTCGGCATCGACCACCTCCTCTGTCGCAATCGCCACCCCGACCCCTTTTGAACCGGGCATGGGACGACATTGACAGGATCTGGGAAGAGACCGACTCTCAACGCAATGATCCTGTTAATTTCACCGAGTCGGTCGAAGGTACCACCCACTTTGGGGGTCAGCAGGGCTGCGGTGACTTGACCACTGGGAGTTGCAGCACCCTGAAGTGTGAAAAGGGCACAGACAGTGACAACTCGGGCACCGCGGCAAAGTTTATCTAGAACTCGCTGGCGGAAATCCATGGAATGTATAAGAGCTACTACGACACCATGTGCAATGCTCTCGCCGTTGTCAGCACGACGCTCGACGATATGGAGAACAAGTTTGCGCCTATCCCTCCGGAGGAAGACGATACCTGGCTCTTGATCCTCATCGACTTGATCACGCTTGGCGCCCTGGGAACTGTCGGGCCGTATTTCAACACGGTTCTGAAGAAGCACGATTGGTTCGCTGGGAAGAGCGGCAGCGCACTGGATAACGCAAAGGATACCACCGTGACCCTCATCGGACAAAGTACAACCATCGCCAAGGATGCGTTATCCGGTGGGGACGCCGCTGAGTGGACGCCCGAGAAACAGGATGAGTTCTCAGCCTATCTGGGGCAGGTCATCGTTGGCTGGGGCAATATTACCTCTCTTGCGCTCGAAGACCTCTTCAGCGCATCCCCGGAGGCGATTGACGCTCTTTGGAAAGCCATGTCCGACGGAAAGCTCATTGAGGGTAAGAAAGAAGGAACGCTCCCCGCGACCGGAAATGCCCAGAATGACCTGCTCGCCAACATTAACAAGTGTATCATGGGCTTCGCCCTCCCCGCCCTGTGGCGCCAATCTGGATCATACACTTTTATCATCGACGCGGGTCACGCTTGTGATGAAGGCAAGAAGCTTAGCGATTACCTCGACGACGACACGATGGACGCTACGGGTGTCTGCGTGGATGAATCGCAGTACTACCTGGCGTATCCAGACGGTGAAGCGACGAAATGCACCTGCGAGCACGTAACCGATGCAGGCCCCTGCCAGACAATTTGCAGAGACAACAAGTTCTCAGCGCCCAAAGGAATTGAGTACATTTCCGACGGGAAAAACTACGACGGCGTCACGAAGAACGACCTGATCAAGGGCTCCGTCCGCACCTGGATCAAGAATAGCAGGGAGAACGGCGCCAGCGTCGCAGACCCCACCAACGATGGCACCCTCTCCGACCTGATGGACGTCGACGTCACGACCCCCGGCTTCATGCGGATCCCTGTCTGCAGCCCCGACCGCGCGTTCCAATCCTGGGACACGGCCAACAAAAACTCCAGTCCGAACTGGCCCTGCGATATCCCGCCTGGCAAAAACGAGTGCGAGGTCTCGTCGTTTGTGGTCCAGACCAGCGACGCATCGCCGAATGTTGAGGACTGCCGCCAAATCATCAAGAACATCGAGGGCGATGCCAGCACCGACTGGACAACCCAGGTTGTCGGCCAGAACCAGCGCGAGATTGCCCATCATGCTACCTGTCATTTCGGCGTGGAGGCTACCAAGACTGACGGCAACGTCAACTTCAAGGTCGGGGGGCAGGATGTCATTGATATCATCAACGACTCTATTGCTCAATTTGCTAGGGACGGGCTGATCGGAGCAAAGGGTGAGATTAACTGCAATGGCAATGTCAAGAGCCAGCCGATTCTGTGGGGGATCTACTAGGTGCCCAATATGTAGGTAGTAGGTAGTTCACAATGTGTTGAGTCGTTGAGGTGTCAATGTCTTGAGTAGATGTGTAGAGCAAATGAAGCCTTCCAGGCAACACGTAAATGAGAGTCATTGGTCGGTATGGCTCCTATTCTCAGATCAGCAGTGCAGATGAGTGCTGATTATGAGCCGCTGATGGTCAGGCGCTCAGATGGAGGGAGGTACTGAAGTATTCACACTCCGTAATGGATAAAATGATGACCTGGGGATGAGATTACTATCGTATTCATGATCTGCGTGTGGTGTGTAGAGGAAGTGAAGATGTCCGGCCCGAAGGACCGAAAGCAATGCCTGCAGACGCTCCTTCTTCAGCTGCGCGCATCATCTGCATCAGCAACACCATCTAATATAATCTTTTTGTGAGGATATTTGCGGCATAACTTCTCTCTCAACTCCAGCTGGAGGAAGAGCCTCTAATAGAACCCAGGGGCAAGAACCAGATCTTGTTCTGTATCTTTGATTACTATTTTTGTGTTGAGAGTAACTTTCCACTCAATCCAATAGTGGATAAAGGTTGGTAGATCCTTATCATACGCCTTCCCTTCAACACCAGTCTCCATATTATAGCAGTAGAAGTTTATCTATTCGCGAGGCGTTCAATTGGGAAGAAGGGAGTTTGGCAGGAGTCATAGGGTTGGCATTGATAAAACTAAAATATGACCTTGAAGAGGGCAGATAAACAAAGTTTCCGGGGCTCAGTGCATCCTGTGGCGAGTCATCCCATTGCCACCACTTGGCTTGGTATGTGCCATCATTATAATAAAGGCTGAACAAGTTAGATCTCATCTCTTTGAGCAGTTTGGGACTCCTGTGATTCGCAATATTTAGTCAAGGCTCGTCTTACACCCTATACTGCCTTGGCAGCTGTTGTTTGCTGGCAAGCAACAGCTGTGGGCGAAGAATAGCTATTTTCGCCAACACAACTGTTCACAGTCCTCTGGTTTGGCACATCAGACAATAGAAATTGCATTGTACATCTATAGACAATGACGATGGTCTCATTTACCCTGACCCCTCGCCAAAGTGATATGCAGGTACAACAACTATATATTCAAGTATATACATGTAGAGTGTTCCACTTCCTGAAAACAAACTCAGAGCCCTGTCAAGGCCTGCTGTAGCGTACTTGAGCTCCCATTGTTAGGCCACCCTGTGGGGCACGGCTGCGAAACTATTATAACACCCCAGCAAAGCCCAGCACAGTGTTAACTATTTTGGCCTGTGAGACAGTGTCTGGTTTACATTTCTCACCTTTGTTTGAGCCTCCCAGCAGCCTCAACACACCGTTGAATACATCCCCAACCTGTCTTCTTAATTGCCTCTGCAGCTCTTATAGCCTCGGGCAGTCCACCAACACATAGACAACTACCTCCAGCACGCCGCACGCGCACTAATCATCATCTCAGAAGCTAATTTTCTTCATGGATTAGGGACATGTCCTTGAAAAGTCTCATTAGTCAATTTGGCAGGGATGTCCTGCCATGGGTAAGAAGACAATTAGTGGCCCAGTGTAATCAAGGCCATAACTACCCTACTGAGACGTTGGCAGGGCAATAAGAGTAAGAAGTGTACATACAACTGAACTAGTGAGGGCCTGGTAAGCTTTTTTTAATTAGTCACTCTCAATCAGGATCTGTAGAGAAGATCATCCAGGTTGACAACATAGAATCCAACAACAGCCAAGGCATGGAAAAATACTCATTTTTCCATTCTACTACTCACTGCACAGTATCATAGCATAGATATTGCCTCACTCGCAGTAGCTGTACTATGTAGCCTGTATTCATCTATATTTCTACCCACAAGCCCGGACTCCCAGCCTTGTCCATCTCGCGGTACCCTAATAGCTATATCAGCACCAATAAGGGCTTGTACTGTGGAGAGGCATAACAGAAGTAAAGATAATACACATAATTATCCCAAGTATGAATACAAGCTTTCTGCAGGCTGTAGCCTAATAATAAATAGTCAAGGGGAAATAACAGCAATATCTGGATCAGGCAAATCTATAAGGCTTACAAAAACAAATCCACAGCAACTAAGCCATGCCTATCACATTGGTATGTACTAGTTTATAAGAATTAACAATTTAGCGATTAAAGTCTGCTGAGTCCACAGTCCCACTCACATCATAAAAATCATTACGACCAACCATCATGCAAAGACAATCATTTTTCACCTTAAGGATCCTATAGTTCAATGGATATTCCATCCTCCCCCAACACTAAGCATCCCGGAGTCATCCAGGTATAGAACGCCTGACCAAACACTGGAACATCCCTACTTCTCACCCAATTCATCGCCTGAAATATTTTCTAAATCCTGCAAAGTCATATTCACACAGAATATCCCTTAACACCAGAAGAACTCTTGCGCGCTTTCCAGAATTTTATGCAACAGCTTACTCAGGAGAGAGACTCAGCCATACAACAGTTCAATGCAGAGCAGTTCAATGCAGAGCAGGTCAAGGCAAATAAGCTTGCAAAACAGCTACATACCCAAGCCCAACTACTGAAGAGCAATCAAGAGACATTAGGGTTGCTCTTAACTATTTTCTCAATAGTTGATCAGCGGGCACCCCCAAAAAAAGTAAGCAGATCGCAAGGAACGGGTGGTACAACCACATGGTCAGTATAGGTCCTATGTACGCCAGTGCCTCGCCCGAGCTTGAATTAAGCATTATATCCACATCCTGACTATTAGTAGCGCGTAGGATCTGCTTCCTAAATACCAGTTTACAGCTAGAGAAGAGAAGAAATAGTTATCAGGGAGCCTATATTACAGTAGTAGTATAGGTTTTATGATAAATAAATATCTTAAAGATCTCTGATACTACATGATTACTAGGGGCAAAATTCTTAACCCTAGATCTGACCCTATGGATCACTGCCCGTATTCGTGTCTGATATAGCTGGAATACCTATTTTTATTGCTAGGCTGGACAAACATCATTACCAGGCTGCTACTTACCAGCCATGGTTGGTCCTTGGTTTTATTAGTGGCTAGTTTCGTCTCTGTTATTGTGTTTGTCTTGATAGTCTGGGTTTGGTTTACTACATGTTGGTGCAAGTAATGTAAGCATCAGCCTGATTAGGAAGAGAACAGTCCTCTATATACTCTGCAGCCAACGAGACGATTACTTTGCTGTGGCTGTGGATACTGATAATAATGAGAATGAATCCCGGTCAAGCAGAGAAAACTTGGAAAATGTGAAGGTACACAAGTCAGATGTAGAGTGCATATTATCATAGGTAGCAGATAAATTATCTCTTATTCGATATATTGCTTCTGGTTGTGCTCAAACAAAGCTGCTCATAAACAAACTACAAGAAACCCAAACACCAGAATCTCCCAGATAGACAACCATATTACAGCTCTGAAGCAGTATCCTCCACTCAGTCCCGAGGGAAGTTAATGAACGAAACTTGCACTGCCGCAAATCTATCCAGCAAACAATGTCAGCTTTAGAATAAACAATCAAATGACTAACCCACGCTATCGAAGCCGCAAACACCTCAACCCGCCTCGCCTTCGCCATAAGACTGATCATTACCGAAAACGCAACGTTGTATATGACAATAATGACCAACCTGGTAATCATATCATTGACGAAGTACAACGCTATCATCGAGCTAGCCGGAATGACCGACGACACTATTGTGCTGGTTATTCTCGTCGCGCGAACAATCTTCTCATCGCTATAATACACTGCCCCTGCCTCGATGTCCGCGGCCACTGACTATACTCCATGGAGCCTTTGTCAATTGCATATTCAATCCCGGGGGGGGGGGGGGGAAATCGACAAACGAACCTTTGTAGACCCAGTGAGTCTATGATAATACCTAGATACGTGCTGGTGCCAAAACGGAATATAAACCCGGTATACCCATTTCGTCAGCGGATCAACATTCTCGTATCTTCCAAAAAGCGTAATCAGATCCTTTGCATGCTCGTCCGCACCAAACCATTGACCACACTCCTCAGTCGTCCAAAATTCCGTATTATACGTCACCCATTCCCTAAAGATCTTCAGATCCCGCTTATGAGGTGGTTTATACCGAAGGAGCTGAGCGTGTTGCGCGCATGCCGTGTCTGTCATAGCATAAGCACATCCATACATACATATTTTTACCGCTCACTCCATTTCTCAAGTAGTGACCCCGTATACCCGGCGCCAATCAATAAATCCATGGTAAGAAGTAACATGTACGACTGAAAATATATAGCACTTACTATACTTCTCCAATAACTCCCTCAACTCCACCCACTTCTTCCACTGCTCCGAAGGCTCAGCGACTCCCTTCAAAAACCACACGGAGGCAGAGAACTTCTCCCGGTCGAAATCCTGCGAGTCTCGATCCTCTTGCATGATATCATTCAGCTCCTTCTCTTTAATGGTGATCTCGGCCTGGAGGTAAAGGAGATTCTTCGCATTGAGTTTCTTGAACGAGCGGAATATCGCCAGGCCCTTGTCGCCGGTCATTAGGGCTGCTATTTTGTCGTAGCCTTCCATTGCTGGTGTGGATAGTCTGGTCTTGGGTGGACACCGACAGCGTAGTGGGCGGGTTGGATTGGATTGGATTGAATGAGGACGTTAAAGTAGCAGTATAGGTACCTAATAGTGTGTACGTAAAGAGATCTCCCATTCTTATATCCCCATCTACACCTACATTTACATAACTTGAACTCACTAACGTCAACCTCCCGGCATCTTACAAGGCACACAGACGCCATACTAGAGCCTCAAGCCTCGGACGAAGCCTAAGGCACCACGAATTCCTCTCACCACCATCACACGGGTCACAGCCCAGATAAGCATGTATATGGTCCAGTGGATTGTTAGCATGCATGCTGCAGCACGAATACCCAAAAGACCTTGGGCCACCTGCGGCTTTGGAGCGGTGTACCAGGGTTGATAGGTTCTGCGGTCATGATCGACAGTTTATCCATACCCCCCTTTTTGTGCTGGTGCAGGATGGATCATGTCATTCAGGTTGCCCAAGCTGCGTCTTGTAGTAGCCCAAGTTCGTTCAAGGCAGAAATGGGCCTTGTAGTATACTATGTGCACAGCACTGCTGTGGTTGCAATGCAGATACTTACATGCTTTTCAGTTTACTACGCCTTGGAGGTCAATGCTAGCCTGGGTAAGGTGATATGCCGGTTTTTCCTCGATGGAGGTTCAGTGCGGGTGCATGGTATGTTGAGTCGAAGTGTGTTTATGCAAATCTGTTTCTCTATCTATTAGATCAGTCTACATTAGACTGGATATTATAACTGATTGTGTAAGACACTGCCTTGAGCCCAAAATTCACAAATCATTCTTGCCCGGTTAACTCTATGCACAAATGTTCAACCCACCTACCTACATCCCAAATCTTGGTAGGTGGGTGCTTTTATGTGTGGTATTGCAATTTTGTCTGAATATTGCAATCCTCTTCCCAAAGCTTATATCGCTGAATCGAGGAGATTCCTAGGATCATATCAAAGTCGCTGTTCTTGATAACCAGAAGTTTTGTTTTGTATGGGCGACTACCCTCGTATAGCTGCCATTTCACCTCCAATGTTCCCTCCGGCTTCACAAGGGACCCGTTGGGCAAGCGTACCTCTGCCCCATTATATGGGGTAAAGGGCAAGTTCAAGAGCCGAGCAATATCGTCCGATAGTGTATCGAGATTGCCTTGAAAATCAAGTAATAAGCGGCGATAAACGGGTTTCTCACGCTGGGGTCCAAACAGCATGACATCGTAAGTGAAGATCTTTTGCGGGATATCTTCAGAAGCGATGTCGGATGATTCGTCTGCGAAGTCACCTTCACGCTGCTGCTGTCTTGCAGATGTGGTTTTGTGGCCCCGAATCCATTTCGGCCCCCGTGTGTTGGGAGTGGTGCTTTTTGGCCATGATTTCAATCGGATGAATCGGCGCTTCGACAGAGAAGTCGTACCAGGGTCCCGCGATTCGAACTTGGGACCGGTTTGCCGCCGGTCACGACAGGATGCTAATCCACAAGCTGCAATTTTGCATGACTGGAGAAACGGCATCTGGAATTGAAGTTCGAAGAAACTGCACAAATGGCATCTGGAATTGAAGTTCGAAGAAACTGCACGTTAGAATTCTTGATTCAAGAATCAGCATATTCATGAGGGTAGAGAAGAACGGCGGGGTTATAAAAAAGACTATTAGCCACCTCTTTTCAGCAACACCGATATATTTATAGTATATCCGTCTCCAAGGCTATCATGAAGCCCTGGGATGGTTGAGGCTCCGTAGTCCTGCCCTTCGCGAATCTATCGTTATCAACCTACGATTCCATGATTCAGGGGCAGAGCTCACAGATCAAAGTCGAGAAGGCTGTCAACAAGCGAGGCTTTGAGGCTTTTTTTGTCGAGGCTGATGAGCCTTGTGTGGTTTCTTGTCGCGTATAAGATGGGCAACGAGAGACAGCTGGGCTGCTGACGTGGAAGACGGAATTCAAGGCCGAAGGCATCTGCATCTTCGTGTTGTGCAAAAGCAAAAAAATGGGCCAATAAAGCCTTCCTGAGAGGTGGCATCATGGGTGTGCTCGGGCCTTTTAAGTTCAGGGAAATGAACGATGAATGGCCGAGACGAGAGGTTGTCAGACAGTCACCTGGGTGATTCCACAGAAAGAGTCGAAGGAAGGGGATGATGCATGCAGGTAGATGGCGGAGCTAGGCAGCGGCAGGTGCCAGCATCGCCCTCTGTTTCCGGAACCCGAACAGAACAAATTAATAGTGAGAGCTATTATGCATCCACCATCCAGCCGAGTCCATACTAATACGAAGAGTGCGGAGCCCTCTGTACCATCTCTTATGCAACGAATTTTACATAAGCGATTGCCAACCGCTGACCTGTATGTTTAGTATTACAAATTTGAGGGTTAGCGAGGGAAAACTAACAGCATATGGTACCAGCATGAAGTCATGAACGTTGTCTCCCGAGGCCCTCGTCCAGTTCTACCATGTTCTCCTGCCGGAGGATTTTGAAACCACCATTAGACTAAGAGAACTGCCAATAGAACCGCCAAGTGGCATAACGCTGTATAAATCATGATTTATAAGTAAACTCTTTCCTCATTCGGACTGCTTATGATTTATTTATGCTTAAAATATCTCTTGGCGGGTCCTGGAGCATCAGGTCTTGAACTGACATGACTGGCGTTGGCAGTGAAGAGAGCGGGATCTTCTCCTTCAGAAGAAAACATCATTGTCAACCAGGTTAGTTTCTGCTTGAAGCCTGCTGTTCCTTCGCTTTGTGCTCTTTGAAGCGCTTCTCCAATACGGCCTGCGCATCCGCAGCTCTCGCCAGATTCTCCTTGTGTTTCTCTGCGCCTTTCCTCTCCCACTCCTTCCTCTCTGCAGAGATAAACTCATTAGCGCCAACTGTTCTCAATACACACCTCCCACGGTAGAGCGGTGGGAGTACCAACCTTGCCTACTATTCCCTTTCAGAAGCTCAGTCGGAGCCGCGGAGTACGTCCGCGGATCATTCGCGGGGAATTTATCCGTCCAACCCTTCGCAAGAAGAATGTCATATCGACCCGTGATATGCATGTCCTGGCTCTCGACAATATAGAAATCAAAGGGGTCTGATCGGTGTCCATCGCGCGGCATGGCCAACAAGCGGACTCTGCTTCGCGCAGTGTACGAAACGCCACGAGAGTCTTTGAGACTCTTCTCCCGGCCCAGATCACTTGGGATCACCTGCAGCGCATCTCGTAGTTGGTCTAGGCGTTTTTGGGAGATTGCATTCTCTACGATTGTCTCGTCGATGATAGCATTGAGGGTTGCGTTCTCTCCTTGCCCCGTGGGGTTGCTGACGGTAGTTATGACGGCGGTCCGTTCCTGAAGTTAAACCCTTAGGATGAGTGTCCATTCGACTATTGAATCCGGGATAGGTGGCTGTAGACCTGGCGACGTACCATTTTTTTAATTGCTTTGCAGGATACTAATCGTGTATGATAAACGTGCTGCCGTTGAATGTATTTGTGCTGATAGAACAATTCCACTCGGCGCTCTTCTGCAACAACAACAACAACAATGAAATGAGGGCCTTCATATCTGCAACCCAGATGCAGTGTTGGGTATCAGAATCCGTCTTGTTGAGCCGCATCGGAATTTGCGGTGTGCCGTTCATGGAGGGTAGCTAGCATGCACGTAGATGGTTTTTGTTTGCTTCACATTGGGTTGCATATGGTGAACCAGATCGTGAGAATAGGTGTATTCACATCATCAACAAGGCTATCACCAGCGATGTAAACTCTTAGCGAGGATAGGTTATCTGCATCTCGCAAGTCTGAGAGCAAACAATCTTTAACCACGCAAATCGCTGGCTGTCTTTCTGGCTCAAAGCGAATCGCTATCAGTAGTGAGTGATGAGAGGGGAGCAGTGATCTCTGCAGCCCAAAGACCTTGGACGACCACATTAAGAGTCAGCTGAACCTTGCCGTCGTACAAACTCCTCTATGCATGATGACTGACCTGAAACTCAGACTATCCAACCCCCACGGGGAGTTCGCAATTCGTGTGCTGGGCAACCCGAGGCTAGAAAAAGAAAAGGAGCCTAGCACTCGGTCCGACCACCAGGTCTGTATCAGTAGCGAATAGCAATATACAATTCAGCGCTCATAATTCAGATCCTGGCAATATCATCAACATGGATCCATGAAATGGTGCTGGGATTCAGAGCAGTCATGGTCCTGCCAGATAGTTAGGTAGCGGAGTGATTTATAATAGGGAAATAATGCTTGCTCTGTTAGCATTACCTCAATTTCTGCATGTTAAGGGCCGTTTTTCAAGTTAAATATGCAATCTATTATCATGCTGCTCGTATGTTAGGTACGCAAATCTAATCCATTAAGAAGAAGACTGCGCGGCCCTTATGACTAAAATCTTACATTAATAAAAGCCACCCAAAAGAAAAAAACCCCTAACCCCGCCCGCTACCAAGTGCAAAGTAAATCATACAACCACGGTCTGTCGGAGTCCTCTTGAATCTGTCACCCATCCTTCAATTTGCCTTACATATACTTCCTTTCGTTCGTGGCATTCTTCTCCAAGTGGTATCGGAGGTCGGGTCCGGGCTGCAATAGCTGATTTTCGTGGATGGTATCACTGCCAAACAAGACATCGAAGCCGTCCATATCAATGATGTAGAAGTCGGAGTTATAGGTGCGGTACCCATTCTTGAAATACCATTCAAGTCCGCGTACCACGCCTATAACTCGGATCCGCTCTGACCCCAGATTCCGGACAGTCACATCGTCAACGGGTTCCAGAATGCCTCTACCATCTTCGTTCAGCCTATCGTACCATACGTCGCGTCTCATCAGGTTGAGGCCCTGGCACTGGGTGTCAATTGACGCTATCATCTGCTGTGTTCTGCTGGGCTCGTCTCCAGGAAGCCGCATCCGTATATGATGCCCCGAGCTCAGATGGTTACCAAATCCCAACCTCCCGGATAGTGATTTCGATATTTCGGGTGGCTTGGACTCGGGGGGCATTGGAAGATTATTGTCGCACAAGGTTTGACTGCTCCCTGGCGCTCGATGGTTTTCACGACCGGTGGGTAGTGATAATACTGAAGCTGACTGGGCGCGGTTGTTGGTAGAAGAGCTCCGGCTATGAAAAGGCCGTTTCGAGGGCCTCAGTGACGATAGCCCACGCCCATAAGGCGTCTCAAGTGCAGCCTCCACACGGTCGCGAGAGGCAAGGTTTTGAAGGAACCGGGTCATTCTCTTGGGTGAGAGACTGGAGAGTTTACTCCCAATCTTCTCCAAGCATAATACTGGCTTTTCGGTTTTTGTGTTATCTGAATCCGGAGCTTCTTCCACCAAATCGGTACGGGACCCTCGATAAATCCTACCTTCCCTCTGTCCTTTTCCTTTCTGAGGCGAAAACAACATCAGGTTCGCCATGACGGTGTGACGGGTGGTGGGAATGCCACGATAGATAAGGGGTATGTTGAATCTTCGAAAGGCTGAAGAGCGAGGAAGGGGAGGGGAGATATACACGTGTGTGTATCTGTTGTTGCGGAAGTGGTGATGGTGAGGCGGAGCAAAATCCGGAGTGGGTGCTGGGCAAAGCCCAGAATCCTCCAGCCGTCTTCAAACTATTTTGATTTTATTCGACCAAGAGACTGTTCTTCGTGGGACCAGGAATGAGGGTAAAGGAACGCGATGAGTATAGTGGAGGTTGAATTCCGAATCACCACAAGCTACAGGAGGAACCTCCCAACAGCTCAACACGGGGGAGTAACAAGAACTTTCGGCGACTAAGTAGTCAGCATCACAGGGTCAGCAGTAGTTTGAATGTATGTCAAAAGGGCCATTAAGGCAACAGGCGCGGGAAGTTGATCAGTAGGCCTCACACCTTGACTCGGAAATAGACGTGACTTCACACTTAGTTCCAAGGCGACTTAACACTTATTTCCGAAGCGGCCTCACTGGCACTTGGGGCTAATATTGGGGTGTCTGCGGGTGTTCATTTCGTGTGGGAGAGAAGTATTTCGTGCTTGTTAAGGATTAATGGACGCCAGCTCTCCAGAACCGCGCCGCAAGCTCCGATTTGACTCAGCCAGGAACCATCCATGATTGGTGCCACGCGTAGACCTGGGCGGAGGAGATTGATTTGTAGGAGGGATTCGGAGGACGGCCATACGTCAACACGAGTACCAGGTACCCCGTGTCCCCGTACTAATCGAGTGCGATTCCTTGTCGTCTCCGTCGATCTATACTTCGCTATCCTTTGAGAGACAGAAGATTCTATAAGGAAGCCTTGCAGAAACCGGGGGAATGGGCAAAGTATCCACTGAGGCGTGAGCTTTCCTTTGTGGCAATGCACGCAGCAGCCATCTAGTGCGCAATGGACATGGCCGATGCCGCCTTGGAGGAATGTGCTGTGAGCGTATTCCACTGTCATCCATTTTGCTCGCGCACCAGGCACTTTTTCCTTTTTTGAGCATTGATTCGGTTTTGATTGGTGGCGGTTGAAGCGCAAGATGGACAAATTCCAAGACAGAGTGAACGCACCTGAGCATCCTACGGCCGAGCTCAGGGCCCTTCTGTGTTTCCAGGTGTCTGCCATTAGGTTCGCGTCACTCTCTAGCGGCCCCGCCCGGTGGATGTTGTTGTGGCTGTTGTCAAAGGCTGGAGAGCTGGAGGTCATGTCAAGACTCTGGCCGGATTGTAATTTCACACTGGCATTAAAATTGCATTATTAGGTAAGACTAATTGTGCATTACTAAAACAGAACATAACACAATTATTCCTTCTCTCAGTATCTCAGACCAGAGATTGTGGAAGCATGAAGGAGTCTGGTATTCAGGGGTTCCACGTGTCGGCAACGGCATATCTAGTGCAACTCGTCTCAAACACCATGCCTCGAATGCCAGAAGGAGGGACTGAAATGCGTTGATAAGAGACCGATCTGATGGGTGCATTCAAGGAGGCATGCAAGTACAGTCTTACCAGGATGGGCCATGTCCAGCTCGGACATAACGTCGCGCTATTATCTGAATTACTAGATGCAGTTGCCTCGCAGAAGACTGACAAATTTCCTGACAACTATACAGACAATGACCGCATATGTGAGCTATTCATTGTATACAACAGTGAGAACAATCCATTTAGAAGTCTTATACTAATTGCTTTTACCAATATAGTTCTCCTTGACACTATCCTTACCCTAGCAGCCCGGCACCGGGCTAATTTCCAGCAGCTATTCCGTACAACTGACCAAAAGAGTGCCCCAGTCTTACTAGATATAAATCAGGAGGCTCTTTGGTTCAAATACCGTGCTATCCAAGGTCTATCAACCTCACTAATCGCCTAGCGCTCGTGCCAGGATGCCACTGTGTCTACTATCTTTCTATTGGTATTCCTTGAGTTTCTTGAGTCTGGCTGCAGCCGATGGAATTACTAACTTGAGGGTCTGAAGAGTTTGATGCCCTTGACACCAGCTCAAGACCCAGGGCATACCATCCGGAGGATACAGCAGTATATTATAAAGTAAACACATCTGTATCACTGCCAGGACAACCCCCATGGCAGTCGGTGGTCTAGTACTCTCTGTCATGGGTAGTCTAATCTTCCATCACATTTCCAGCACAATCTTCCTTATAATCTCCTGGTTTAGATATATCAGATCCAGCCTATTCTTCACCGTTATCCCTCATGGTGTAAACTACTGGGCCTCTATCTTCCCGTCTATAATCTGTGGTGATATAAATTTTGATATCCAGGTCATGCATGGTTATCGGCGGTTTTGCAACAGAATCTACCAGGCAACAAAATATGTTTTAGGATTGTCAACACATACACACCCACCACTGCAGAGGAGAAATTACCTGTGATTTTGCTGTCTAAATCGTAGATTCTGCATAAGCTCAATGATCTCTGCAAAGAAGATAAATCAAGCTTTAGTAGAATAAGAGTTCTCTAAGGCTACATAAGTTGCCTACCAGTATTGGTATCTAGTGCCTGCTTCTCCCGAAGGAGGGTGTGGAAGCCCTTGACGAACTCGTCCTCGAACGCTGCAGCGCCCTTATCTTCGACGTTCTCGGATTTAGCAAGAGGCAATGAGCCCTCTTTGGGGAATCGACTTCATGAACCCAGATTCGAGAGGATTCCTAGCAGCCAGGACAGTGAATCCCCCAGCTGCTAACAGGCCATCTGGGTCCTTATTTATGGGAGAGCACAGCCTTATCATATTGTAACGTATGTTACCCTCAAATCTTGAGTAAACGAGAACATCTTCCTGCCTGTCCTTATGGATAGGTCTCCTAAGGCTAACCCGAATTGGACTTATTACTTACATATACCGGGCTCCAGAAGTATGCTCATACATCTTTTTAGCAAATAGTAGAGAGATTGAGAGCATCCAACCACTCTGGATGTGAAGGTATTTAAAAAAGATTAGCGGTTGGGAAGGAGATAGCCACTACACCACAAAAAGTAGTGCTGTTTCAGTTTGTTTGTAATAATGGTATATCTGCCTATTCCAACAAATATAAACACGCATTTTTGTCATTAGCTCAGGCATGCAATGTAATTATGTGACACTACTAGTGCCCCTCGCAAATATGGCAAAGTCAGTCATGGGCTTTCACCAGCCATCGAGCCTTGCTCGGAGTCCTTCCCCTTTCTCCCCATTAAAAAAAGGGACGAGAAAAGCATTTCAGCTTTTGTAGTACTCCTGAGAAGTCATCCTTAAGGCTGTGGAAAATTATATGCATTCATTGTTCGCCATCCCTAGTGGTACATAACATGCAATTACACCTAGACTGAGCCCTCAATAGTTATAAGCCCGGTCCTCTGTCAATCCTTCTCTTATAATTCCTCTTAAAGCTATCGAATATGTCATCTAGACGTTGAGTTACTTGAACCGTCGAACTTAGTCAGGCTCCAGGAGGCTACCTGCGTGCTCGTGACGCTACTTTACAAATTCAAGGACTGGGGTTGTGGAATATCTCCAAACTGCAGAGGGACCATCAATTTCCTGATATCTGTGCATGAAGTTGCCTACGCGACAGGTTTTCATAATAATATCCTCTCTGTGAGCTGTATAAAGCGTGCAGGTTATAGATCGGACTTCGCAGGAGATAGAGTATTGAAAACGGCGACGAGGGCTGCAGACTAGCGGAGCGGAATGGGCTATGGTTAATTAAGCAGATATCTGTTAGACAGCCAGAAAAGGCGCACGCAGTAAAGTCAAAAGCTTACCTAAAGCACTCTGCTAAACCATTGAATCAAGCAGGCAATGCAGACGGATGGTATAAATGATATGGTCACCTAAGCCACAAAGCTATTCAGCACCTGCCAAACACTGTCAAGGGTATACAAATTGACGATCCTAAGCACATTGTGCCGGACAGAGCCGAAGAATCGTCTATCAGCTGGAAATGGCATATCAGATGTTTGGCTCCTAGCGCTAAGGATCGGAGGCCGATTTTCCCACTCGCTGGGCCAGCACACAACTTCCTTTGCACCACGATATATCTTGTCCATTAAGCCGACTCGGCGATTCCTTTCTTTAACGTTCGCGTGGTCTATGCAGATTTGATCAATCCAATAATTGGACATAGTATCATCCTTGACAGCTGTAAGGAACTGGAAAATCCTTTCCTACCAAAAGTTCTTTGCCGTCGATGAAGATTGTATGAAAGAGTTGCGGGTTCCCCCTAAGTATAGGACAACGCTCTGAACAGCGGCTATGTGCGGAAGGACACATGTGATATTGTACGGTGAATTTCGTCTTGTGCAGATACAACTCTAGTTAGGCGTATGTGGTCATCCAAATAATCCAGGGCTTGATACTTGAATTAAATTTTCTGGAGGTCTCCTCCTGATCTTCCATGCCCTCTCCATCAGCTTTGCTCTCAAAACCAGAGAATAAAGTTAGCATTATTGCCTGTCATACAAGGAACCGCTATACTTTGGGCCAGGAGAATCTGAACTGTTCAGCCCAGCTTAACTAGCAATAGTCTAGTTTGTCACCTCATACGAGACTCAAGTAGATATCTGTGGCTGTCAAGTATACAAGCCTTAAAGCATATGCTGTGCCCTTTATTTAACTTTTTTGTGTATTAGATTGAATCGTACCGGCCTCTGAGCTTGTACTGCCGTTTATTAGCTATTATGTGTGTCGAATCGAATTTTACAGGGCTTCAGCCGTCTGGACGAGCAGACGCCCTATAATAGGGACCTGGTCCTTCCTATTAAGGGTCAGCAACCAGCTCATTATGTGCACGCAGCACACGGACGATGGAAGACAGTTTCTGGCTATAAAAGGCAGAGATGTGGCTTTCGTACGCGGTAGTATCCAAGCACACCAGATAGAGATGAACTGTCTATTGTACATCAAGGCTCTATTGTTTCAACCAAGAGGAGCCTGGTTAGACGAGCCTTGTACGGCATGCTGCACCACACCAAGCCCCTGTCCTTTTACTGACTACCACCATGTTCCAGGGATAGTACTGTATCTGGAGCCTGGAGGAGCATGCGCCAACCGCAGATGGCCTGATGCATCTATTACTTCAATTGGTCTGTACGAGACGAATATCGGAGGCTACATAATAGAAATACAATAGCTGTGGGTCAATCCCAGGGACAGCTTGGTGCAGGAGGGGGATGAGGAATTGAGGATCCTGGTCTCTTATATAGCCTTATGATGTTGCTTCAAAATGCTTTCTGAAATATTTTCCCAGCTTTTATTCCCTGGCGAAGTCTTCGACTATATGTCCATGCCACTCGGCAGGAAGAGGATCTACCGCGCTTGTTCACGGTATTTCTGTTCTGGCTTTGCTCGGAATTGCTGTTGCTGTAAGGGGGGGAGTGCACACACCAGCACACCCGGCACTAGCTGATTCGCGAGGCAGACGTAGAACTATCCACACCTATATTTTCCGATAGATTTATTAGATTTCCAATTTATATCTATCCGGATAAGTTCTCCGCGGGTTTGGAATGGGCTACTGGCCTTTTGACAATAGAGGAAACGGCATTCTCCACATGATCTTCCACCAGGATCACATTCTGCGATTCAGTGACTTTGGTAGCCCTGCTCTAGGAGTGGTATTATAGTTATATCAGGTGTGACTGCCTGGCCATGACCTGATAGGTTACTCTAAGACAATCAATTCCCATCTCCGATCCCCCAATGCCATCCAGTCCCGGATTGCGATCCACGCGAACCCCTTCCGAGTCGCGATGCCCCTTGCATCGCGCGAGATGACCATGACTCCTATAGCCCGTTAGCAATATGCCCAGCATCCCAGCAGCCTCTGTTCTGAGCCATTGCGATGAGATCAATTTGATCATCCTCCTTCAGGGACGGTGTATTGTGGGACCAGGATACTTTGACGGTGCTATCGGATTGCCCTTGAGAGGCTGTGACCTCCCATGTCAATAAGTCGTCGTCACGGGACATCAAGCCATCAGACTGAGCCCTTATCACAGTGAGACACGCAGACACACTCCAGAAACAGAGGAGCGATGATAGGTTGGTTGACTCTGCCGGCAAGTCGGAGTCTTCCATAGAGACCTCGTACGGTCTGGACGAGCGGTCCGGAAGGACGGAGCCATCAACGAGCAAATCGACGTCTTGGTTGGACTTCACCACCTGAATCAACTCGATCATTCCATTTTCATCGCTGGAGAGCGATAGAACCGGAGACCCAGAGCTTCGGTGGTTAAGGCTTGATTGGCAAGCTTGGTCGTCCCATCACTTGTCCAACCGACCCAAGACCAGCTAGGGAACTGAACGCCATGCCTCCTTCGCAAGCCCGGATTCTGATGGCCCCAAGCCAGGGCCGACTCGAGAAAGGCAGTCGGCATCCCCCAGAAGAACGTCTCCCCCATAGACCCTTCCAACGCGCGTATGATGCCCAGGAAAGCATTCAACCCATCGCCGTCCAACGTCAAGGAACGACCGGAGTAATCTTCTAGAAGAACACGATAGAAATGATCGAATGTCGCTATGTCGGAATTCCACGTCAGGTTCAACTCTCCTCCGCAGAGGCTAGTGCGGTGAGGATCTGGCGTGATGAAGGCGATCTCGCGGACGCTATCCTCGCACCAGAACGCTTCCTCGCATTCCCAGAATACCTGCTCCGCTGTAAACATGAGACATCTCGACGCGAGAAACCGCTCGTGTAACATCCACGCCCGGGTATCCCATACCGTTTCCCCCAAGTATCCCATGGCGCGTCCTGTGCGAAGATCAACCCCGACACCCAGGGCCGGGTCCAGAGATTGTATCAGTGTGACATCCCGGATGCGAAAGCATTCTTGTTCCTGGGACCGTGAGCCCTCACGGACTCCCGGGAGGGGCGAGTTGGCATTGATACAGGTTGAAGAGATAATCACAACGGTCGCTAGGGCGTATATTGAATCCATCCGCGCTATGAATCCGGCCTTGTCTTGATCATCATCTTGTATTATGCAGACACTGCCGACCCAGAGGTACCGCTCGCCTAGGCCCTTGGTAACGAGCAACGAGTCCTCGATGATATTCGGTAGGGCATTGGGTGTCAGAGACCCTGGCTGAGAGAATCTTTCCACGTTATCTTTCTGGAGTTGGAGAGGTTTTGCCTGGCCCCAGACATAGCTTAGACAAACCCATTCATCACCCGCTTCCGCATATACTAGGCATCTGCGATGCACGTCGATGACTCGGGGTCGGATATTTGGAATCCCTTTGACTATTTGAGAGCATCTTGTCCCGTGGATCGTTTGGCACATCTGTTTCCATTCCTTGAAGAGCGCTAGATTTGCCACGATGGGACGCATCCGGCCCGTGTAGGGAGGACACGGTCGAATGTTTGGAATCTGATAGTCCTGACATACATCGGCTGAGCCTGAGAGGCCTTCATACCTCTGAAGGAAGAAGGTGAAACACTGCGACTGCCCCGTTTCATTCTCGCTGCTCGTGGAAAACCTCGGAATAACCCAGCTGGCCCTAACACGATCAGAATGTGCTTTCCCGTCGGCACCCCCCTCGCCCCGTCGATCGAGCGTATGCCAGTCTGTCTCAAGAGACATATCTACGTGAGACCGAGGGACATCGAGTCCATCGATCTGACTCCGATCCCCTCCGTTTCGAGCGATCCAGTCCGTGACAATGTCGACAAGCTTTTGGCAGAATATACAGTCGTTGGAACTACTCAGTAAGATCGCAAACTGTCGCTAGAAGAAGTTGTTGTTCCCCAAGTACTCCAGGGAATCATGGAACCCCACGTATTCAAAGTCGAGCCTGCGACAGGTGAAACATAGTTTCTGGGTGGCTGGAACTGGAGTCTGGTCTACGTGCATACCTGTCCCGTCGGGGCTTGTTAACTGAAGTTATTTCCACAAAAAAGCAGCAGGAACTTGAAGATACTCACTATTCGTAGCGGAGCTTCTGGTTATGCTAGCGCTGGCATCTTCGATTGCGGATACTCTTAATGATGTCGAGGATATGGAGAGGGCAGCTACTGAAGACATAGGGTTTGATAGACATAGGGTTTGATAGACATAGGGTTTGATAGACATAGGGTTTGATAGACATAGGGTTTGATAGACATAGGGTTCGATAGCCACTGGCCACTGCTCATATGAGTATCCCGGATATAGACTGAGGAGATTTGCTGACGGTTGGGCATCGAAGTTAGTCAATGTCTATGTTGCGCCGCCGCACTAGCTACAAGCAGTGGGAGGGCACCACAGCTGTAGCATCAGGATCAATCTTGACTTTCCTTTCCCACTCCCTCAGCGCCCCTAAGAACATCAAACGCCACAGCCTCATCAATGGCACCCTGAGCCATCTGCACCATATAAACCCTTGTCATGATTACAATTATATTTGTAAACCTATACTTTCCCCGCTAGCACCATCATACAAATCAAAACCCCTGTAAAAATTCCCGGAACAACCCCCGGAGTCAGTCTTTGCGGGACTTCTCAATCTCCCAATATATAACACTACGTGCGGCACTAAACCCAACAAGTCAAAAAATAAAACATACTCCATGCAACAGCATGTATATGTCCGTGTTCAACCCTCTCAGCATGGTTACTGTCGCTGTTTTTACCGCCAACACTCTGCACCTTCTGGTGAAGGATTTAGGCGCCTGGATATCCTCCACCCGAGATAGAAGGCGCTTTTTGTGAAGCGCAAAAGAACAGGTAGCTAATTTAGATACATCCTTCATTAATCAGCCTTCCTGCCCGTCTTCATATTGTGCCCTTTTTGCTCTCTTGAACCCTGTCGATATATTTGCTCCTACCGGAAAGCTCCTTGTTACAGTCAATCTTAATAACTTCGATGACAAAGAGATCAGAAGAGCTGAAGAGCAGTACCACCAAAAGAAACATATAAGCAAGCTTTAAGATTATCTGATAGGTAAGATAGTTTGATCATCCCCAAGCCTGCTACCAACCACACCTAGATTCCTCAATTTCCATCCCGCAGCTCGCTCTCGACCCAATACCAGAACCTTCAACGCATTTCTGGAGTCCGTGGCCAGGAATACCCCAGGCCGAATAGAAGAGCTACCTATATCAGAAACTATCAATAAGTCTACACATGACTTTGAGGCTAGTTTGGCTCTTATGCAGAACTTCCAAGTCCTACTAACTATACTTAGGACATAGAAAGAGATTATCTTTCTGCCCTAAAGGTCAGAAATTATTTACTAATATAATCAAAGTATATTATATCTAAAGAACAGACTTAACCTTGCAGAGGTTGCATTATTTAGAGACAGACTTTCACTAAACAATCTGACAGTCCTTCTAACCCAACTCTGGTTGTCAGACTTCAAGGAATACCACAGCCAATATCCCGATCGCAGCCGGTTACAGCTTGCGGCATCCATAATCCTACACTATTTTGCTTCTGATCGGACTGGAGAAGTTCATGAATCCATAGCACGCTGAGCTGCGGCCGTAATTCCAGGAGAAAAAGACCATGACCCAGACTGCAATCTAAAGACTTGTGCCATTGCCGCATGTTATTGGTATGAAACCCCAGTTATGACAAGATATTTACTTAATAACAGAGTATAGCACTTTGACCTTACCATTGAGTTAGTCGACAGTATACTGATACTCATCTTAACGTATCCCGAAAATTCTCCAAAGGGGCTCACAGATTGAGGAGATGGGAGCTTCCAGTTCACGCTTTCTATACTGATAACATGCCCCCCTTTTTTTTAGTATACCGTGCTTTCCGCGATTTCAGCTCTTGCATAAAATTCTTGATCACATTGACTCTATTTAAATGAGTGAGCTGGCCATGAAAGAGAACCATGTAATCTCCGTAATTCGTCTCTGAAAAGAGCTTTATAATACCCCTGTCTTCTGGCCATACACTAAGCTAGATTACAGACTATCTACTGGAAGAGCACGAAACGCTAATGCTTTTGAAAAGAATTTACAGCACTCGGATATTAAAGCAGGTATAAATAGAATATCACTGCCCGTGCATGTTACTGATAGTTACTTATAGAAGCTAGTAAGGATCTCTCTAAACCATTTAAACATGAGCTAACTTAGCATTAGATAAGAAATACTCCCAAACAGCGCAAATAAAGCATGTTGGACATAGAGAGCAGCACACCTTCTGACAGGTCACACGCCCATCCAGTCTACGAGGTGGATGGCCCGGCTACATATTTGAACATTGCAACCCGCAATAAGAATTTTCAGAACCGACAGAGTATGGGCATGCATTATAATCCGAACCTGTGGCAGTTGCTCCCGGCAAAAGCGGAATTTGAGTTCCAAGAATGTCGGGAGATCATTGTTCTTGATACACAAATTGAATTTCTTAGCAAGCAGGTAGGACAAACACACATAAATCAGATAGAGGAAGAAATCCAGACACCAGAAGGAAGGACTATATCGTGAGGAAACTCAAGAGACAACAGCAGTCCCAACATGGTGCCCCATCTGAGAGTATTTACAAGCAGACCCTCTCTTACTACCACTGGCGGATCATGCCAGAACGTGATCTCCTGGCTCAAACATTGCCGTTCAAATGCACTATATGAAGCTCAACTGGACTGCAGGCTATCCAGGCGCTTGAGGTGATTTGATGATGACTCGCTCCCTCGGGGGGTCGGAACATACGCGTGTGACTGATCCTTAACCAAGATTATGACAACGTCTTTGGTGTTGTAGAAGGTGATCCCTCCTTCCAAAGGCCCTGGTACAGTCATCCACAAGACAATGATATGAACCTCATGAGATGTGAATTAATTTTACATGACGAAGCAGGTTCGCTTGACGGTTGAAGCAGGTGGTGGAGGGACAATCTCGCCACTCGTACCGCAAGGCCGAAAGATTGATGGATCAGAGCCGCACACTCTGGGAGAGAAGCAAAGCCAGATACATCAGTAGCGGAGGAGGTAAGGATAGTGGATGGACGTACTCTGAGGTTTGACTAGGGTTAGTAGTCTTGAGTGGCTGACAGGTTATGGTTGTGAACAGATTAAGGTTCGTCTTTGGGATTGCATGGTTCTGAGGCAGTGGGTTGAAGGATCTGGAGAAATCAGACCAATTGACTGGGATTTGGTGGTGCTCTTTGTTGGAAAGGGGATATTGCTGGTGCCATTGGGTGGATGCTATGCCAGGGGTCGGCAAGTTTATGCTGTTTCTAGGAGGTGCTGACGTAGGAGACGCCCAGCCAAGGCCTTTTTCACCACTGGCATAATCCGGCGCAAGAACTGACTGACAATCCATCCAGCTTGTTGCAAAGGGCAGAAGGTGTCGCTAGGGAATTGTCGTGACTCCAGTAAATTGAGAGAAGTCGTTGAGAATGTCGTAAAATGGCATAATTTTCTTCTGAGTGAGTGGAGTTTTTGGGTGGTAACTGCATCATGTACCAAATGCAGGCTGGGTAAGTAGCAGAAAGACAGAATATCAAGGAGAGCGCGGAGGGAAGGGGGGTCTTTACCAACCCAGCGGAGGCTCATCAGCATGGACATGTGTTTTGTCCGAACAAATGGCTGAGAGAACACCAAACAAGCATCGAACCTTGCTCCATGAGCCAAGTTCCATGAGAACAGAGAACAGAGAAATGCCTTCTTTGCGCGCGGTATTTTTGCGAGGCGCACAGATCGAAGAAGAGGGTGCTGCGAAATCAATCATGCGACTTATTATGCCAAATATCGGCATATTTCTGGAATTTATCCTTCTCTGCAAGCCCGCGAGAAGCAGCTTCAGCTAATAGAAGCATAAAAACAAGGTCGGTGTTTACCCACAGCGTTTCTGAAGGCTGCATGATGATGTTTATAACAGTCTCATTCATTTCATTCGGAAGCTTCAGCGTTACATCTTTTCTATCGACAGAAACCCACATTGGCATGGAAACAGTGGTTCAGATTTCTTTTGCGGTTAACTCAAATATCATATCAGATGCTAGATCATCAATCACAGTCAGAGCCAAACCTGTTAGTATTTGTTGAGGGGCGTCCCACCAACACCAAACAAGTCATATTTATGGCATCCTCATATTGTTCGTATGGGATGAGCCTGATATGGAAATATAATGCGAGGTAATTCTTAGCAGTCTTGCTTGTTGATTCCAATTCGAGGAGAGGGTAAGAGAATTGTACCCGGAGTTAAGAACTTATTATTGAGGGCATCTGCTCCTTGGTACATTAGGCTACGTGTGTGTAACCAATATAGCTTCATGTTATCCTTCTTTCTCCTGTGATTCTAACAGAGCCGTTGCGGCATAAAAACAATGCAATCCATATGATAGCAACTGACACTCACATCTACACATGGCTGAAGCCCTAAAGGGCTAAGTCAAGCTTAATTTCGGCGGCCATGTTCCTATCACTGAGCCCAGTGCTGCTCCTCGGCGGGGGTACGATGAGCGGTAGTTTATTTTCGGTTCCCAAAAAGTAATGATAACATCCATCGCGCTTGCAAGAACCCTGAACATATCAAATAGGTGTACACCATTCGACCATTCCTTGAGGCATTGAAACTAGGCCCCTCTCTAGTACCTTCTGAAGTTGATACCGGTAAGTATTCCGCCACTGTGCAAGCATGGCATCGCTTGTTAAAAACGAGCCATTGAAAAAGCTTGGTGGTGTGAGGTCCAGCGGATAATTATCCAAATTTTGATTGGTGAGAAAAGTAAGGCAAAGATCTTTGGAATCCCCCAGCACTCGGTATATGACTGCGAAGAGGTAAAGAGGCTCTGCTGGAGAGACAAGGGCCATAGCATCATCAAAAAGGTCAAAGGTCAGTCGCCCTATGAACGCATGAGGAACCCACAAAGGGCTAATAGCCTTGAAGAACATTGAATAATTTGGCCCTTGTTTGGATTTGCGATATGATTGAGCAAGCGGTTCCGAAACACCGACTATAATCCTGGCCTCGAGGTTTAACAGTACTGCAACTATCCACAAGAAGCACCTTATGCTGACGACCGAAGGGTGATACACTGTGTCAAACTTCTGAGCACACCGAGCGTACACACCGAGGAATTGAACTTGAGCCTTTAATTTGGCACTTCGTGGACTTCGTTCACGGTAAATTTCCCAAATCAATTTGAGATAAACATCCTCCTCGCTTGTTATTCGCGTAAATCGCCCCCCAATCATCCTAGCAACGGCATCAAAAGCAAGTCCCGAACCAGCACTTATCAAGTCAAGGCAATGCTTAACGCCATCCATCATTGTATCCAGAAATTTCTGGGCTTGCAGCATGGATGAAAACTGTTTGTCACTTGGCCATTGCACTTGACATAGCGTCACGCGTCGGAAGTCACGGACTTTAGAGGCTCGATGCCCTACACCACTCGGGATATTGTCCCGCAAAAGTTGATCAACCTGGCCTTCGATTTCCCTCCGGCTTAAATTCCTGCTGTACACGGCTCCCTGTTCAATGATATTTTCGAACGGGCGTATAAAACCAGGAAGGTCGTTCTGAACGATGTCTCGAAGCGCTAGGGCCGTGAGAGGGTCAGGCTCGCCAGGATAAGAGTCGCGAAAGTGCACCCAAAAGCCGCAGTTAATGCTATAACGTACAGTCAGGTATGGGGCTAGGAATGGACATGTGCATTATTAGGAAAGGATCCAGCCTACCAAGTTACAATGGGGGATCTTCGGCTTTTTTTTGAATAGCGTCTCGAACATTTAGGGCATTCTTTATAATGTGAGTCCTCCAAAGGGAATATCACGCTCATCTCGATTTTTTGGTCACGAGCGACAAACTCTTCTAGTGATTTCACACATGGACTGCTTAGGAGGAGCTCTTCGTTTGTGGTAGTGTTGCAGAACAGATACTCCCTCCTCGCTATAGAGTCCGCACCGGGCCTACATGTCGTCCATACATTGAGCAGACCCTCATGAAGTGCCTTGTGTTTGTCAGGTCAACTTGTTTGCTGTATTCCGTACTCTAAAGATGTATAACATACCGGCCACGATGATACTTCTCGAAAGGACAAGCGACGTGTCTCACGACTGGCATCTTCGAGGGTAAATGAATGCTCGGGCGGTAGCCGTGGTATGGTGCTCCTACTTGATCGGAGTATTTCAAGTCAGAAGAAGTTCTTACCGGAAGAAGTGCTACTACTTTACCTCAGGTTCTCCAGGTTGCTACAGAAGTTGATCATCGACAAGTGGTCATCGAGATCCTGGCGAAGTTGATCCAATCTTCCAACTTGCCGAGACCACTGAACTTTCATAATGGCACCCAGGAATAGGTTGGGATCGCGCCCTGGGCCTAGAAACTTCCTGAACCTTTTTATTGAACCAAAAAATGTATTCAGTGTCTCGAATATCCCCCTTCGAGCCTCTTGGAGGAGCAAATCCAGAGTCGGGTTGGTTTGCGAAACGCCATTAAGTGCTTGGGCAACCAGAGAAAATCGACGGAACGTTTTGTAACAACGCTCGAAGCCCTCAACAGCACCCCCTCTTAATATTTCGGTCAATGCCACGATCCCATTGACAAATAGGACTAAGTCACTTGGGCTAAATCCCAAAGACATGTCGACGAGAATAAGTGAAGGGATTGCTCTCAACTGAATTTATGTGCGCTGGGATAACAAAAGGTGGAGCGAAAAATATTATCTACCGAGTATTGTCTGGCATACCTGGGAAGGAGTTGATTATCTGACTGGCCCCCGCAGCCTTGTCTAGGTGCCACGTAACGGGGCAATGTTTGCTTTTGACACCGTATAGCCTGGTTGAGTACCAATGCACTGATTGGGGAAGACCGACACCAAAAGAGCCTTGCCAATGCCGGGTTGACTGGCTGCATCTCTGTCCACGTCTTCGTCCCGGCCATTACCTTGACAGAAGGCGGCGCAGAAACAACGAATTTAAGCCCCATGTTAAAAGTTGCGGGGGCCATCCAGTCTCTCTCAAGACACGGTCTTGGAAGCAGCCATGTCTCACAAGAATCCTATTGGCTTCATTCAATAGATCAGTTCTGACGGCTATGACGGAAACCTAAGTTGGTCAAGAGAGACAGGATAAGCTGCACATGTAATCTATATCCAATGGTAACTGTCAATTACCTCTCCCTTCTCTTCGTCCCCCTGCCTCCCCCCTGTCGAGGTCATTTATGTCCTCAGCAGAACACTCAACACCTGTTAGCTGAACGCATTTTATTCTCCCCTGGTGACTACTCCAAGCGGCCTATTACCCCGGAGTCTCAAAGTGATTAAGACAGGATGGCGTGGTGTGGCTCGTTCAAATGCCTAGAAACTTCTCCTCTGCGCTGAGGAGGGTGACGAAGCCGAGGGCGTCGATGGCGAGGGGGGCCTAGGTTGCGAGAACGTGCCATGGGTATTGCATTGTCTGGAACTTGCTTTTTCTTTCTTCAAATTATTGCTGCAAAGATGATTACAATTACCGAATAATGAAGGATGAAAGAGTAAACGTACAAAAAAGATGCAGGTTCAGACGTGGAGGGGCAACAAGGTATCAGCTCTTCTCTGCTGGCGAGGCTGCATCATGCATCTAATCATCTATGGCCTTCCCCGCTCCGGCAAGTGTAGTACAGCAAGGCTGAGCTAAGGGAGGGATATGTCTTGTGGTAATGACGGTTAATTGTCTCGTGCGGGAGTTGTTGAGGCATAACCGGGGACGGTATATATCCGGCGATATAGGGCGTAGCCCGGAAGGAACTGGGAGTCTCAGGGAAAACTATAGCCCGTCGCTTCAAGGAGGACGAAAATCTGTTGATGCCTATTATGGCGTATAGAAATGCAAGGATAGAACCCGTAATCAATCGCCCGAGGCAGACACACCTTCCAACGTGACCGAGAAGGACTACTAATCATTATCAACCAAACCCTTCGCGGGCAATCAGTCGTCGCCACATGACTTCATACGAGTATTCAGGCTACTCATTCAATCTCTCCATCTTCTCGTTCGTCAGTCGCAACCTGTCTAAGTCGAAGTTCTGCTGGATTCTCAAGGGGCTGACGCTTATAGGGACTGAGTCGGTTGCGCACCCTCAGCCTCACCGATTCTGGTCTAGTGATACGCATTTCTAGTTTCTTTAGTTACTATGGGAGCACCTTGCATCATTCCGTTTACTACAGACGAGTTGGACTTGTGCGACACTAAGAGATACGTGGACAATGAAAGTGGAATCGGCAGCCTTGCCTCCAGCTCTGCCTCAGGTCCGACTTCCAGATCACCATATAGATAATCGTCGCCTCACCCAAGAAATCATAGAAGACAATCGGTATTACCCTGCAGTATCTCATTCACGTGCAGCTCCCAGCTCTTTTCTTTGGTTTTGTCTTAGATTGGTCGATAGCATCTGATACTAGATTTTCCATGGCTTTGATGTTAGGTGGCCGGCCATTATGTCGCGGGTGTCAGACTCTAACGTTTGCCTCGCTGCTCTATAGGTTTACGCATCCCATGGAATATAGGGAGATTGTCATGTCTGGTACAGGATGTCCTTTATGCAGAATGATCGTCTGCTCGATGGGAAAACTTCAAACCCGCAATACCTGCTCCAAGATCGAGAAAATTACGATGCCATGATAGACAAGCTAACATATCTGTACGCTATATACCGTCGCCAGGTCTATGGTTGTGGGCCCTTCCCTGTTTGTGATCAGCTTGTCAGGCCTCTCTATGTCAACTGGGACAGGAGTGAGTATATAATAGAGCCCGGTTATTTTGGTTGCGAAGTCAGGAAAGGCAATTTCGATGGTGATAAAACGATCCAGGTCCCTGCAGAAAAATGTATGATAAGGGCAACAACGTCGGTAGTATGGTCCATTTGCTGACTGTTGCATTAGGTTCGTGGTTTAGAACTACTGGATTAGCCCCCCTCAAAAGAATAACTCACACACACAATCCCAGAGAAGAGCTTCTACATGCTCCAAGCCTGGTTAAATTCTTGTCTGTGGAATCATGAGTCATGCTCCGCGAGAAGTCCAGACAACATGGCTAGCAACAAAAATGCTTGCAGCAATGCTATCCTGCCAACAAGGGTAAATCGATGTTGGCGTCTTAGGTCAAAGAACAACTGAAATTCTAGAACACGAAGCCTTCGAAGCATAAGATCAATAGCTGAATTTTGACAGAAATATATATAATGGCAACAATGACGGCAACAAGCCAAAGATATAATGTGTTCCATACTGCGGATCCGATCAAAGTGATAGATCCAGCTTTGAAAGTACAAAAAATGCCCTCAACGATAGTATTTCGCCACCCCAGCGCAAATTATACCGGCTCAACCTAACACTAGTGGCGGTGGGACAAGAAAGTCATGGTAGACATCATAAGATTCCGACCCTTGAAGAGTACTGAATAGCTTATTTAGCGGACGGGTTCGGCATTCCAGAAGTATGTGGCCACTTTCGGAACAGATCAGCCAGATGGTCGATCGGGGCAGTCATAAGTCCTATCGCGGTTTCGAAGGGAGGCTTGTCAGGAGCACTAGGGTGGGAACGCGACGGCACAAACATCTTAGTCCTGCCAAAGGACTTGGCGAGTTGCTCGCTTTCCTCAGCTGTCAGGGCGTCTTCCAGTTTAGGGAGATCCTGGCCCTCCTCTTCCTTAATGTGCTCGGTAAGATCCTGCATCAGGGCTTGGACCGTAGATTCGAACTTGGGGTCCGAAGGTTTCATGTTCTGGAATTTCTTCAGCTGTTCTTTGACCTACAATGCATCATTAGCTAGTTGTAAGAAGAGGGTGATCAAAGGTTGATTCACCGATTGGTGCTCTTTACGGTCCTTGTTTGCCATAGCGTGGCCATCAGGGAGGCTCTTCTCAAATTGGGGGTAGACAACTAGCTCCTCGCCGATTGAGTGGCGGGCTAATTCCCAGGTAAACTGGTTTTGCCATTGGATCTTCTCCTTGTCGGTAGTGGAATTGAGGACCTTGTTGTAGTAGTCCTCAATCTCCCGGTGGTCTGTCCTGATCACGTCGATGATACGGGATGCCATGGCGATAGGTGATTGGGATACTAGGCGTCGTTGTATTAAAACAAATGTCGACTGCTTCAGAGGAGTACGAGTAGAATTCAGGAGATAGCGGCCTGTCATTTTGAGAAGTAGTCAAATAGGGTTACCACTATATATGTGCGATTATCAATGATCCTCCCACCTCTTTTATTTTAACCATGGCGTGTAGCAGGACGTCATTGTGAGACACTGGCCAAGCCGGTCTACTGTTATCGAGACTTGTTGAGAGACGTGAGACGTTGATTTAACCCATAAATTATTTATTGCAAGGTTCTGTCCGGCGTCATCACGACGACAGCTCGAGAGCGAATCAAGATCAAGGTTTTACCAATTTTCACGGGGATCCGATCTGCAGAGAGTTTGGGAATCTTGATCATGGATTCTGATTAATGCGATTGATAATTATGAGGAAAGCTCTACTCTATGTCACTTAGCATGCACGGTAGGGGTCCCATCCTGCCACAGAACACAGATACAGGCAATCATACCACCGCACGCCGGCATGATGTGTGGGGGGCATTTGTCAACGGATCATCTTGATGTCCTCCGTAGTCAAACACATTACGTCATCCTGATTGGCCAGGCCGGAAACAGCAGCGAGGCCGACTCTGCAGGCATGAATGCGCTGATTGAATCGATACCTCAAAGGGTCCCCTATGACATACCCGTGTTCAAAGCCGTAGACTATGGCGACTTATCCACTTCAAGCAATCGGCCAGGCTGTCGGCGCTGCCGGTGGCGACCCTCGTCCCGTCCAACTATTCCCATTGTTCCAGGGCGCCAATGATGGCCCGTATTTTACAAATAATGAGGCAATCCCTTTCCCCGGATCCTGCACACAGTAAAACTGCAGGCGACTTCTAGCCCATTGAAGCCGCACGCTGGCTGGTTAGTAGTATAGTGGATAACCACATGCAAATCCTGGCTGTTGGATGTTTTTATCTTCTTATTTACATGATACTACCTGTATTCTATCCTTTATCTAAAGGCCCCTGAAGCTCTCTTACCTGTATCTAAATCTTGAATATTAATAGTAAGGTCTAGAGCTCTTCTAGATAAATCGGTGAGGGATTCAGCACTGGATATTAGGGTCAGCTGGGCCTGACTGAACAGGCATTCCCTGTCGGTCCTGGCAATGGGCCGCATTGATGCTTGGCCGGCCGTGACGACGATGTGATCGAGCTTGGAGTCGGCCGTGGTGTTTGTGAAGAGCGTCTCAAGGCACTGCTCGACATTGGGCTGGGAGAGGTTAATGGCGTAGCCCCTGATGTGCGTGTCGGGGATTGATGACTGCGATTTAATCTCGGCGACGGCGCCGGCCACACGGGTAGGGCTGGCGACGCGACGGAGACGCAAACGCCTTGCTCTGCAGCTAGTCTGGCGACAGCGGTGCCAATGCCGGACGAACCACCAATAACGAGGAGAGGTTGACGAGAAATCGAAGGCATAGTGATACAATATTGGCAGATTGCTAGCTAGGTTTAGGGTGATAATGCCGCCGACTTTGGGATGTGTCACATAACGCCATATATCTGTATCTCTATATTGAAATGTTGGTAAACAACGTGTTACATTCGTGCTCGGCCTTTGGGATCCTGTTGTCCCTGATCCTGCGGCTTGGTTTGTCATCGTGACATATTGCCCCGAGTTACGCCGTCCGGAGCAAGCTGTTGGTTGGGGAGATTGGTCCACCCCTCGTCCAATATCACAACATGCCTAGTATAACAACACTCATACTCACGGGGAGATTCACCTATCACCCCCCAGAAGATCTACCGGCCATAGCGATCCCACGATGTGCTTTTTCGCGTTACACCATGATTGCTACCTCCAACTTGCTGACCTGGTGCAATCTGGGTTCGCTGGTCGAGAATTTTAGGAGCTATCGTCTCGTAAGAAGAGCAGTGTAGCACTCTCGAAAGCCATTAGAGATGGACAGGTGCAGCAAACACTACATGAACATCCTGACTGTCTTGATAAACATGGGCTGTAGCTGCACAAAAACGTACTTGGGTCACACGATCGTTGTGTGCCAATGCACTGTATTGGGTATTTATTATCTATCTGAGTAATGGTGAAACTCGCCTTGTGCGCAAATTGACTTAATTCCCAACGTATCTATCTGAGTCTCACCCTGCAAGTCACTGTCTATTCATAGCACCTATTCAGCCAACATCCGCCACCTTGCTCTGATCGCGGTTCTTCAGTTCAGCCAGTGGAATTGATTCTGCCTAAGCAGCAGCAAACTCATCCACGGTATCTTTCTTGTCCTGCTCAGTCTTCTCGGGAGCAGAACCATGATTGGGAAGCTTCTTAAAGGGAATAATAAGGGACACGATAACAGTGAATGCTGCACCGGCAAGAGAGCAAGCAAAGATGTCTTTGATGCCCACCATGTAAGCATTGTGCACAGCAACCAGGTCTGCACCCTGGAAGACGCGTGAAACTTCAGACGCTCCAGTGGCCAAGACCTTGACCGGATCAATGCTGGGAGCATTGCTGGCAAGTGTCTCGAGCATGCGGTTGGCGAAGATGGACTGGGCTGCCGTGACGAAGTAGGCACCGCTAATGGAGTTGCACACTGGTCGCAGAGTCAGGGAAAAAAAAATCACATGCATAGAACAAGGGTCCCATGGTACTTACTGAGCATCACACCCGTGGTCGGTGCGATATGTTCAGGCTTGGAGAAGCTCTGGAGCGCGGTCATTGGAACTTGGTTACCAAGGCCAATGCCGATACCGAAAATAACCTGAGGGCCAATATAACGGGCCTTCGAAGAGTCAACGTCCAGAGTATAGAGCAGGGCGGCGCCAACAGTAGCCAGTAGTCCACTGGCGAGCTCGTAGGGCTGCAGGAGGCGCGTCTTTCCAATCAGGAAACCGCTGACCATGGACCCTACAGCAAAGAAGGCCATGAAGGGAAGACTATTGACGCCACTCGCAATGGCCGACTGGCCGTGGATGGATTGGAAGTAGATAGGCAGGTAGAAAAGCACCTGAAAGTTGGCGAGATTGGCACTTGGCGAGCTTAGGGTTAGCCGAGCTGGAACAACAACCGCGAACTGGGTAGGGGCTATACTCACATCCAACCATACAAGGCATTGGTCCATACAAGACGCGGCTTGAGCAAAGCCAGGGGCACCATGGCGCACTCGCCCTGAAGCCACTCGATAACGAAGAACCCAAGAGTCAGGACAACCCACAGGACCAAGGTGGCGATGACGGAGCCGTCACTCCACGGCCTGGTCTGGCCACCCCACTGCAGGGCCAAGATGAGGCAAATGAGCGAAGAGAGTAGTAAGCTGAAGCCGGGGAGATCGAGCTGGCGCATGATTTCTGTCCATGTGGCGGGGACGGGCTTGATGTGCTTTGGCACCTTGAAGAAGAGCAGAACCAGGGCAATGATGGGACCGCCAACAGGCAGGTTGATCCAGAAGCACCATCGCCAGGTGACCTCGCTGGTGAACGCACCCCCAATCAAGGGACCAATAATGGTCGAGAACATGAAGACGGACATCCACATACCGATCAACATGGGTCGCTTCTTGGGCTCTGCCACATAGCTGATCATGAGAACAGATCCACCAAGCGTGCCAGAACATCCCCAGCCCTGGAGGGCTCGACCGACAATTATGGCAGGACTGTTTGGTGCGGCTGCGGCCACGACGCTCCCAACCAGGAAGATGATAACAGAGCTGAGATAGACAAGCTGGGCGGAGAAGTATTTGTATAGCTTGCCCCACATTGGTGACGAGCTGCCGACAAGAAGGAAACAGGCACTTCCATACCAACCGACGTCGTCAAGACGGTGGAAGTCGTCCGTGATGCCAGGGATTGCCGTGGCGACGATGCCCTGAGTCAAACACGTTATTTTTCAACTCAACAGAGGTTGACCCAAGCAAAGTGCTAGCAGTACTCACAATGTCCAAGGCCGCCAGTAGGGTGCTCAAAAAGATGGTGCCCAGAATGGCGGACAGCCGAAAGCCTGTGGCATACTCGGGCTGCATATCATCTTGCTGCTCATGAGGAACTGTAGTATCCGACGAGAAATACTCGCCGTCAATTGTGCCGCTGTCTTCCTCCTTGGTAGCCATTGTTGAGCTTCTGATAAGATGGATTGCTACACAGGTTAGAATTAACCTTCTTTTATACAAACAGCTACATCGGATTATTTAGTCATGGTACAGGGATGCCCCTAGGCCCTAACCATTCTGGGACATGACAAATGAAAGCGAGAGGATGATCCCAGGGAGTTGCTGACCAACTGTCCCGATAGAACTCTCTGAATGGTCCGGGGTAATTAGTAATTAACTCTTAGCCTTCAGCTAAGTGATAACAACACGTAATCTTCCACTAACTATCCTTCAGGACAAGTTCACATCAGCCAGGTGGTGAATTCTTTGCATGCTGTTGATTATCTGTGCAGCAGTGTAACCCCAACAAAGCAATGCCCTTAGACACCAGTGAACAGGATGTGCCCTCTCACGTGATGACAGCAGTACATCGCAGCACTTTAGGTTGCACCAAGTTGCGAGACAGCTGCTATTTATGTGCCACATCCAAGATCAAATGCCCAAAGGAGAAGCCATCATGCTCCAAGTGCGAAGCCCGCAATATCAGGTGCCAATACTTCTTTGCGAAGCGCCCGGGACGTAGGCGCGAGAACAGCACTGGTCACCCAAACAGTTGTACAAGCAGGAATAACAACAACACCAACTTCAACTCCTCAAACCCAAACTCAAACTCGAAGTCCAACACAGACAAGAAATCTCAGAGTGTCCGCTCTAGGTATGGAGACACAATCAATGCCGTGGGGCTTTCTCCCCAGGCTGGCTACGCGACAAATGGCACAGTTCCCCCCACCAGTTTACGTGGGAACGACAGCTTCCTGGATACACCTCCAAGCATGACGATTGCGACTTCTCTCATGCCAGACAATGTTCCTGGAACATACTCATCAGACGTCTTTTCCGTGCTGGGGGACTCCAACATATTCCCACAGCTGGTAGATTGGGATCCCGACATCAACGACATGGATTTCCTCATGACGGATTACTTTGAAAATCCTGTCATGGATAGCAACAGCGTCACCGACACGCTGAATAACATTGGTTCGCTTCCAATGCCGGATGAGAGCATCAATTTTGACCTTGTCTCGTCAGACGCTAATGACCTTATGACTGCATCATTCGCGGTGCCCTCGCTTGCCCCTAGCGTTCAAACACCGTCCACTGCAAACTCCAGTGCGATGCGCTCCACCACTACCGATTCATCCTGTGGCTGTGCGACCCAGGCACTTGATCTATTAAAAACGCTTTCTTCGGCTCAGTCTTCTGTCATCTCAACATTTGCTGGCACGGATCTGGCGCTCTCGTCAGACATGGCCAATATGGGCTTTGCCCACACTGTACTGTTAGAGAACAAACAAATCATGGAGACAGTAAGCAGCATGCTTTCATGTTCTTCCTGCACCGAGGACGCCTTCCCACTTGCCATCCTCTCCATGATCGTGCTGAAGATCCTGGAGCGATATGCCACTGCGGCACGAACACAAATTCATGGCTCAAGAGCAGGCAGTGTGGAATCTGACACGGTACCAAAGTTAGCAAACAGCATTATTTTCAGCAGCAAGGATCATATGAGGGCGCTGAGCAGTACGTACAATATGCCCCGTGACGACAGCGCGAGTGGTCAGGTACCTGCCCGGCTTGTCCTCAGCGAACTGCACCGCGTGCAAAGATTGGTGAATCATCTGTCAACCAAACTCAAAGGGCCCAAGCAAGGGGATGGTCGAGGCATGGAGCACGCATTTTGGGCCCGTCCCAAGGTAGCAGAAGAGAATGACAAACCGATAGCAACACCTTTTTCTTCTAATACCTTGGCTCAGATGGAGAACGACTTGCGCGAGAGCCTCAGTTTTTTGTCTGCGGATATCATCAACAGGTTGCAACAAAATTAGACTGTTTCGACTTGGCTCCTAGGAAGGGTTTATAATCCGCGCAGTACATACTTTAGGGTATTCACAGGACTATTTGTGCTTGATGAAGCAATGTTAAGGTGGAGCTTAGTAGACAGTGTATATAGACTATTCATCGTCTCACCAACCTCATTTAAATAACTCAGCCATGCAAATTCAGGGCGATCTGATCCACCGCAGTAGTAACGGGCCAGGAATAGGATTTTAGTTGAAGAGTGCATAGATGGCTGTTCCATATGTGCTTAGTTTTCCTTGAGTTATTGCACCATAATACTGGCACGCCAGGCAACCATATTAGTGCCCCGGTGACTTTGCTCAATGCCCAGGGAAACAGCCATGCCTGGGTGAGTTCAAAGATTCAACAAAGCAATAGATTTAGCTGGTGAAACAGAATTTTCAGGAAGTTGCTCTTGTGTAGCTTTCCTAGCCACTGACTTGGACTCTCAGGTTTACATCAGAGACTTTCCTTTCTAATACTCGGCCAGCTATATTGTCTTAGTATATTTCTTGGTTTATTATAGTAAATTCCTGCTTCATAGATATGACTTGTATTATTAAGGGTAACCTTCACCTCCACCTCCACCTCATCCTCCGCCAGTGGCTTACTCGGGACTTCATCTCGGACCGTGCCGGAAACTGCCCAGCTGCCCAGGAGAAAAATCGATGGCCAGCGCTTCTGTTTCTTGCTTTTTGGATTGAAGATCGGATCTATATTAGATCACATCCTGGCTACCAGTAATCCACCAGGTCATCTCCATTTCGATCCTATCAACTAACGCAAGCAATCTACACTACACTCTCCCCCCTCTATCACACATGCCATTTCAAGCAGATATAGTGCTCTAGAGTATATAGGCTTATCACAGTCCCAGATTACAGTACCATATCTAGAATAACCATATTTTTAGTATCAGATCTAATCCACTCCCACAGAGCTTTACACATTAAATAATCAATGAACTGTTGCTTTTGATTTCCTGTTGCACGTTCTGCTGCAAACAGTCCTAGTACGGCTTTGGCTGGTTTCTATTTATCGGTGGGCCCGTATGCTTGAGATTCGTCTCTAACTCCTCGTTAAGTTCATCATCCTGCCTGGAGGCCTGTTGCTGAGGGTTTGTTTCCATCGAATAGGGCTTTTGGTCCTTCGAAGAAGAGTAGAGTCTGGGATCCCTCGAAGGGGAGTAGGCTTTGGGGTCAGTAGACTTTTGGGGTTGCGATTCTAGATTTTCATGAGTATATTCATCGGATGAATCCTGGAGAGCTTACTGTCAGGCATGGTGGTTTTTTTTTGTGCTGTCTTGGGAGGATAGTTCTTGTTTAGATAGCTCTGGGGGGATTGAAATCAAAATAGGGGTAGATTAGCATTGGAATTACATGAAAGATGGCCACGACCTCATCATATATATCATATATAGCACCAATGCTAAATACTGAGAGCATCATGGATTAGATAATGGCATAGATTATATGACTTCATCTGGCTTCCGCGAGATCCGAGAGTGAGTGTGGCGGTCATGACATTTGCGGAGACTTCCATAGACTCTGCTTTAGGGAACGAATGATCTCATTTTCAGACCAATTATTAAAATGAAATTGTGGTGTTGGGTCTGATATAATGCATCTCCCCATCCAAGGACGGGCTCATGACAGATATTGCCCTGAGGATAGTTCCCAGGCAGATTTCGCAAGTCCAGATTTTAGATTCATTGCGTTTGCAATAGTATACTTAGTCTATCATCTATCGATATTTCTAAAGAATAATATTCCTGGATAGTCCTTTGTAGCTCGGGTTCCCCAAATCAAGGTATCGAAACATCTATCTCTGAAGATTGAACATGCTCAGTGCTCAAACCCCAAATATCTAAACTTGGGCTGCGCAGTACTGCTGCCACCGATCTCAACAACCTGGGGGTCTCCTGGGATAACATCCAGACAGTTATCACTCAGCACAACACCATCCACCTCCTCAAAAACAAGCCCCTTAGTAGGCCGTTCTGCTGAAACCACATACCGTCCCGGATGAACGTCTACCTTGACGCCCCGGTTCTCCAACGACAGATACTTGAACGGCTGAGGCCAATCAACATCTCGCGAGATTATCACTCCGTTCTCGAGTATCCGCGTAGCCAACACATGAGGTTCCTCCGTGAGGTTATTGATCTCCCCAGAGATCACGGTGGTTGTTCCGTTGGCGGTAACCGTGACATTGGACTTAATGACAGCAGGTCTGATATCCCTGCCAGACTCGATTGAGATAAACCGCAGCTCAATATCCACCTTTGACTCCCGAGGCGAGCTGCTAGCGGCCCAAACACTATACGCAGATGACTTGGCCGGACGAGCATGGCAAACACTCCAATCATGGTGGACCCGCTGCACTCCAATTACAATCGGTTGCAGAGCTCGCTTAATGATATAAAACGCAGGCTTCCTGCGAAGATAATAGTCAACTATCGCCCACGAGCTCGCTGGCCAGCAATCATTCAACTGCCAAACCAAAGCCCCTCCGCAGCGTCTCTCATCTCCCCACTCACGGCGCCATCCACGATAGGCGTAGGCCACTGCTTCGCTTTGCGAGAGTTGAGTGAGATACACCCATAACTGGAGAGGGGAGTCGCCTGAGCCGGAGAAGTGATTCGGTAGAATCTGGAAGTTTTCTGCGATATAGGTCGCAATTCGTCTCTCGTGGCCGTCGGCCTTGTTGTGGAAATCGAGGACGCGAGATTGAGGATGGAGATCTTGGGTCTTGCTGACCATGCTATGGACTGTGTCTATGACAGGGAACGATGCGAGTCCGAACTCGCTGTTAAATCGGCCGCCGATCTGGTCGTACTTCTGGTACTTCTCTTGAGTTCCGTGCCATACTAGGAAGTAGATTAGTTTTCGTTGCCAGTTCGCTTTACGACAGGGGAGTAGGGTGGTACGTACCATTCCATTGATGGACATCGCCAATAGTGAGATCGAAGCTATTCTTCCCACCGGAGAAAGGCGAGCTCGGCCAGTATGCCACCGCCGGCGCTTCCTCCTTCATAATGGCAGGCAAGAGATACTCGTAGTAGTATCGAGCAGGGAATGATCCCTTGAGCCAGGACTCCGCATCCTTATTTTCATAATCGTAATCGAGTTTGTACTCTTCTTGGATCTGATAGTCTTCATTGTTGCCAGCCCACAGAATAACTGAAGGATGATGGCGCAGCCGGCGAATATTCTGTTTGGCTTCCTCGCGGACAGAGTCTCGAAGACCAGTCCATGCTGGATAGCTGCCACATGCGAACATGAAATCTTGCCAGACGAGAATGCCCAGCTCGTCGCAGGTGTCGTAGAATGCATCTTCTTCGTAAATGCCGCCTCCCCAGACTCTGTTGGAAACATTTCCGTTAGAACAGAAACCAAATCAAATGAAATAGCCACTCACCTTGTCATGATCTGATTGCCTTCAATCATCAGCTCAAGCCAGCTCCGATACTTGTCGGGTGTTATCCTGGGGAGGAAATTATCCGCTGGAATCCAGCATGATCCGCCACAGAAGATCTCGATATTATTCACGCGGAAGTAAAACGATTCCCCATGGCGATCTTTCTTCTGAACCAGTTCACTTCGTCTGAACCCAGTCTTTTTCTCCCATGTATCGAGCGTCTTGCCTCCCTTGACCGCATGAACAACCACGTCATACAGAGGCTGCTCGCCATACCCGGAGGGATACCATAGCTTTGCATCATCTGGTTGGGTCAGTGTCTGTTCAATATAAGCCACTTCAGGTGTCGCAACCTACCAAGTTGGAAATTCAGGATTGTTGAACCATCGACAGCCACTGGGGTGGTTGTGCTGTACACCTCTTTTCCTTTGTATTGCAGGGAGAGTACCACCTCCTCAGCAGAACCCGCGATATCAACCGATACTTTACCTATGACAGTACTCAATCCATAAGAGAGCTCATAGTCCACCTTTGCAAAGTCGATATAGGCGAAGGAGACCTCAAGACGAACAGGCCGGAATGGTCCAGCGGTCATGAGCACCGGTCCCCAATCCCATCCCTACTAGTACTTAGCTCGGATATTCACCTAGAAAGGTTTATGAATTCTATTACTCACCCAGTGATACTGTGCCTTTCGCACCCCTAGTCTGCCGGTTTCTCCGTTATGAGCGATAAAACGATGCTCCGGGTGTTTCTTCTCCAACTCCCTACCGCGAAGCAGCGCGCTGTCAAAGTCAATCACCAGATGATTGAATCCAGACGGGTGCAGGTTATCGGTGATAGCAACGCGGTGGTTGAGGAACATGTTCTCGCTTTCGAGGATAGATATGTTGTTCAGACGGACGTGGGCGAACGTGTCAAGGCCGTCGAAAAGAAGATAGACTGATGCGCCATTGGGGACATCGGGGACAGTGAATGTTGTCTGGTAGGTCCATGAATGTTCGCCGATCCATTCGACGTCGAGTTCGTTGGTGTCGATGAATGGGTCTGGGATTCTAAGCGCATACCATCTGATTAGCTTTGGGGGGTTTTAAGCAGGCTGGGGACTAGATTTACTTCTTATTGTCAAGCAAGTCCATGTGGACAACGGTTGGGACTGTAGCTACAGGTGCCCAAGAGTCATCGCTCTGGTCAGTTCGCTTGAACTTCCAACCGGTCTCGACGGCGCTTCTTTCAGCTGCGGCAGTCATGATGGCGAATGTTTGAATTCAATTGACAGAGCACATTGCCCCCAATGAGAGCCGGTTCTATTATAATGCATGCTCTGAGATCAGCGACGCTAGGACGGAGAGTGAATTATCTGAGTTTACCCTAAGACGGTGCCTCGTAAATCCGTCCTAGCAGACTACCCCAGACTTGACTCCAACTTCTCCACTAGTAGTGCTAAATTATGGGGTATATAACTATACATGGAGCAAGCTCTCACTTCTTGAACATGCAGATCAAATTCTTCGTTGGCCAACTTCATCATGCCTGACAAAACCGAATCCGAGACGCATGGCGATTCCCGCCATGATGAAAATGCAACAGCAGAAAAGAATCCTTCGAATGTTCAACCGCATACCCTTGCAGCTACATTCGATGCCCTAGGAGGGCCCCCTGACCCCTGGGGTCGTGGCCATTTGCAGCTCTACGGAGCCTGCTTGATCATTTATTTTTGCTCGACCATGAACGGTATGTCAAAAATTAAAAAAAAAAAAAAAAAAAAAAAAAAAAAAAGGACGCGAGATTATCAGACAAACTAACTCCAAGCAAGGATATGACGGCTCCCTCATGGGTTCGATCAATGTCCTGTCAGAGTACCAATCCTACTACAACCTCGGATCCAGCGGCTCATCCACGACCGGCCTGGTGTTTTCCATCTTCAACATCGGTCAGATGGCGGGTGCTCTGTTCGCTTGGACAACTGATCTCTTTGGCCGGAGAAAGACCCTCGTTGCCACGGCGTTCGGCGTCTGCTGCTCTGCTGTCTTCACTGCCCTTGCACCGACTCTACCAGCGTTCATCGCAGCTAGATTCCTGGTCAGCTTCTTCTCGACTATCTGCTGTATTGCAGCGCCTATGCTCCTAGTTGAGATTGCTCCTCCGCTCCATCGTGCTTCTGTCGCTGGTATCTACAACACCCTCTACTACGTCGGGAGCATCATTGCCACATTCAGTACGCCCCCTGTCTGAACCATGCACGTATCATTCCAGCTAATACTCGACAGCAATGTACGGAGCCAACATCCACTTATCTGGAAACATCAAATGGCGACTCCCACTCTGGCTCCAAATCCTCTGCCCAGGCATAGTATGCCTAGGAAGCTGGCTACTACCAGAAAGCCCTCGATGGCAAATCTCGCAAGGCAAGTACGAGGAAGCGCGTACATTTATAATCCAGCACCACGCCAACGGGGATGCCAACCATCCGATTGTCGCGATTGAAATGCAGGAAATTGAGGATTCCCTTGCGCAGGTCCGCGCCCGCTCGATCTGGAGTTGCTTCGACCTCCGGAGCTTGTTCAAGTCCCGTGCCCGTCTTTATCGAGTGATGTTAGCGATGGCTATGGGCTGGTTTGGTCAGTTCTCGGGGAATAATGTCGTCAGCTACTATCTCCCTATTATGGTTGAGAATGTGGGCATTACGTCTACGAACATGGTCTTGCTCTTGAACGCGATTTATGCAGTTACCGGATGGATTTCTGCTACAATTGGAGGTTCGTCTATGCCTTTCTAATCCTTACTGAGATTGCTGCTAATATCCATCGATGTAGCCCGTCTCCACGACATCGTCGGCCGTCGCAAAATGCTCATGGGCTCCTGTCTAGGTATGTCGGCGGCATTGGCGATTGTCACTGGCACGGCCGCAGCGTATGAACAAACTGGTAGTAGTACTTCCAGCTCAGCGAGTATTGCATTTATCTTTGTCTTTGGCGTCATCTTCGCTGTTGCATTCACGCCCATGCAGCCGATTTATCCGGCGGAGGTTCTTGCTAGTATGTGCCCATCATCTTACCTTGAATTCCAATGCTAATGATGTTTTTAAGATGATATGCGAGCAAACGGTATGATGGTCTTCCAGATCACTGCTGGATGTGCCAGTTTCGTGAATACCTTCGCTGCTCCGATTGCGATGGAAAATATCAAGTACTGGTTGTAAGTGGATTACCTTGAATCCGAGGCAGTTTATGGATGCTAATATTAATTCTGTGCAGCTACGTCTTTTTCGTCTTCTGGGATCTATTCGAGTTTGGCTTCATTTATCTGTTCTTTGTTGAGACTAAGGGCCGGACACTTGAAGAGCTGGATGCGGTCTTTGATGCTAAGAATCCGAGGAAGGCCAGTACGCGTAAGGTTGATGTACTGGTAGGGTAGCTGGGCATTATTTGTGTTGAGATTTTGACCTTGAATTTGTAAAGCACTGTCAGGGCAGAAAGGGAGCTGGGTTTAGTTTCAGCTTCCTCTCTGTCTCTCTATCTTACTTGTGCTCAATCGAATCTATAGTTGAGGCATACATATCCTCTAAATGAGATTATCTCTACACCCCATGTCCGATTGACACTGGACGAAAGTATTAAGAGTTATAGTCAACCTTATTTCAAATGAAGCATCTTTTATACACTGGAACAGTACACCATATCCCGCTCCGACCGCATGAACATGAATCAAATGACGAATCCCAACGCCAAGCCCCAAGGTAAAGACGGGATTTTGAAACCCCGCCCTAGCGTGTCTAGTCACCTTGGCGTATGCCATTAGCTGAGTCGCGACTAGTGATCAAAGACTGTCCATACGACGATCTACCCCAGATCAGATACAGGCTCGTTCAGGGCCGGGCGCTTGACTCCTCCGGAGTACCATCATGCCATCATGGATGTCATCTCATGGTGGAGAACATGACGAGTCAGTGTGGACTCTGGAGTGGGTAGGTTTGCAGCGCTCTCTGTCTCTATCTCGGCGGGTGTTCCTTGTCTGATATGGATAGAGTTCGAGAATAGAGTTAGAGTACTGGACAGTTTCTCCACCTACAACAATTGATCTGATCATAAGGAATAAGTTGATGAATGTATTGAAGTCTCGGTGTCTGAACCGAGAGAATACCCCGCATACCCCAGTCTCTCACCCTGTTAGTCCTAATAATTCCTTGCTAGTTAGTTAGTGGTTAGCCCCCTGGAGGCACCGGTGACCCACCCACTGAAACTCGGGAAAACGACGTTGTCGGCATTTTAATCCGATGAATCCTCACTTAGCACCGAAGATGGAACTACCACAACGCGGGCGAGTCACTTCATCCTGTGCAGAATGCCGCCGTCGTCGTATTCGGTGTGAAGGGCTGATGACCCCCTGTCGACAATGTGTCTACTACCAAGTCCCCCACCTTTGCCATTATCCCCCCCGCAAACAAAGACGCAATATATCATGGAGGTACTGAGCGATTTGAGTCTCAAGAAATTGTTTCCCAGTATAACTGATTTGAACAGATCCCATAATGAACTCTCCGATGTCCATGCAAAATCGCAGAAGGTCATCGAGACTCTCTTCCCATCGTTTTCTATCGATGAGCTCTCATCGATGTCTCGAACGGCCCTCGTGGCAAAAGCGCAGGCCTTATTGCAGTCTTCTTCAGCCTCTTCAGATGAAAAACCAGAAAATGATCTCCGAGACTTGGAGCCCCCGCCCGAGCGAGATTTCTCATGGGACGAAGTCTCCAACGATGAGAGTCAAACCTCGCGCGTAGCAGACGACATCAATGGGCTGGCGGTGTCGCTGGACTCCCTCACCTCTTTCAATGCTTCCTATCTCGGCTTCTCGTCCGTTCCCACGATCTTACGGGTCATAGCTCATCTGTCGCCCCGTATCCGACAGGTAGTGCCTCCAAGCCTTGAGGCCTCAAAAGCTCCACCTTTGCTAGGTGCAACTCCAGACGGCTCGGTTTCCGTGGATATTGATGAATTATCCCTCATCAACGCGTACTTTTTACATGTTCATCCAATAACCCCCATGGTCGACGAGGTCGATTTCCGCCAGCGGTACACCGAGGGAGGTGTTTTCGAAAATCAAGCAAACTCATGGCTCGCCTTATTCAATATGGTCCTCGCCATGGGCTGCTTTGGATCAGAGACGTTGCAGTTCAACAAACACAACATCGTTTACAAGCGCGCGATGTCATACCTAAGCATCTCCTCCTTAGGATCCGGTCACTTGTACACAGTCCAGGCGCTCGCTCTGTATGGGGGCTATCTCCTGCACTACCAGAACAAGCCAAACACGGCCAGTGCAGTTATTGGAGCAACCATTCGTATGGCTGTCGCCATGGGTCTGCATAGAGCCCAAATGCCAAAGCATTACTCGGATGTTGCGCAGTCCACCACTCAAAGGTCTATTATCACACGCATCCGCACATGGTGGTCAATCTTCTGCTTAGACACCTGGGCTGCCTCCACATTAGGCCGTCCCGGTCTAGGCTATTACAACCCTGCCACGGTACTAACATCGCCAACATCCTCATTAGCAAGCTTGGTACTCACTTCACCTCATCCATCCCAACTTCTACATTCAAACGTTGAGTTACTCACAGTTTCCAGGACTACGGAACCATCTCCCTCGCGGCCAGTGAACAATTCTGCAAAATCGCCACACGCATCCACGAACGCCTCGTGCAAATGCCCCTAATCACACCCGACGAAATCACCGAATTCGATCAAGAACTCCTATCCTGGCAAGACTCCCTCCACATGTTCCTCTCAAACCAAGACCACTGCCCTCCCAACCTCCGCGTCGCACGAGGCCTCCTCCGCTGTCGCTTCATAACAACCCGTCTAACCCTCTACCGCCCATGTCTCCTCAGCGCAGCACTGCATCGTAAACCATGGTCTAACAACCTAAACCACCACCAGGGCAAAGGTCAGAAGAACTACGTGGTCAAATGTGTAGAAATCGCTCGAGCCGGGATCGATACTATATCTCTCGATTGGTTCCCGAACCACATCCTCTCCTGGAACGACGCGTGGCACCTCTTCCAGATCTCGCTGGTGTTAGTCCTTGCGGCTGTTTCTGATAAACCCGGTGCGGAGCGCGAGCGGTGCGATGAGTATATCATGAAAGCGTTGGCTCTGTTTACACCGATGGAGCCGTTTAATGCCAATGCGATGCAGAGTCGGCGGGTTATTCAGATTCTGTATGAAAATATTCGCAATCAGCAGGAGCAGGGGCCTGATGTGGATGCGGATACTTTACTTGGTGAGAGGGGATTACCGGTAGGGTCGTCGGTGTTGGAATTTTTGGATCTAGATTTGGATATGAGTATGGGTATGGATATGGAGATGGATATGGATTGGATGGGGTTTCTTTGTGATTCTACCTATTGATCCTGCCTACCTACCTACTAGTGTAAAAAAGGGGGGTCATAAATGTTGGGATTGGTGGTAGGCGATGTCTTCTTCCTCTCAATAGTTTCCTAGATAGAGCATGATCAGAGATCTAGCCTCACCAATAACCCCCCCGCCCAGCTAGTCAAGCATAGTAGGGCATATAACAGTGGACGTCGACGACATTGAAGTCCTTTGATCCCTCACCCCAGTACCGTGATACCAGTGGTTCTTTTACGTTTTCGAGGTGACGCTGATGCTAGCTAATTCTGCGCTGTGCAATATTTGGAATCCGGGCCGGTATTATCTCCCCAGGCGCTATCGGGTTTATTTGGCGAGGGATGGTAGGAGTGGGATCGAGGGAGAGGATAGAACCCGATGAGAGGCTGTTGATGGCCAAAATCGCGTCGCTGTTGATGATTAGGGTGTTGTTTCACAGGAAGAAAGGATAGAAACTAGTTATATGGGGGCGTGATAACTAATGTTCTTCAATCAGTACGGAGTAGAAATCCACCGAATGCCGTGCTGACGCGGGGCACAAAATGAGGGCCATTATCTGGTGGCTTGACATTGGAACGTCACAACACTGGAACATCACAGAGGAATAAACATCAACAATCAACCAACCATGAAAGAAGCATTCGTCCACAAGGATCTGGCCGTGACCATCGAGGACACCAATGTCCCCGTCCCCGGGGCTGGTCAGGTCCTTATTCGCGTCATCGTATCAGGCACCAACCCCAAGGACTGGAAGATGCCACCTCACTGGCCTGCAGATGGCACACCATTCAACCAAGGAGATGATCTCGCTGGATACATCGAGGCAGTGGGGGATGGTGTGGTTGGATTCAGAAAGGGAGACAAGGTCGCGGCATTCCATCCAGTCATGCAGCCGCATGGGAGCTACGCCGAGTATGCGATCGCACCGGATTCCTCGACTTTCCATGTTCCAGAGGAGACAAGTTTTGAAGGTTAGCTAGCTTTTGTGGCAAAAAACGTCACTTCTACTGACTGAAATTGTGGGCTCGTGCTGATTGATATTAGAGGCGGCTACAATACCCCTGGCTGCTATAACAGCCGCTCTCGGTCTTTACCAGCGGATGAAGCTGCCTCTGCCCTGGAACCCAACCAGCGAGCCACTTCCTCTGGTGATATACGGTGGAGCGACTGCAGTTGGGGCCTTTGCGATTAAATTCGCTCAACTATCTAATATCCACCCGCTGATCACTGTAGCTGGAAAGGGCATCCCCTTTGTAAAGACCCTCCTGGACCCCGCGAAAGGCGACATAGTCATTGACTACCGAGAAGGGCACGACGCTGTCCGCGCCCAGATAAAGGCCGCTGCTGGTGGACGACTGATCCACTACGCGTTCGACGCGGTATCAGAGCATGGGAGCCTCCAGAATATCGGTGCAGCACTTACCGGGCCCGGGGAGATGGCGATCATGCTACCTAGTGGTGATTTCCAGCCCCCTGAGGGTATTAGCATTGGCCAGGCTATAGCTGGATCGGTTCACTTCCCCCCTGCAGCAGGAAAGACGATCGAGCATACCGAGTTTGGAGCTGCGTTCTTCCAATTGATTGGTCGTGGCTTGGCACAGGGGTGGTTTTCGGGACATCGGTATGAGGTGCGGCCCGGTGGGTTGGCTGGGATTGAAGGAGCGTTGCAGGATCTGAAAGATGGCAAGGCGTCCGCTGTGAAGTACGTAGTGCGCATTGGCGAAACCGAGGGGGTATCTCAGTAGTATTCTGAGGATATTTATTCAACGGAGTGGAGAGGGAGTGATCATAAAAAACATAAGGCAGTGGAAATGTATACAAAGCACCTACATGGCTAGGTGGGCCACCACACTTTGGGCTCCGTCGGGAATCTGGATGTGACTTGCATACAATGGGATTAATTGATGGCATCTCTACATCGCTCATTACAGGGAACTAACTGGATGGATATTCAATCTATGACAACCGTTTCGTAGCAACCAACCGCCCAACCCCCTCAAGCGTAGCTCCTCCCAACAGATCAAACACCGCAATGTCTGCCTTGAGCTGCTTCGCGAACCAATTCCGGATCTCCACCGCAACGAGCGAGTCAACCCCATACGCGTGAAGCGGTTTCTTGATGTCGAACTCATCGGCCGGCGAGCCGAGCAGGGAAGATAACTTCGAGACGAAGAGCGAGGTAACGATGGGCGTTGCTGCGTCGACTGTGGTTGCAGAGACGAGTTCCTGGTCTAGATTGCCTCCGGCATCCTGATCATCGGCTGTTGACCCTGGTGTCTTTGCGGAGTAGGTCATGGCTAGATTGCGGAAGAGCGGTTTGCGGAGCCAGTATGAGGAGTCGGCGCCTTTGCGTTGCTGCGATTGGGTTGGCTCCAGGCCTAACACTGTCTGATATGATGGCTGGCCGTGGGATGGATTGCAGTGGTAGGCTAGGAGGGCGTGCAATTGCCCTTCAGTCACCGGGTTAAATGGGAGGCTTGAGAGATAGCGTTCCTGTAACTCTGGGGACTGCGCTGCGACACCAGCGGAGAGAAAGAGACCTAGGTTGAGGGCGGTAGCTTGCTCTCCTATGGAAGCACGGTAATGTGCCAGGGCGTCCATGAAGCTGTTGGCGGCCGCGTAGTTGGCTTGCCCGCGGTTACCCATGACACTTGCGATGGAGGACATCATGATGAAAAAGTCAAGGCCTTTCGGTAGGACTTCGTGTAAGTTCCACGTGCCCTGGACCTTTGGCGCACTGGCTGTGGACCACTGGTTGTAGGTCATGGTTTCAAACATGGCGTCCTTTGGCAGTTAGATTTATTCTGGTGGTATAGGGACTGATGAGACATACCTGGAGCACCATTGTCGCTTGAATACATCCCTTGATTCGGGGCATGCGGTGGGACGCCTGTCCAAGAAAGGCCTCCAGCATAGACCGATCTGTAATGTCGCACGGTGTCGCCACCGCGGTGACCTGGCTATCAGCGAGCTCCCGTAGGAAAGCTGCAGATTCCTCATCCTTGGGTCCAGACCGCGACAACAGGAGCAGGTACCTGGCGCCACAGGAAACCATCCAGCGAGCAACCCCTCGGCCGAGCCCTCCAAGACCGCCGGCTATAACGTATGTGGCATTGGGGTCGAAATAATGCTGTTCCCTTGAAGTAGGTATGGCCTGTTCCTAGGTCAGAGATGCAATGCGACTGGGATAGAGAGACGTACCTTAACCAGGTCGGTGTCGCGCATCTCCACGACAACCTTCCCTGAACTCTGTCCACCTTGCATAACCCTCAACCCTGCTTCCATCTCCCCGATTCCGTAGACGGAGTTGGGACTCGAAATCCGGAGCTCTCCGCTAGCAAGCAGCGGAATCACAGCGCGTAGTGCTCGGCCTACCAGGTGCGGCCGCTCTTTAACCATCAGGGCCACGTCGATCGCGCTGAACGTCACATTACGAGCGAAGTAGTACATATCCAGCGGGGAATGACCCATGATGTCTCTCTTTCCGATCTCAATGAACCGGCCATAGGGCGCAATGCACTCCCAAGAAGCAGTCAATGCATCACCAGAGAGTGAGTTAAAGATCACATCTACCCCTTCCCCGCTGGTCAAGCGCTTGACGCCAGCAGCGAAATCCGTGGTCCGGCTAGAGAAGATATTGGTCTCCGGAATCCCATAGAGGTCCATTAGTAGTTTCTTTTTCTGGGCCGACCCAACCGTCACTATCACCTTGGCCCTAAGGAATTGCGCTACCTGCACCGCGGCCTGACCTGTCCCGCCAGCTGCAGAATGGATCAACACGGTCTCCCCAGGCTGTACAGCTGCCAGGGCCGAGAGCGCGTGCCAAGCCGTCACGAAGTTGATGGGGATAGCTGCTGCATCGGTGAACGAAATACCGTCTGGAATGCGAACAGCGGTATCGCGTTGCAGCCGCGCATAGCTGCGATAGGTATCGAATTCGCAGCCGACGACGCGGTCTCCAATCTTGAAGTCTCCACAGTCAGCTCCGACACGCGTTACTATTCCCGCGCACTCGAATCCAACAGTCGTCTGGTCCATTCTGCCTAGTAGAACCAGCAAGTCTCGGAAGTTCACTCCAACCGCTTTCACCTTTATCTCAAGCATGTGGTCTGGCAGGGGTGTTGCCCGATCTGTGTCCTTGACAAACTGGAGAGAGTCCAACAGTCCTGGAGTCTCAAGGGAGAGCTTACGGTCCGACTCGGCGTTCCAGGTCTGTAAGGTTGGTGTTTGAGCCGGCTGGATGTCGGCAAGGGCTTGGGAAACATGCGTTGCTTCCACGAGGCGCGGGATGTGAAGCAACCCAGAGCGCTCAACATACTCGGTTTCCGCGGTGGGTGATGGGGAAAGAGCGGATTGAATTACACGACTGACCAATTCTGGGCTAGAAGGACCATTATCAATGGAGAGGGTGGCAAACGCCCTCCCCTCGTATTCGGAGTTCAGGACACGAAAGAGGCCGTCGGCGATGCGGAAAAAGGGCGATGCTTCATGGCCGGCACCGCTATTAACCCAGACTACTCGATGCGAGGAGGTAAGTAGTTGTTGGATCTGCTGGAAAAGTGGCTCTTGTAGACTGCCGAGGATGGGATGCTCGATTTCGCAGAGCACGCAGATGACGCTCTCAGAAGTTGTTTCGGTAGTAATCGCTTCACCTAGAGACAGGTGGTCCACGCGATGGGCTTGCTGACTCTGCAGATTGCCCTCGATACCCTTAGCCAGATGTTGCTGTGCTACACTCCCCGCGGTGGCGACGAGGATGACGTGAGGGGGGTTATGAGGTTGAGGGGTGCCATCAGCCTCAACTGCAGAGATAATGATACTAGTTTCGTGGCACAACGGGTTGTTATAGTCAGGAAAGATCAGCCTTGATCCAGAAAAGCCAGCGCCACCGAGAACAGAGTCCCAATCCTCGTCAGATTCTGAGACGGCGGCCGGTTCAGTAGAATGCTTCTCCCAGCCACGGGGCGCGCCAAAAATAAATGATGCTCTTAAGGATTGGGCTTCGTTGGCCTTGATAGCCGCAAGGCTCCCTCCACTGTGAGCAAGGATGTCAGTATTTCACCTCGGTAGCAGAGCGTTGGTGCTTACGATTTCAGCAACGATCGAGCTTTTCTCAGTGAGGATCCCGGAGAAGGTGAGTCCTTGGAACTGTTAGTATACAGTCGAGCTGTACTGCAAGGAGAAGATGATACCGTATGCATAATAATGAGGTCGTATTGGTCCTCCACATCCTGAGTCAAGTTTTCAACGTCCACGTCCTTGAGTGCCACGACTCCAGCTGGGAGACCGAACTTTTCTTGGACGGCTGAAGCCACGCTGTCACCACTACCGGCAAGGTGCAACTGCTGGAAGCGTGGGACTTGATTCTCTTTTCCGGACTCGGCGATCAAGGCCTCGACGAGAAAGCCGGCAATTGAACCCGTGTCGCCAGCGATCTCGAGGATTTTCATCGCAGGGTCTTTGTGTGCCATCGAATCCAGCCATTTCCGCCAACGCTGCGTACCAGGAGCCGAGTTCCACTGATTATGACAGTTGTTAGCAATGCCGTAAGAATACATGGTGCAACGGGCAATTTACCTTCTCGGCGTTTGCCGCGTCGATTAGGTCCATTTGGGCGCTGGGTAATATTGCCCCATCGCCGCGTGCGAAATCAAGCAGGGCTTCTCCAGTCTTGACATAAAGCATGCCCTGTGCACTTGTACTGGAAACTAGCGCAGCTAGCTCGGTGAACGCATCATCTGGCAGTTGAATGGAGCTTCCCTGTTTTAGGCTCTTCTGATATCTCAACCAGTCAACATACCGTTGTGACTCCACGGGCAAATCTCCAGCTGGTTCTTTTGCGTTCATTAGGTCAACCGCCCGAGAAATATATCCGAGGATAATGGTGTCAATATTGATAGACTGTATGCCTGGGCCGGCCAGGTCTGGAACACCGTTGGCGCAGTATTCCTCAATCTGAGCTGTTGTCATGAGTTCTAGATCAGGTTTCCACTCGATCTGTTGGCATTTCGATACGTTCTGCTCCTGGCCCGGTCCACTGTCCGGCTGGGAGCCAATACTGGTGAAAACCACACCTTCAATTGAGATCAATGATTCCTGACCCTCTTGGTCCCAGACAGAAATGCCTGATACGCACTCCTGCCGCCCGAAGTGTTCAATCGTGGTACCGACTTTGATAGAGGCGCAGCTTGGGGAGCTCAATCCCGTATTAGAGAGCCATGCGCGTCCAATGTGACTAGGTACAGAGATAGGGATTTTTCTTGTCCCGCCCTGTGACCGGAGGAGAGGGACTGTCTGCATTAGTGCATCGAGCGTGGTCGGGTGAATGGTGTACTGTTCGCTCCAGTGTGGGTGACTCCCCCCGTACGGCAGAACATCTGTAAGGAGGCGATGGCTGAGGTCTGATGTGATACCTGAGATTCTCACGAAGGCAGGACCGAATTGGTAGCCAAAGGACCCAAGCATCTCGTAGAAGCGGTTTGCGTCTAGGGCTGTCGTGCAGACGGTAGATAGGTCCTTCAGCTTGCTGAGAGACGCATGCTCGCGCTCCTTTTCGGCCATTGGCGGGCCCACTTCGCTCTTCGCTGCGGCCTGCGTAACGGGCTTAATAAAGCCCACGCAGTTCTTGACCCAGGATCCGTCATGGCTGAAGAGTGTAAACTCCCACCAGCTACTGCTACCGGCGGTGGCCATGTTTTGAGGGCGGAGGTGGAAGCGTGTTTCTGCGCCGGTACCCCCAGCATTGACCTTCAATGCGGACAGGAAGTTGACATTTTTCAACTCGTAACCGGTGATAACGGTGTCGGGCTCGACCACCTGCTTGACAGCTTCTACAGCCATCGTGATCATTGACGCCCCAGGTAGAAGGATAACATTGTCAATCTGTCCTCCGTGTCAGACTTGATATACCGTGAGATTGAACAGTGGTTCAAACATACCTTGTGGTCTTGAACCCATACTGGGTCCGCCGGCTGCAGTATATTGTTCCATTTGGCGAGTAAGGGATTCCAATCATCATCCGGCCATCCTAACAGTTCATGCCTCCCAAACCGCCGGAACCGAAATCCTTTACTGATTCTTCCCTCTCGCCAGTAGGACTTGCTGTGGTTGAAGCTGTAGGCGGGTAGATCCGTGAGCAATTGGGGACTGCGGTTCTTTCCCTCCAAGGGGGAAGAGTTGACAGCCGCAAGGTTTATTTCATGGCCTAGACAGTGTAGTCGGGCTGCTGTATCAAGGATGGTTTGCACTGCGTTGGTCTTCCGCATCAAAGTCGGTAGGTATTCCAACTTGGCTCCTGTCGCGGATGCACGCAGACTATCCCGACAAGGACCACGTAGTGCTGCGTGAGGACCGATTTCCAGCCATGAGTCAATCCCAATTGTCTCTCTGTGTGATCCGTCCATTTTCTTAGTCGGCGGGTCAACAGATCCCAATTGGAACCTTTGAAGAGCATCAACGAACCGCACCGGCGATACCAGATTGGAAACCCAGTACGCCGCCTTGGACAGCTCCTCTGATGAGGTTAGATTGCCATGAACGGACGAGACCATTCGTGGTGCCCGCGCCGCATCCTGAATAGACGCCGCGTGCTTGTCATCACCAACTGCAGCCTCATACGCCGCAGCCACCTCCTGCATCTGGAAGGAATGATACGCAACAGGAACAGGGAGAATACGAGCAAAGATATTTTCGCTCTTGAGCCGCGAGTGCAGCTCCTCAATGTTATCGCGGTGGCCCGATAGGGTGATGCTGGTTGGGCTGTTGAGGCAGGCAATTACCACGCGTGCTGGGCCAGAAGCATCAAGGTAGGGCTGCACCTGCTCCTGGGATAAGGATACTGCCATCATGGCGCCGTGCATTGAAGAGGAAAGAGCGACCTTACTTCCAACAACGCCACGGAAATAAGCCAGTCTTAAGGCGTATTCCCGAGAGATGGCCCCGGCGCAATACCTTCGGCAGTCAGTGCCTATCCAGCAAGGATTGGGAGAGAGACTTACGCAGCTGCAATTTCACCAGATGAGTGACCAACCACCGCGGTAGGACGCAGGCCCCATGTAGACAGTAAGTCTACGAGGGCAATCTGTAGGGTAGTGCATAGAGGTTGGGCAAACTTTGGCTCGTCGATGGAGTACTCCCCAGGATCTTTCTGCATAACCTCTTTTGGACGCGTAATGTCAGTCTGTGATCAAACCAGAGGGAAGGCATTCTCACCAAGAGGGTCCCAGTCACTCCCCAAGCCTCGCATGTATTCTCCCGCTTCGGAAAGTGCGCGCCGATAAACCGGATATCTCTCAAGTAGCTCGCGGCCCATCGTCGGCCATTGCGCCCCTTGCTGTGGAAAGTTAACGCCATATCCTAGAGACACGACAGTTGCCGTTACTTACACCTGTGAATACGTATGCCAGCGTACGGTCGGTCGTAGATCGAATAGGTGAGCTCCACCGACTGACGATATCCCCAAGTGCTGTCTCTGGATCAATCGTTGCAGAGCATCTCCAAAGCATGTGACTCCTCCTTTCGTTGAGAGTATATCCTAGACTGTCAAGATACGAGGTTATGCCCTGCGATTTGCCGTTCTCTCGATCAAAGTACTTCTCCCAGGTTTCTGAATTGCGGACAAGCCCGTCCTTATCTGCGGCAGACCAAACGAGCACGCGACTGTGAGCTGGGTTGGAAGGCTGTTGGCCATTTGCACCGTTGAGTTTGACGCCGTTGACTGTACCATTAGCCGTGCCATTGACTATGCTATTGGTAGTACCGTTAGCTGTACCGTTAGCTGTACCGTTTGTGGTGCCGTTGGTTGCATCATTGGTTGCGTCGGTCATGCCATTTGTTGCTTGAGCCTCATTTATATCATGCTCAGCCGTTCCATTCCCATGGCCACTGTTAATGTGTGGTACGTCTTTCAGAAGTGATGTATCCGTGACTGTGCTGTGATTTCCTTCGAGCCCTGCCTCTCGAAGAGAATGATACGCATCCTCAAGAATGACATGACTATTGGCACCACCAAAACCAAATGAGTTCACAGACGCACGGCGGAGCCCTGGAGGCCACGGGGTGGGTTTTGAAACAACCTTGTCTTAGTGTTAGAAGATCCTGGAGAAGCGGATAGGCCCGGCTCACGCTCATGTTCAGATGCTCTTCATCAATCCGAGGGTTGATGGAGTGGTAATAGTCACTGACAGGCGGGATGACGCCCTTTTCTAGAGATAGGATGACCTTGATCACTCCGGCAATCCCACTTCCTCCTTCCAGATGACCGATGTTCGATTTAACGGATCCACTAGTTGTCGGCCCCTTGTTAGCTGTCTTTGAGATCATAACCTCGTAAAGGAAGGACTCACATATATAGAGGATCTTCCGCAGACCGATGACGACGGAACACCGCACCGATAGCCCTAGTCTCAGTCGGGTCTCCGACGGCTGTGCCAGTTCCGTGGGCTTCGAAATATCTGGTCAACGCGGGAGAAAGTCCAGCGTGGCTATAGGCCTCCTCAATCAATCTTTTTTGTGCTTCACGACTGGGTAGCGTGATCCCAGGGGTCCGGCCATCCTGGTTAGATAGCGTGGACCGGATGACTGCGCGAATCGTATCCCCGTCTCGGATTGCGTCTTCAAGTGGTTTGATTACAACGGCTCCGAGGCCTTCGCCACGGGCGTATCCATTCGCTTTCTCGTCAAAGCTAAAACATCTGTTATCTTTAGAGAAGAACCCAAGGTTGTCCAGGCTATTAGACCACTCCCGGGCGAGTATCAAGTTTACGCCAACAGCAAGGCCCTATTCAAACAGTCAGTGCAAGGTTTTTCATTTGTACTCAATCTGGAACTGTCAGACGGCCAGACAGAGAAAAGAGTGTATACCATTTCGGACGCCCCTGCCCAAATTGACTGACACGCCAAATCCAGGGCAACAAGACTGCTAGAGCACGCCGTATCGACATTGGCACTGGGCCCTGTAAGATTAAAAAACCAGCTGATCCGATTGGCGATCATGGTCATTGCCTGGCTATAGGCGACATATTTCCCCGCAAACTGGGGGTCCTTTGAATGCATAGTCCCGTAGTCGTTTGCAGAGCAGCCTGTAAAGACGCATGTTTTTGTTCCGGACGCTTCAGTCATGGGGAACCCTGCATTCTCTAGGGCTTGGTAACTCAGTTCAAGTGCCATTCGCTGTTGTGGATCCATCGCCTCTGCTTCGGCGGTGGTGAGAGAGAAGAATGTAGGGTCGAAGGCGCCCATGTCGCCAGTGAGGAAATGGCCGCCGTCAATCGACAGGCTATCATGGCGGTTTCCCGTCGGGTTGTAGTGGGCGTCGATGTTAAGGCGATCTGACGGATATCTTGATGACGCGCATCGTCTCTCCATCATCATCTGCCAGAAGGTCTCCGGGGACACTGCATCGCCGGGATACCGGAGAGCAAGTCCTATAACTGCCAATGGTTTCGGCGAACGCATGTCGGAGGGGGGTGTGGGCTGACGCATGTCGAGTCTGTGTCGTGTAAGGGTCTTGCGTGAGCAGAAAGCACAGGCAACAAGGGCGGGAGCTGTTAGGTTAAAGTGAAGAACTCAATTCTGAATGTGCAATATATACAGTTCATGCAAATTACCCCGAACTCCGATAGATCTGATTTCAATCTACCAGGTACGTCGATAGACACTGTCGGTGTGGCCGTGCGTGGAGGTAGATCGACCCTCTGACCTGGCAACAAAGCTTTAATCCAACGAAAAGAGCGTTACTCATCACTCTTATCATGCCTTATGCATGAACAGGTGGAGACCAAAGAAATCGGATGATCTTTGTGGTGGGCGAGCGATCTGTTTTGGGTTGCTGGGATTTGGTTTTACTCCGGTCTCCGTGAGGATGCTTCAATATCTGACTTATTTCTGCAGTGTCCAGCATCACCGTCCCCGTATTCCCAACGCCAACCCTTGCAGACAACGTAGATTCGAAGAGGGTCAACCGACTGCAACGATGCATTTTCTCTGGTATGGTCCCATACCGTTCAAGAAGGATATCCTGCTAACGTGGAGTAGTCTCCATGGCGTGGGTACAAACTCCAAGGTACGATCATTTATGGGAGAAGATATCGATCTCTGCTAACCCGCATTTGAACCAGATACTGGAGATGCAGACCGGTCAGTTCTCATAAACCAAGGACCTGGTCAACCCAATTCTAATATGAGGGTAGCCGCCCTGCGCTACGAGCTCGGTGACGGCCACACCTACGACTTTGGGGAGGGTATCTTCACCCAGCCCTTAGCACCTGGTAAGTCCTGGCTGCTACCAGATTCCCGGATCATGACTCCTTGCAGATGCTAAAGCTCAGTTAGAGGTGGAAGCGCTCGTGACCAGTGACGGAACTGGATTCTCGTACTTCGACCTCGAACCTGGCTCGGACGCACTCCAGCCAGTGCAGGACTTGGAAGAGTTCATCGCTGCCGAAGGACCCTACGACGGAGTAATTGCCTTCAGTCAAGGGATCATTCTCGCATCCACTCTGATAATCCGCAACTCCCAGGAGGGGAAGGCCCCCCCGTTCAAGTGTGCCATTTTCTTCTCACCCCGCCTGGGCCCTCTCGACATCGGAGAAACTTCTCGCACTGGAAATGCTGTGGAACTCGACCCGAGCACGAGTGCCGGCATAATTACAGTGCCGAGTGCCTTAATCTGGGGTTACCAGGACCCTGATGCGCCCAAGGCGCGAGAAATCGAGGTGCTGTTCGTGCCGGAGCGGTTCTCTACCTACGTGCATCATGGTGGACACGAGATTCCGGGTACCGGGGCCAATGAGGCGGTGATTAAGAGTGTCAATATCATTAGGAGGACGATTGATGCGGTGAACCAATATTCGATGTATGCGCATGTCTGAATCGAGATACTTCTCTGTCTGTGATGGTACAATCATGCACAGTCTTCATAATCCTATTACGCAATTAGTCAATCGTAAATTCCAGTTTTTGTTCAATACCCCAACAGATTCGTATATCTACCGACAGGCTTCCGGATCCCAATATTGGGAGAATGCCTGACTCGCACCACCCCCGAGGCACCCATTCGGAGGAGTCATGAACCCTAGGAAATTAATAGTTAGGAATGATCGACCTTGCGGTGTGAGATCAACCTCCAAAATAACAGTGGTCGATCCATCCTGACAACACAGAACTATTGGGGCCACCAACCCAGCTAATTGGCACTCTATTGTATTTGCTTATTCTGTCGTCCCCAACGTTTGGTAACGGATTAATTATTCGCATGCCATTGCTGCCACGTTGAGAACTTGAGATACTTGTCAGATCAAGGATCTAGACTCCGTAGTTAATGCAGCGATCGCCTTCAGCATGGGCCAAAGTAACTCCGATTGTTTCTTCAGAGTCCATCCGACTGAAGTGCCAGGATGGCAGAAAGCCTTGGGGAGTGCATTTATTTATGAAGTCGAGACTTTAATACTCCGGTGAGTTGATTGCTTTTGGATGGCCACATCCATATCATCTGGTCCACGTTCCCATTTTCTGGTGACAAGTGCCCTCCCATCGTAGTCAACTCCCCGCCACTTGCTTTTCTGTCGAGACCCAGGTGTTCACTCATCATGGTCGTCCAAGAGGATTCCTTCAAGCCGGACTGGCGACTTTGGTGCATTTTTGGCGTCATTGGACTCCTAAATTTTGCGGCCGCCCTTGATGCCACCTCTCTATCAGTGGCTCTTCCGGTATGCTACCGGCCTTGTTACTCTGGACTTCTCTTGCCCGGCACTAACAGCTTTATCCAGACAATCGCGGATGCTCTTGATGGAACTGCTATCCAGGCCTTCTGGGCGGGTACTTCCTTCCTGGTGGCATCTACCGTGTTCCAGCCCACATTCAGCATGAGCTCCGATCTCTTCGGGCGAAAATGGACGCTCTTCGCCGCTGTTGTGGCATTCACGATCGGTGCTGTCATAGCAGCGGTAGCTGAGAATTTGACCGTACTCCTGGTTGGACGCTGCATCCAGGGTATTGGGGGCGGTGGCATCCTCGCTTTGACCGAGGTCCTCATCGCCGATTTAATTCCCCTCCGCGAACGTGGCAAGTGGATGAGCATCCGGGCCCTCACCTGGTCGTTTGGTACCGTCCTCGGACCCATCATCGGCGGTGCTCTGGCTGAGAGCGCCTGGCGCTGGATCTTCTGGATCAACCTCCCGTTTTGCGGACTAGGCTTGGTTTTCATCCCCATCTTCATGAATCTTCACCAGGAGCGCAAGTCGCTGAAGGAGAGACTGACGGCCGTGGATTACCTGGGCTGCGTTCTCTTCACCGGATCACTCACTGCCTTCTTGGTGCCTCTCAGCTGGGGCGGTGTCATGTACTCTTGGGGTTCGTGGCGTACGCTGGTTCCCCTGATAATAGGCCTCGTAGGTCTTGTCGTGTTTATTGTCTACGAAATCACCATCCCGTCGCGACCGCTTATCCCGATGCAAATCTTCCAGACCGCCACCGTAGCACTCAATTATCTGGCTTGCTTCTTGCACGGGGTCATTCTTTGGTGTATCCTGTACTATCTCCCGCTCTACTACGAGAGCTCACTCGGATACAGCGCGGTCATCGCCGGTGCCTCTATTCTTCCCCTCACCTTGACTGTGGCTCCTCTCTCCGCAGCGACTAGCGTGGTCGTTTCAATCACCGGAAAATACCGCTGGGCATTGTGGTCAGGCTGGGCTGTGTCCACGTTAGGGCTAGGCCTCCTCTACCTACTTGACACGGATACCTCAGTCCCGCAATGGATCTTCATCACCCTCGTGCCCGGGATCGGGCTCGGAATCCTCTTCTCCTCGATGATGCTCGCCGTGCAGGCATCCGCCGACCCAAGCTTCCTCTCCATCACCGCCGCGATGGCTGCGTTCTTCCGCACCCTAGGCCAGACCATCGGTGTCGCGATCGGGGGTGTGGTCTTCCAAAACCGCATTCACGCTGAATTTACCAATAACCCCCGGTTGTCGAGCATGGCGGATGAATGGACGCAAGACGCCGCGGGCCTTGTGCAATATATCCAGAATCTTCCGCACGGGGTGCTCCGTAGCGACATGGAGACTGCATACGCGCATGCTTTAGACATTGTATGGCTAGTGCTGTGTGGCGCAGCGGGCTTGGGGCTAGTTTCTTGTGTTTTCGTCAAGGGATACCCTATGGATCAAGCTTTTAAGCCTACTCAGGGTATTAAGAGTGGTGGATCAGAGGAGAAGGAGGTGGATAGTGCTTAGCCTCAGGCTTCACTGCTCCTAGGAAGGGGGAAAAAAAAAAAAAACAGGGCGAAAATGGCAGGTCATAAATGCAGAGGTACTCGGAAGCCGAGATAATCCTAGATTTATCTAGCGATGAGTGAGGAATCCAAGATGAAGAAGAAAAAACCCCGATATTGGATAAGCACATATACTTGGTTGTTGGGAAACAATATCCTACATGCACCATCGACAGTGATAGACCTCACGGCCCAGGACTAGCGGTAGTAAACAGCGAATCACGGTCCCGCGGGATGCCTATAATTCTATGTAAGATGGCGAAGCAGACATCCTGGCTTCCTGACCCGGTGCGTTGGGCTTGTTATTATTAAGTTGTCATTCGATTAGACGTTGCTAATTTTAGCTAAGACGCAACAATATGCGACGGAATTCCGACAGACTTGTCTTGGGCTTGCTGCTATTTTTGAATCCTGACAACTCTGATTACTGAAGAAAGTTAGAGGCTTGTGAGGGTGTAAACGATCAGCCCAACCGGTGGCTGGATGCCGGTTAGACATGTCTCAGTCCCGTCATCCCTATGCAGAGGCTGCGGCGAATAGCTTCCTGACAATTATTAGATCAGCAATGAAGGATCGCAGCACTGAACCACTGTGGGGGTGGATCAGCAGCGAATACGACCATCTTGTCTCTAGTGCTGAGATCATAAACGGGGTCAGGCCAGGTAGCTGTCTCACTCCGCTCTCGTTATGACTTCAGCCTGTCCTGCGAGGTATAAAACGGGATTGAACCCAGAACTCTGTCTCGAACCCAACACTCTCTCGACCCCAGGACTCTCCCAAAATGAAGACCTTCGCTATCCTCGCCTCCCTCGCAGCCACCGCGCTCGCACAGAACGTCTTCGTCAACCTTCCCGAAGGCAATGAGCTACCAGCTGGCGGCGAAGTCACCATCCAGGTCTCACGCCCGGTACGATGCACTGAAGTCTTACCATAAATGATCGCAGCCGGTGCTAATTGTATAGAACTCCCTGACCGGATCCCGCGAAATCGGCATCGCCATCGGCATCCAGTCTTGCCCAACCAACGGATGCCTCCCCTCTACCTCGGTACTCGGTGTAGAACTATACACTGGCCTCTTTCAGCCTGATTACCACGGGACTGGAGGTGCTGGTGTCCCGTACGAGAACTTCACCGTGACGATTCCCGAGGACACCGTGGAGGGTCAGGCTGTTGTTGGTGTCGCTCACGCGTCGCTCGTTGGTGTATGTTTCGACTATGTTTCTGAATTATCCGCGAGACTAGTGAGGCTAACTTTCGTTTCTAGGCGGCCAACTGGCCATTCTTCGAGGTTGTTAACACGACTGCGACTGTTGTTTAAGGATCGAACACCGCGGACTTCACACGGGCTAGAACTTCCCTCTCTCTATTATACCTTCATGCACTCATGTTAATATCGCTACGGTACATATAAGAATACTATACGGGCTCCCAGGTCCTTCCCGCTAGATAGCCAAATACACAGACTGCTACTTGCATTCCCACTCTATCGCATCAATTCCACGGAATACCTACACCTGCTTGGCTCTTGGAGTATTCACAAACCGCCCGGGTCAACTGATGAATGACTTCTTTACTAGCCTTCTGGATATTAGGTTAGAGTAGAAGTCAGCCGGCCAGAGTAATAAGCTATTTGTTGATATTTTCTGGTAGCTTTGTGGATACACTGATGTCCCCAACAGAGACAAAAGTAGAAAGAGGTCTGCAAGGTTAACAATCTCTCTCCCAAACAAATACATTGAATATAATATCAATACATGATAGTATTGCACGTTTTGAATATTAGATCATGCTTTAAAGGTAAGATATCAGGTTGACAAGATTCTCCAGCTTCTAACAGGTTTCCCTCGCTTTGTTACAGAAGTAGTGCTATTTGACCTTCAATCTTATTGCTTAGCCGCACTCTGACTCCAGAGGGTGATTCGACCAGGATGCCCCCCTGAAAGCACTGATATATTTTTGAATCCACCTTAGCGCTCTTGAATCCGATGATTGATCCGGCAGGACATGCAGTTGTCAGAATGGGCGAGTCCAGATCAGGACATGTGAATTATACTCCATAGTGCCTTCGTGCCCAAGGAGGGGTACAGAAAAGACACACAGAACCATCAGAAAAAAGATCAGAAGAACACAACTGATTGAACCTCTCTTTAAGAATTACCGTAACTCGGTTGGGCTGGCTGAGTGCTGCAACTGAAGAACCCCGAATCAGGAAGCGTACAGAGGGGCAAAACACCAAGAAATATTGCTTTTGCCCGAGCAGGATGCAGGTTTCCATCGTTAAAAGAAGACTGACCGTGTCGATGAGCTTTCGGATTACACAGTCGCATGGGTCTGCGCATTGCCGCTAGAGATGGCTGTCGCCAAGGCTGTTCTTGATGAAGTTCACAGTCCCCTTTTCCAGCAAGCAAGACTGCTGGGATCATGGATCAGCTTCCGTGCCTTGTGATTCATGGTATATGTGATTACTGCGATTCACCTAAACGCAAGCAGTAGCAAGGGTACGCCACATTAACTGCTGCAGTATATGCAAAATTGCTACTATGTGTGGTTCCCTGCGATGTCCGCAAAACGAAACAAGGACGTAGTACGTCCTTCCCCTAAGAACAACCCGTTACCTTCTGCTAACTTTGGGGATTAGGGACTGAGCCCACCCCAGAGGAAAAGGCTTGTCTACGAAGCCTCTTCGTCAGTAATCCCAGCGAGGATAAGAATGCATTGAAGCGAAGGGAAGGAGGCGGTGCTTCTGGAACCTGCGACTGGATTCTCGAAACGAGTAAGCCTCAGAACTGGCTTGGCCAGGGCCCCTCAGATCAATGCGGCGACTCTGGAATCCTGTGGCTTTATGGTAACCCTGGGGACTGGGAAATCTACCATGGCCATCACTATGGTGGAGGAGCTACCAAATCATCTTTCGTTTCGCGACTGTGACAGGACTCTCGTATATTTCTTCGGTGACGCTAGTTCCGAAGATCGGAGAACAGCCACCGCTTTGCTACGCACCATTATATCTCAGCTAATTAACCAGCGCTTGGAACCGATAGATTTTGTGCTTTCCCAAGTACGAGGAACGAATGGAGAAGCCGCTGGAATCATTCGACGCGCTGTGGTCAATCCTGATAAACATTGCACGGGATAAAGCAAGTGGGCGGAAGTATGTGATCATTGATACCTTGGATGAATGTGATCAAAAGACCCAAATCACCCTGTTGACACAACTCACCCAAACGTTTCAAGCCGGAAACATGAAATCGGGGACGCCGGGAATTTCGCTCCTCATCACAAGCCGGCCATATCCAGAGATACGTCAGTTTCTTGGATAGTTCTGCCTCCAGGACTTATCTGCGTATTGGAAGGTCAAGCAAGACCTCCAGGCATTTATCAAAGAAAAAGTCAGAGTCCTGAGCCAGAGGAATCATGACCCGCAGACTATCACACAGAAAGTATCGAGAATACTTGAAGAAAAGGCCGAGGGCACATTCCTTTGGGTCCGCATGGCTTGCGATGAGCTGGGTTTTACTCGGTCAAGAGACGTGGTGAAGAGACTAGAGGCTTTGCCTCAGGGTCTGCACTCTCTGTACTAAACCCTACTCGAAGGAGCTCGGATACAGGGGGATAAAGACAGACAAACTGTTTTCCGAATGCTGAGCTTTCTTGCAATCGCTCAAAGGGCCTTCAGTGTGGCTGAGCTGTCAGAGGCTTGCCAGCTCTATGAAGGTGAGGACGAAGAAACACGCCTTTCTTTTACCCGCGAGGATATTGAGATGTGCCGTCTGATGCTTGTTGTTCAAGACGGACTCGTACGGCTTCTGCACAAGTCTGTCCGAGATTTTCTCGTGCGAAACCGCGGCCTAAGCAGATGGACCGAATCCAAGGCGCACGCTTCATTGGCCAATCGATGCATTAGTTATTTCCTATCTAGTCTGCAATCCTCTGGAGAAACCGGATGCCAACGACTAAACACGCAGTTTCTTCAATACGCCATTCTCCATTATCCAGACCATGCAGGCGCTGCAGGCCTTCACTTCGCTATTCTGCCGGAGCACGAGAGTTTCTTCTTACCAGTCTCCGACCAGTGGGGGTACTGGCTGAGTTTGTACAAAACATGCAAGCCATTCTCAACCATGGCGAGAGAATCTACTGTGCTCCATGTCGCAGCCCGATGGGGCATACCACGCCTAGCGAGCTTTGCGCTCGCTAGTAGCCGGGATATATTGACCGGGCAATCTGTTACCGCCGAATTAGTACACGGCCGCGGATTTGTGGACGCGGACTTCCAAGGTCGAAAGTGGAATAACGCCCATGCAGGAGGCAGCGGAGCATGGCCAGGTCGATGTGATGACTGACCTGTTGGAGAACGGGATGGCTGGAATGGAACTCCCTAAGCATGTTCTGTGTGCGGCAGCAAGGAATGAACGCAGTGGGAAGGACTTGATGCAGCTCCTACTCGATAGGCGAGACTATCAAGTTCGGCTAAAAGAAAACATCGTCCAAGCTGCGGCGAGAAATCAGAAATATGCGCTAGATGTGGTAAACCTGTTGCTTCGCCGGTGTGGACGCCAGGTTCTCATTACTGACGCGGTAGTCAGGGCTGCATCGCGAAATCAAAAGACTGGCCAAGAGGTGACAAGCCTCCTCCTCTCTCAGCCGCAACTTCAGATAACAGACCATGGAGTAGAGGAGATCCTCCGGGCCCCGAGAGGGAAGATTTTCCGCATCACAAAAAGCTTGGTCAGTGCGACAGCTAGAAATGGACAGCGTAGATTGGCGGTGATGAAGTTCTTACTCAGCCATAAGGAAGTCCAAGTATCAGAAAAAGCAATGGGGAGGATTTGTGCTTCTCTGAATGCGGAGTTGGTCGAGCTGGCCATCAACAGACAGGAGGGGGACTTTCAAGTTACCCAAGACATTGTTAGTGCTTCTGCGCGCAATGAGAAGAACGGTGATTAAACTCCTCCTAAGTCAACAAAGATCAAACATCGTGGCTGAGGTAGAAGAGGAGATATATTCATCCTTCGATGGGGAAACTGTCAAGTTACTCCTCAGTCAGCGGCGCACTCCCCTTTGAACTGACAGAGAACGCAATCAGGGCTGCTGGTAGGAATCGCCGGAGTGGATCAGAAGTCCTAGGCGCACTTCTAGATCAACACAAGTCGCACATCCCAACCGGCCTTTGTGCTGTTATCTGTCAATGCTTTGGTGCGCCCACAGTCGCGGCGATGCTGGCTCGGCCGGGACAGCCCTTTCCACCGATAGAAGATATGGCACTCGCTGCAGTCAGGAATCAGGGCAGCGGCCCTGAAGTACTCAGCTTGCTACTCGATCAACTTAGAGATCGGCTCTCTATTACGGAAGCCGTGGTCGCAGGGGCTGCAAGTAACCAGATGGATGGCCCTGGACTGATCAAATTGCTACTTGATCAGCAAGGCGATCGAATTCCAATCACCGAAACTGTAATGATAGCAGCTGCAAGCAATTCCTTGCATGGCTACGCAGTTATCGATATACTACTTGACCAGCGAGGGGCTCAAATACAAACCAGAGAAGCTATCGTCAGAGCGGCCGCAGATAATCGGTGGAATGGACCCGAGATTATGCAGCTATTGCTCCGTGACCGCAAATTCCATACCACCCCCCGAGCTGTGGCATCTATTTGTGCATACTTTGATGCGGAAATAATCACACTCCTGCTGGTGGAACATGGGACAAGCGTTCCCATGTCAAGGGCCGTGGAGCCAGGTAATGAGCAGCCGGTTGTCCAGATTCCGGTCACCAAAGCTGTTGTACGAGCTGCAGCAGGAAGCTAGTACCATGGATCGAAGATGATTGAATCACTGTTGAATCAGCATGGAGTGCAGGTGATCACCGGGGCAGCCGAGGAAATTTGCGGATCATGTAATGCAGATACCATCACGCTGCTAATCAATCAACATGGGAAAACCCTCCAACCGACTTGTGGCCTAGTCAAAGTCGCGGCAGGCAATCGCGCAAGTGGGCCTGAAGTACTAGAACTACTGCTCAAACACCAGGCATATAAAATCGAGATCACAGCTGATCTTGCCAGGGCTGCTGCGCGCAATCAAACCACCGGTGCAGATATAATGAAGTCCTTGCTAGACCAGGGCAGGCACCGTGTAACAGCCGAGGCAGTGGTGGTCATGATCTACAAGTACTTTGACGCGGATATTGTATCATTGCTTATTGACACATGGAAGATTCCAACCGAACGCGCTCTCAGGTATTGGAAGCGGCAGCAGGGAATTGGAACATCGAGGCGGATACCATGGCAATTCTCCTGGACAAAAAGTGGAAACATAGCCAGATACCGGAAGGCATGCTTGAAGCCGCAGCAAGTAATTGGCGACACGGAGCAGAAGTTCTGGAAATGCTGTTGGGTAGACACTACAGCAAACCCCAGATCACAAGGAACCTTGTCGAGATTGCGGTCGATAATGAAGGGTGTGGCGATAACATCATTCGCATCTTCATCGCGTTTGACTCGGCGCAGGTAAAGCGGCTTGTCTCAGATGACGTTCTCGCCGCGGCAGCAACCTGCGGCCAGGACCGGATTCTTGCTCTCCTTTGTCAATGGATTGGATCTGAAATTCCTAGCAACCTCTACGCAATTGCTCAACTTTACAACACCGCCAAACGTGGAGATGCCACCCTTGTCCGGCAAATACTTGAGGATGTAGTATCCCCTGACATGCCTAACAGACGAGGGGTCACGCTTCTGTGGGTAGCAGCTGCCAATGGACATCTTAAGGTGGTCAAACTCCTCCTCAGACTGGCTCGGTCAACGTCAATCGCCGCTCAGTCGCTGGAAGATCACCTATATTCTTTGCAGCGGCCCGCGGCTATGCGAAAATAGTGCAGATCTTGTTACAGCCCAATGCGGATCCTTTCTTGCAGGACACAAATGGCGAAACTGCATTGTCTATAGCGAGACGACAAAGCCATTATAAAATCGTACGTCTCCTCGACCGGACGTGGTTTTGACACGCGACCACGTCGTTTCTCACGTTGAACTGCCCAACTCCACCCGTCAAGGGTCCAATTCCTCCCTCTCCACTTCGCTGGTCTTCGAGAGTTGAGACCCTGCTAAGCCACTATTTTAGATGCGACTATCACATGGAGGACATGCATGTTGGGTCCTAAACAGAGGGCTTAAGATCTTGAGTAATAAAGTGGGTAGGTAGGTAGAGTATGTTCATACATTGAAGATGTGACCAATATCACCTTGCTGAAGGCTCTTCGCAGTCTCTCGATTGTGAAGCTTGGAGCCATAAATAATATTTTTGACGGTTTCAATAAAGTCCTCGGGGGTTGCCACGATTGCGGTGGGGAATGTTTGAGGAATAATAATAGGCTATGCTATCCCCAACTAACTACGTAATGATTGCCATTGACGATGTTGTGGGAACGCATCTCCAACCAACCAGGTTGTCAAGTAGGTGAGTGCTGCGCGGGGTTATAACGTTCCTGGAAACAGTTTTAGTGATTGCAATTAGTATTTCTATACTTATCTCGCTACCATCAAGAATTAATTTAAGCTCCCGCTCGACTTTAAACATCCAACCACTAAACTTCAATTAGCCGTTTGAGTAACTCTAGGAACCAGGAACAGAGTTTGGAAGCTTTCAATACTGTAACTGGGATTATATGGCGAATAGCAAAACCCCTCCAATAAGAAGCATCATTGGTCTAGTGGTAGAATTCGTCGTTGCCATCGACGAGGCCCGTGTTCGATTCACGGATGATGCATGCCCATCTTTTTTTTACTCTTGGCTCGTCGAATCCTTCTATCTTGTTTTTTAGTTGCGTGGATTTCAATCAAGAGTGTTTATGAGGGCTACACTGCTTAGTTTAATAAATGGCAAAACTTGATTTCAATATCTGGGTATCTATTAATCACAGTACACCACCAATTATCTACATAGTACATAGCACGCATAAATCACCTAGTTAGTTAACATCTCACAAAGTAAGCAAGCTCACCTCCTAACCCCCCCGGCAAACTTGCTCCTCCACCCCTGCCTCCCCAACCCCAGCGTCTCCAAGGTCTCCGTCTTCCCCCCCCAAAGCGATCCCCTCAATTTCCCCTCCGTCCTCTGCACTGGCGGAATCCAAAAGTGCGTAACCGCCGCCCCAATAACCATACAACCACTGAACAGAATCAGCATCCACCCGTGGCGGATTGTTTGGTCGTCGCCCGGGCCAGTCCCGAACTTATAGTAGGCACTGAAGATTTGGATTAGGATTGAGCCGAGTTTTCCGGCTCCGGCGGAAATGCCGTGGCAGGTTGCGCGGTAGCGGGTGGGGAAGATTTCGGCGGGGATTATGTATGTTGTTGCGTTTGGGCCTGGGTGGATTTTGTTAGTTCGGGGGTGTATGACGATGTGAGAGGGGAGGTACCGAAGTTAAAGAGCATCTGGCCGATGACGTAGAGTACAACAGCCACGGGCCCTTCCTTGTGGACTGTGATGAACATGGTGCCTAAAGCGATAAAGTGTGCGGCGAGAGCAAGGAATCCGTATTTCTGGAGACTGACGCGGTCGAGACGATGGATGAAGAGGAGAAGGAGGACTCCGCCGATGAAACTGCCTGTGTTGAGGATGATGAGGCAGTGTGTTGAGGTATCCTGGAACATGTTATAAATGTCTGTTGCACCTGTGTCGTCTGTCATCCAGGGCGGGACGGCCCCGCTGATGTTCAAAGAGTCCCATGTCTTCGCGAGGAATTGAGGGCTTGACAGGCCGATGCCGTAGAAGCCGAAGTCGAGGAGGAGCCAGGAGAGGGAGGTGGCGGCGAGGGTGCGCCAGTTGCCTTCTGTCCAGAAGTACTGGATGATGTCCTGGTTGGTGAGGCGCCAGTGGGAGTTTAGGGTTGCGGGTTGGAGGAAACTCTGGGAGTGGTGTCGGTCGCTCTCGCCGTCGATGGATTGGAGGGTGAGGGCGATGGAGCCTGTTGGGAGAGCAGGGGAGGGGAGAGTAATTTCGTTCCAGGGGGCGATGAGGTTGATGTTTTGGATGTGGCTGTCGTCTATTTCAGGGGAGGCGGGGTCGCTGAAGAGGGTTGTTGCGTCAAATTCGGCCTGGACAGGGTCGTCTTCGATCTCGAGGAGGAAGCGAGGGCTTTCGGGGATGGCAAAGCGGAAGAGGGTTGCGATGACGCCGGGGACGACGCCGATTCCGACGACCCATCGCCACATCACGTCGACTGTGTGAGTCATATCGTCATATCCTTGCTTTTTGCTGACGACCACAACGATGAGCGAGACGAGGTTTCCTGCGATCTGGCCCAGGGGCTGCATGAAGAAGACGGAGGCGATCATGCGCGCGCGGTGCCGTGTTGGAGCGAATCTAGGCCGTCAGCCTCCAAGTCAACTATGGATGGGATAGTGCATACTCAGACGTGATGACAGCACTAAGCGGATAATCCGCTCCCACACCGATCCCGACGATGATCCTCCACCAGATCAACCAGGCAAATACATTCATACTGCCGTGTTCACCGGATGAAGACATAGCCACGCCCAGTGTAGATGTAATGAGCAGCGCCAGTTCCACCCCGTACATTTTCTTCCGTCCATTTCGATCAGCCAGGTACCCGAATAACACCTGGCCCAAGAGCGTTCCAGTCAGCGTAGCGATATTGATACAGGTGAGTCGCATCGACGAGGTATCATCGCGCCAGTAGACGTACGCGATCATCGGGAGGGCAATATTACTTGCGAAGAGCTAGGAGACTTGTATTAGACTTGTTTAGAAATATCACTTGGTAAACTAACCGTGTATCCATCGAGAAAGAAGCCAACTCCGGCTACCAGGACGACAACCCATTGGAACGACTGACGGTCGATGGTCTCGTAGATCTGTCGCGTGCGCACATGGCGGTCCTGCAGGGAGTTGTTAGGATCTGATTCCAGAGATTTCCATCCCAAGAGTCGGAGTGTTACCTGCTCATGCTCGAAATCCCGAGCCCGATCGGTCTTGTACAACCGCGAGCGGAGTTTACTCATGATGGAGACTGGGATGCTTCAAGGGTTCAAGGGTTCAAGGATTCAGGGACAGAAAAGTCTTAAAGAGCGAAGCATCACCATCTGACGCATGCCACGACGGCAGAATAGTAGCGGCTAAGGGACAAGAAAGATTCAAGTAGGGTTTGGAGGCCGCCGAGCACAGCTCGTGGGTGGTATATAGTGCCGAGCCATGGCAGCAAGCTGACCATGCGACTTCAAGACTGCAGCGATGAAGAGGCGGGGGCAAGGCAGTGGGGGTGTAATCAGTCACATTTAGAGAGCAGAAGGCCTCGTGGATGTTATCATTGGGTGAGGGAAGAGTCAACAAAAAAGACTCAGTCTAGTTGAGTGGGATGAAGTTGAAGCTAAACTAGTGCCCGTCAGAGTGGATTGAATCGAGTCCATGGCGCAGCATTAGGAACCAATTCTCGCCCCACGTGCCTCTCTGCTGTTTATGCGTTGGTTGCACTTGGCCCATCTCACCATCAACTGCTTGGGCAATCATAAATGATAGTCAGACTCAATTGTCCAAGCCTTCCAAGGTCATGGGTTACGTTTTTACCCGACATCTCGAAAGACTTGCCGTATTTTCCGGGCCCATTCAACTACTATCCCAGAGCTTTACCATATAGAATGGTTCATTTCAAGAGAATTAAGATCATGATCTCATGTCATTCAATAAATAAAGGTATAAGAATAATACATAGTAGTACCAAGTCCCTGATAAGACAAACCAACCCGAAGTGCGCTCTTAAACTGACCTGGTATCCATCCCAATGCTAAGCTAAACAAGAAACAGAAACATCAACGAGATAACCTCGAACCCAGTCACCGATTGTTCTCCGCTAGAAATTGAACAAACGCCTTTTGATCTAATCCAAACACCACTCATTAGCCTAGACTCCCTAAGGATCCCAAAGCCCAGTCCAGCCACATACCTTCCTCGTCTAAAAATTGTATCTGGAGCGTCTTCATCTGGGCTAGATGGTCGAAATTCGGCTGGAGCTGGAGCACCACCGGCCGTCGGGAGTTCTTGCCGGGGTTGACGCTATCAATGCAAGTGACTAGATGGCACACGAGTCAGTTTTGTTTCTCATTTCCTGGACCCTCAAACGCAGTTAGGGGATAAGGAGAACCCACGTGGAATGGAGACATATCGTTTCCGCTCCTTGCGCTGTGAATTGGCAAAAAATAGTATGACTAGTTTCCCACTGTCACCGCGGAGGATGCGGAGATTCTGGCTGATGCATTCCTCCCCGCGTCCCTTGGATTTGGCTTCAGCGATACCGGCGATGAAGACCAGTTTCGAGGCGAGGACGAGTTCTTGGAATTGGAGGCAGTCTAGACAGTCTATTAGCATGGCGGTCTCTCGTGAAAGTTGGGGTTTGCTTACCACTCCAATCTTCGAATGTGTAGGATAGTTGGGTCGCGAATACTGTGCTCCCCGTTTGTACGGTCTGTTCTTCGAGAAAAGAGAGGCGGAGAGAACCTGGTTCATGTCGGAGTTTCGGGTGTTCTAGATGTGGGACGGGGAGTCTTGTCGTGTTGACTGTGGAAGATAGGATCAGTAAAAGCCCTGCGGATGAAGATAATGTCACCTACAGCTATGCAGAAACGCATTTTGCTGACCGACGCCTCCGCCGAGCTCCAAGTATTTCAGAGCTCCTGAATAGTCCTTACGGATATTGATGTGTGTATATCGTAACTTGAATAATCTGCTGCTTCGTACAAAGGATCTGAACCGAATTAGCCCTGTTGCGTTCAGTTCACAAGGATCTCAATGCATACACTGTCACGGCGGGATGGAGGGGTAGTCGCGCGACCTCATCGTTCACGGAGCCTTCCCTCGGTCGGGAAGCCGGCGATGAGAAGAGAGAAGGACTGAGAGAGGGAGAGAAGGGAGGTGATGAAACGAAACTGAGAGATCCAGAGGAGTGTGTTGAGGATGAAACTGTGCTTTCTCGTCGGCTCGGAGGGAGGGGCCAGTCCTCCTCTCCATGCATAGAAAGCGAACGGCTCATGGTCGGAAAGACAAAAACAAGACAATTCACAAGAGGCAGGTGAAAAGACTGGCGATCTGCGGGTCACCTTGACTTGATCTGCATGTAGCAACGAGAAACAAAAAGAGAATAAAGAGCAGTCTTCCAGGTAGCTAAGTAATCTCATCATCCCCAATGAATCTCGCTCAGCATCACAACAAGCCATCATGAATGGAACATCGGACATAGAGGGGGCCGAGGGGCAGCTAAGGAATATGGGGAGCTCAAGATAGAGCGGCCGATTTGACAGGAATCGAAATGAACAAGCAGCCGCAGAGCTGGCCAGCATCCAAGCAGCCTACAGGGCGGGGGGTTTGCGACAACGTGCGCGGATAAATGGCTGCGATCGAAGGCTTGTCATCAGGCAACAGTGGAGCTGGAGCACATAGTCTGGGCCACTAAACTTGTAAACCTTGGAAAGTTGAACTCGCTCTGGACGAGTCCCTCCGACTCCCTCGTGGGTGTGGCTCTTGATGTTGATATTTGATTATTTGCTAGTCGCGATGCAGTCTAGTTGTTTCCAGCGGCTTGTACCCAAGTTGTCATTCGCGAGATAAGCGTCGGTGCTGGTGACGCCCCCAAACGACCACCTGCCCAGTGTCTGCCCCTTTCTTTTCGTCCTTTTCTGCCACGTGGTTCATATTCTCTTCCGTAACAGACTTGAGTTAAAATCATTAGATTAGTCTATATACGCCTCTATCTGGACGGCCCAATCCAACAGGGTATCCTGAAAACAACCAAAAAAAAAGCAAACAATTGCAGAAGAACTAACTCCGGCCCGGTGATCAAAGCTTCAATGGTATGGAACAGAGAAAACTCAACACAGCTTCTATGCAGCGATCCGCAGAGTCAGGCCCGGGCCAACCAGAGTTCGCCGGTCGCGCATTATGTGCAAGGAACGGGTCCCATAGGGCCCCTAGAAGGATAATAGGTTTTCCAGAACGCCGGTAGACGTCAAGATATGTTGGGAACGCGTACGCTAACCATCGCCCAACCGAGTTAGCAAAAGAGCTGCGAGTGAGGGGAGGACAAGCACTGATTGCAAGGGGAGGGAAATTGCTTACCCATTAACCGAGCCATCGCAGACACCACCGAGGAAATGGCTGGCTACAAATTATCAACAGTCTAAAAATGATCGTGATCGTGAAACGCAGATTGTGTTGGGTTGCCTCACAATCGTGAAAACGGCGGCAAGCCGTAGCTTGAACAAGTCTGTTCAGGCAAAGGGCCATCTCAGACGGTTGTTGGCAATATAGCGCTTAGTGCCCCGGCTTCTGTGCAATGACGCGGTAACTCGTTGTCACCAGTCGCATCTTGTCCATCTTCACAAACGCTTCCCCATCCAAGCACAGCCGGTTGATCAGGGTCTTGAAATGGCGGGGAAGCACGTGGGTTTTGACCAGACCGAGAATAACCTGGCGCATAGAGCGGAAGTATAGATCGACCTTGTCGATCAAAGGGGCTTGCAAGTCGCCCACGCTGGCGTTATCCGAGCGCAACACTGTGAACCCAGCCTCGGTGAGTGCCGTCTCCAGAATCTCGGGGGTGGGGGTGCCCACGGCGCCAATGAGTGGCTTTACGCGGCGCATGAGCTCGGCATGCTCGGCGTTGGAGGGGTCATAATTGGGGAGACTGACCCAGTCGAGCAGGGAGATCCTGGATCCGGGCTTGACGATTCGGTGGATCTCGCGGCAGAGGGCAGGGAGATCCTTGCACAAGCTCAGGGCCTGGATCTGGTAGAAGGCATCGAAGCTGTTGTCAGCGAAGGGGAGTGGGAGGCTGTTGAAGTCCTGGACGACGAAGGTGTTGGTAGAGAAACCGAGCTGGTCGTTGAAGGACTTTGCTTGTGCGATCTGGTTGGGATCGATGTTGAGCCCCGTGACCTGCGCCCCTGAAAACTGCCTCATGTGCGCCGCCACTCTTCCTCGTCCACATCCCAAGTCCAACACTCGATCTCCTTCTTTTAGTCCGATATCCTGCGCGATTGACTCCTCATATAGCAGCTGGTTCTCGAGGACGGTCGCTTTGTTGCTCATGAACGGCGGAATGTACATCTTCTCCACGTCGCCCAGCGCGCAAAGATGATTGAGCACCCCATAGTACGACTTGAGGCAGTCTCCGACTCTCGCCTGGTAATCCGCTCCGAGAGCCTCGACCATCTCCTTCTCGTCTGACCAGTCCAAGTTATAGATGACATACGACGCCATGAAATCATCGACCTCTTTCGGCGTCAGGTGTTGCAGATACCGGAAAGACTTCCAAAATGTTCTCCATCGCTTTGGCGAGGCCGAATTGCGCAAATCTGGAAGGCTTTGAAAGTCGGGCTGCGACAAGCGCGATGCAGCCAGCGTCTCCTTCTCGTTCGCAACGACATCTACAGAGCTCTCGGAGCTTCGTCCGGACCGATGCGACGCCAACCCCGTCTGAGTTTCCGTCATCGTGATATGCGTTCTTGCGTGACTGGGTTGAGAGCGATAGATGAGACTTGGATGGTGCAAAGTAAGGCAAGTCACGTCAGACACAATAGGAAGGGGCACTGGACCTATGGCCTTGTGGTTTAGCGGTCATAACAGCTTCGGAAGCCCAGGGCTGATCGGGGAAGACGCAAAGCTGCTTTTATAGCCACCTGTGAGATTTTTTTTCCCTGTTTCCACACGGTTGGAGCACGGCTGTGAGAGGCGCCATCGAACGGTCAGATACTGATTTACCATATGACCTGCCTTGGGCAGTTAGCATGGTGGATTCAGGATGGTGCCGGAAGAGGCGGAACCGGTGGAAAACACAGATAATTTGGTACGGATTGGGTCAATTAACTGATCAAGATCCTCTCGCTGACCCGTTCCCCGCGGCACAATAATAAATCTGGCGCTGATGAGTCAATTGCTAGCCACGTCGCTGTTCGCTCCTTCTCACATCAGACTCACGGTACTCCGTGTGATGAAAAACTACACATACGGCACCACAACGTCTATCTTAAGATCCACACCAGCTCCTTCGGAGTGTTTCGAGAATGACGCATACCTCGGTGTCGAATGCTTGATCAGCACTGAGCAGCGGTCAGGCAGTGTGGGGTCTGTTCAAGGGTCCTTGCCTTATAGGGATCTCTCGGGTCGGACTCGGAGACAAATGAGTGACGTTGATACGCCTGTCTTTTGAAATGTCACCATAGCAGCGCACCTGAACAGGAAGCTCCCTCCGGCTGATGCCGCCTCGATCCGGTTCTCCGTCCAAGGACCGGATCCTGCTGAATAATCTTCCGAGCCGTATATCCGTGGAGCACAGAATCTTCTTCAAAATACGCAAGGTCAGTGTTCGTTTTTTATTGCTGTGCTTGATATCGGTAGTGAAGACCCTGTCAACCTGCAAATGTGACGTACCTTTATCAGCCGTCCCTGTCCGCGACCACGTCATCAATATTGATCAGACCCTGTATCCGCCTGACGATCGCAACCTGCCATATTGTTTCTGGCCCGTGCGGGGCTTCCTTCCATTTGGGCTTGTTCCCCTCACTACTACTGTTGGCCGTCTGCTGCATGGGCCCTTTCCTCATCAAAGTCCCAGACTTCCGACGGGCATACAGGCGGCCTGATTAATCTGGGCGTCGAAGGCCCGACAGAAGACATTAAATTGTTCGAAAAGCTTAAGATACAGCCCTGTCCCGGGTAGCCTGTACCTCAGCACCTGACCTCGTGCTGCTTGTGTGTGAAGCATGCCATCCAGCACGGTACCTAAACGATCCACCACACGTAAAATGATCAACCTGCGTCTCCCCTACTCTCCAACTTCTATCCATGAATAATATACCTCTTACGTTCTATCTGGACCACGTGATTTTGCCAACACGTTGTCAACACCACCTAGTCTCTTCTGTGTTCAGTGAGTTCATTCTTAAGGAAACAAGATGACCAGAGACTGTATACACACTATAAGCAAGACACATACGAGTATCGTCGACCAGCGATGTCCAAATAAGCGTATTCTTAAGCATACCTACGCCACCCGGCGCTGGTTGAACGTGTTCTCCATACACCATGCACAGGCAATATGTCTTGGGTCCACTCGGATTAGGTAGCGAGGTTTTGCTCCTTGACACTAGCTTCGAGGTTAGGTAAAGTGGGTGGCGATACCTGTCTCCAATCACAGGTACTTTCCTACTGCCAGCACAGATGACATATGTATTTGGTGATGACTGGGGAGTGGGTAGCTTCGACGGACCCAGTATGTAATCTGGTAGGGTGAATAAGTTCAGTTGAATGCACTTATTACATGTCGTAGTGTCTTCTGGATAGCCCCCTGCTTGAGGCTTCTATCAGCTGCTTGTTCAACCGCTATTCTCCGTCAGAACATAACCCAGCTTGGACGTTTATATCAGTCATCTGATTTATGGAGATAATGCTTATGCTCGTCTAATAGTCCCACGTAGACAGAGAACTATCTCCTCCCCCATAGATCTGGCGGGATTTCGTTAATGTAATAGAAGTTAAGAAACGCTAGAGAGACATAATGAAGCGATACTAGGAAATAAGCATATTAACGGCAATCAAGATGACTAGATTGATGAAATGAAACTTTTCTATAATCTCTTCTCAGGAACAAAATAACCCCAGACCATCACATCCAGACCCAGAGAAACATAGATAGCCTATAAAACCCCCAAAAGGGTCAACAACCTCAACACCAACCGCCCCAAACCCTCCGTATAACCATCCTCATTCTCATCTTCACCCAGCCCCCCAGCCATCTCCAAAATCCGATCGACCAAATTCCCGACAACAACACTATCGAGCCCCTCCCCCCCACTACTATCCATAACCATCGCCACAATCTCCCTCACCGGCCTCGTAATACTAATCCGGATCGCTTGTAAAGCTTTCTCCCAGTATTCGAGATGTTGGCCGTTGTAAACGACCGAGAGACCGGTTGCTGTGAGTGTGGTGTTGCCGTCGCGGAGGTAGGGGATTTGGGATTCTATGATCTCTTGAATGTTTTCCTGTATGACGGGGGTATTGAGGTTTGCATTTATTGTGAATGTATTGTTTCCGGGGGTGACGTTGGCGATGGGGATGGTTGCTTGGCCGACTGGGAGGTTTGCGAGGAGGATGGAGAGGGTTACTTCGCCCTGTGAGGTTGTTAGGTCTGTGACGTGGTTAGAGGAGGAGAGGGCTGGAGGGGGTCTTACGAGTGTGACAGTGATAGGGGCAGGGTTAAATATGACGACTTCTGCGTATATATTGTTGTCTTGCTCGTCGGGTGGCATGATGCCGATTTTGTTGATCTGGATATCAGTGAAATTGTTGAATCCTGAGGAATGGCATCAGGATTAGATCGCTTGATATCGGCGAACTAGGTAGTAGAGATGAGACATACCCGAGAAAGAAACGACCTCCACTGAATCCACCTTCGTCGTCAGCGTTCCAACACCGATCTTTGCGTTCGCTTGCGCCGCAACACTGAACACTGAATTATACGCAACGTCCTCAACAAGTGCCGCAAACTGATCTACATCCCCGAGTGTCAGACTCTGGTTAACGAGGGTGATTTTCTCGTTGGCTGGGAATTTGAGTTTGGGGAGATGGATTGTTGCAAAGGGGATTGGATCATCTCTTGTTTCAGGGCGGAAGAATTGTGCGCGCATAGAGTTGAACGTGACGCTCATGGCATCGGGGACTCGGATGTTGCTGAGGACCGAGAATTGGATGCTGTCGTTTGTTGGGTTTAGGAGGGTCACTTCTACCTCTGGGATGGCGATGTTGTCGATGAGGTAGTTTGCGAATGCAGGGGCGGCGTATATGATTCTAAATCTGTTAGTCCCTCCTATCTTCCTATGTGGAGAGAAGAAAGAAACACACAGAATAGGAAGTCCAATTGCGAGGAGGACCACACCGAGAATTCCGTAGTAGATAAAGTACCGGGCGATATGATCATTTCCGAAGCCACTGACAGGCCCTTGGTCAGATTGGAGATAGACAACAAAAGAGAGGGAGCGAACTTAATCTTCTTTTTCTTCTTCACCGGCTTCCCACCATCCTTTCTATCGGCCTTTTGAGCGTCCTTCTCATCTGCCGCGCCTTGGATATCGAGTCTATCCCCATTCATTAGCACGTTGAACAGTTGTTTGTCATGACTCGCGCACGCACGGACGACTAGCATATTGACCAATATTGAAAACAACACCTAGAATCCGGAGCCCACCCTAACAAGCTCATATTAGTATGTCAAGTAATCGCACCAGAGAGAATCCAGAACCTCACCAAAAAAGTACTCGCAATCCACCCCAGCGCGACCAAAAACGTAAACGCCGTACCCGCCTTATACACGGCGCAATTCACTCCATTATCCGGTCGAACCCCATAACAACCCGAGTCCACAAACTGTCCATATCAGCTGTACTCTTTCTTCCACCATCATTCCAAACCTCCTCAAGCAACCGCCATTCAAACCAGGCCCGTTATTAGGAGAGGACCATACCTGAATAACAAGCGCAAACAAGGCACTGATCGACGCCGCCAACGCCCAGAACAAATCATACAGAAAATTCGGATACGGCGGGACTAGACACGCGACTAGGCTAAATACCGCAATGGCGATGATGTAGCCAAGTAATTCGTTATTCCAACCTGTGATCGTGAGGAATTTAGCGTTTAGACCGAGTGTGATGATAGCTGATATGAGAATCCCTGCGCGCGCGAGAAATCCGAGAAAGGTGAGGTTCATGGTTGGTTGTGCTCTGGAGATGAGATGAATGTGTTGACTTGACCTGTGGTTCTGAGGGGGGTGGAAGAGAGGGGGGGGGAAAGAGGGGGGAGAAGGGTGGTTGGGGCGGTTGGCGTGTTAATCCAGTGGTCAAAATAAGAATCACTTCCTTCGAGAATCGGAACCAATGTGTACTACTTGAGTGGAGATGAGAACATTTGTCACACTCAGGACGAAAGCTCCTCGCTCACAAGCTGAGTTGGTGTCAAATTCTAAGCAGATAATCCGTTGCCGTAGACCGGCATCGCCACCAAAGGAATCTCATGCTTGATCAGAGTAAAGAGGGACACGATTAGGCATCCCTTCAGCGAAAAAATCAGGTAGGGTCGCCGGTGGAGAGCTGCGTGGGGTGGACATGAGCAATGATGGTGAGAACGCAGAGAGCAAGATCACATATCTATTGGATACTAGATATCTCTGCGAAAAGAGCCTCCTCCACTAAGTGGGCGAAGTAGACCAGGAGAATGAATTAGATGTCAACCGAACGGGATATTGTAACTCCGTATACCGACGAGCAATTCCGTCGGCTTCATTCGGTCTTATTACATCATTTCCGGCCTCAAATGTCCCCGACATCTCCTTCAGGGAAACGATCGAACATCTCCCCAAACATAAAAGTCTCCTAGATAGCCAGTAGTTAGTTGGATCAGACCTCAATTCGATTTCACTTCAGTATTCACCTCTAGCGCCGCGGTTCATACTAAATTTAGGTTGATCGGGGGTTTGGTTGACGGTTGACGAGCCGGGACCCACTTGTTTTCGAGTCCCTGCATTAGCGCGCTCATGAGCCAATCATTGTGGAGTGGACGTATTTTTGACAAGGGCAGATTACGCCATTATTACCGCCACTCCTGAGAGTGATGTTCGGACTGATATGCTCAAAAACATAAGGACAGCATCTTGATGCAAGAAACTGAGCTCATGGAGGGTAGTTGTGCGGTGATCAATTGTTTGATTCATGGGGTGTGTGTTTGTGGTTGAAGAGGAATCCCTTTAACTACGAAGGCGTCTTGGTCAGTGGAAACCTCAGACTCTCTTTCTCTTCCCTGCTATTACAAGGCCAACAAGTCCCTATGGAGAATTGGTCAAATTGTATGTCTATGATTAAACACTGTAGGGCCAAGAATGTTCTAGGTAGTATCAAAAAGGACGCGCGCAGTATATAAAAAGAAAAACTTGACAGAAATGAAAAAGAAAAGTAAAAGACAAGTCTAAAAAAAGCCAGGTCGTGACATCCATGATGACTTAAGAGAGTTATGCTCTCGGTCTTCCCCGACGTCCTCCAGATTTCTTCTGGACCCCATCTGTACGGTCTCCCCGACTAGCTCCGGGACTTAGTACATCGCGCTTCTTGCCCCTGGGAGGACCGCGCGGTCTAGCAGGACCATCTCCACCGCCACCCTGTCCACTCCCATAGTTGAATCCCGGAACGCCCTTCAAACCCATTTTGCCAATGACCTTCTTGTCCATCACCGGCGGTTCGGGACATGCCATGGCTTCAACGGCTAACTCGTTGGCGAGTTCAACAAGGCCGGGCTTATCGAGACGAAGCGGCTTTAGAAGGCCCGAGCCAGCAAGGAATCCAATATATGATGAGTAGGCACGTTGTTTTGTGCTCTCATCGAGGCCAGACATGGCAAAGGTGACGGCATCGGCGCATGCAGGAGCGCTCGCGTTGATCGCGTCGGTCTGCGGATGAGGATTGATAGGCAGGTGGCGGTTGTGTTTCATGAAGAAAGACTCGGCTTCGGTGAGAAGGATGATCGCGCGACCGTCGTTGCCTGCGCGGGCCGTCCGGCCGACACGGTGGACGTACTGTTCGCCGCTGGATGGCAAACCGACCTGGATGACTAGGTCAACGTTGGGGAAATCCATGCCTCGACCGATGACATCGGACGCGAATAGAATTCCCGCCGCAGCATCCTTGAATGCAGCCGTGGTTTTCGTGCGAGCGTTCTGGTTGAGTCGGGAGTGGATCTCGAACACCCTCAACGGAGTCAGGCCGTCAGAGTAGGCTGCGGCAAAGAGAGCAACCATATTTGCGGTGACTCCGAAGACAATGATCTTCGAGCTGCTCTTGATTTCGAGGTTAAGAAGGGAGGTAAGTGTGGTGAAGGTGTCTGCCACCGATGGAATTAACACGTGGTATTGGGGAACCCTCTCATGCGTCGGCGGTTCGTTTTTGTCAATGGTCGAAATGCTACTGTAGCCTGTCTTCAACACAACGTTGACCACATCCTTGACCTTGGGCGGAAGGGTGGCTGAGAAGCACATTCCTTGCCAGCCAGAGCTCTTGGGTGGAATGAGCTGGAGGATTCGCTTCACATCGGACAAGAAGCCGCTCTCGAGCATTGTGTCCGCTTCATCCAGAACCAGAGTCTGGATGTTAGACAGCTTCTTAGCCGTGGCGGCTTCGGATAAGTAGTCTTTTAGTCGTCCCGGGGTAGCGACAAGGATCGATGGAGCCCCTTTCATGAAGCGCGAATGAGCAGAAGCGCGGGCAGTTCCACCAACTGCGACATGGCACTCCAGGGGCGCTGGAAGTTGGGAAGTGAGCTGATCGCACGACTTTGCGATCTGCTGGGCGAGCTCTCGCGTTGGGGTGGCGATCAAAATGGCAACCTGACCTCTAGGTGGTGCAGAATGACCTTCGAGTAGACAGTGCAATGCAGGGAGCAAGAAGGCAAGAGTTTTTCCAGTCCCAGTTTTGGCCTGAACCAGACAGTCACTGCGCCAGGTGGGTAATTCGGTCAAAACACGGTGTTGGACAGGGGTCATGGAGTCAAAGCCCATCACAGCGAGGGCTTTCAAAAGCCGGGAGTCCAGCTTCCCAGCCATAGTTGAGTACCCTACAGCCATCGTTGAAGTTCAGAGTATGTGATGGGAAGGAAGAAGATGGAGAAGGAGAAGAGGTTGACTTCACAACATATAAAGAAGGATTTTTTTGATAAAGAGAATTTAACTCTTGCCAAGCACTTTCTAGTGCTTGGTCAGCATGTTCTGATTGGCTGGACCAGCACGTGTCGGATAAGGTATCCACTTGCAGTTCCATCCATCAAGACCTTCACTATTTTTAGTAAACACTTTGAATGATCGGATCTTCAGTCTCCCCGCCTCACTGAAAGACTCTGTTACACGGAGCAGCTTGGCCGCGTTTTACCTTTTCCCTTGTTTTCCCTTTGTGAGCGTGAGGATGCTTTTTCTACATGGAGTCCAACAAGCTAGAAATGTTCTTGAATATAGAGGAGACTCGTATCATCTGTAACAAAGGCGGGCTAGACTGGGAAGAAGCCTGGGAATCTACTTCCTAGCCATGTCCAAGAAAGAATCTGAGGTTTATTAACAAGGAGACGGGGCAGATGGTGTCGGGCGAGGAGCTGGGTAGGATGCTGGAAGTGGCGATATTGTCATACTCATATGGGCATTCTGTAAAGAGGACAAAAAAAGTGAGTGTCTTGCTCTAAGTTCAATGGATACGAACCTCACCTGCTGACTCAACTGTTACTTCTGCCTTCCTAAGTTACTTTAAGCATGACTGTGTACTGACAAGGGTTCCTTAGAAGATATCGTAAGTTCTCTAAAATAACTGATTGCATTAGCCGAATCCAAAGCAAGACAAGCATACAATATCAATTCCAAGGCTATAAATCCAAACAGTACATTCAAATATAAACATATCTCAGAGGTCCTGTGATATTTCTCCTAATCAAGGTGCCATATATTTCCTTCAGACGACGGGGGCTCAGTATCCCTTGCTGAAAAATCAAACCCCATAACCGGATCCATGTCTGGAAAGCTGGGCATTTCAGCCTGGCAAGCCTTCAGAATGCACTCCAGTTTTGGCCAATTACCAAATGTGCTCCTGTCCATCTTGGACAGGATCCAGTTGAGTGGTTTTAGACTGCCGCCGTGGATTTGGCTCCACATTGAACAGATATAGCACTTGTTTCGCTATGGTGTTTGTATTTGTTCAGCACTGTTATCCACACAACTGGTTCTTGGCTTGTGAGATCTGAAGCTCGGTGTGTATGCCATCATGGTTTCGATCAGGATAATAATAATTAACCTGCCTTTGTTCATCTTGGATCAATGCTCTCCTGAGTATGCCCTGTCTACTTTGGTTTTCTTCCTCGTCTCTGTTGTTGGTGACAGAACTTGAGGTACGCGTGTTTACAGACGCGCAGTGACATCCTTCCCACTGCGCAGTGTGTCCTCCACGATTCCAACACAGGCCTTGCTAGATCCAAAAGCCAACGACCACCCTGCACCCCCATGGCCATAACAATGCACAACCCGACTCTGCTCCCCATCCTGCGCCTTCCGGCTCTCGCGCTCCAACCGGATTCTCGAGTCGCGATATGGTCGCAGCCCCTGCGCCAATGGATACGTCGGATCCAACTTCGCGTTCTTAAGTACGGGGAGCAGATCCTCGCATCGCCTGCGCATGGCCTTGATCTCTGGTGAGTCCGGAGTCAAATCCAGTTCATATTCATGTGGTTGCTCAATCGATCCAAGCACGAGGATGTTGTCGTTCCGCGGAACAATGAAGGCGATAGTATCCTCGTATGTACCGTCTGGTTGTGTCTCAGCTGTGACCATCAGCGAGCTCGTAATCTGCGGAAATCTGGAGCCGTCATTGACGACCCTGAGAACTGCGCCGCGGAGGGGATAGACACTGTCGTCTGATGCTGTTTCGCGGGCTAGACCGGTTGCATTCACAACCACGTCCGCACGATATACGGATCGGAGATATGTTTCCTGGTCGACCAGATCTCCGACTATGGTATCAGTGTGTAAAGCTGCACCCTTGGATCTGATTAATCTCATAAGAAACGCCATTGCAACGTCCGTATCAATGATCGGGGCAAGATGCTCATAAGCATCCTTCAATGCACCATCGACATTTGCTCCATATTTCTCGGACAGTTCTATCCCCCATTGAAATCCCTCCGGACTAATTTGTTTCGCCCGCTCCATCTTGAGATATGTCGCCTCATCGTCGGCTACGCGATACCCGTGGAACGACGTACACATTCGCATCCTAACCCCAGACGCACGCGCCAGCTCCGGATGCACAGCGAGGTTCTGATAGACCCCGAAGCTTTCCAAAGCCCAGTTCTGCACGGTTTTCAAGTCTCCTGGGTTCATCGCCTGGTCTACAGCACGGACTCCACCGCACTGTGTCGGGGGCAGCTCCCATAAAGCTCCTGACACCTGGGATGTCAAACGCCGGGCAGTTCCGTACGTGGCCCATTCTTTGGAAATAACCGTTACGCGATAACCCCGGTCGAGAAGCATCCATGCTGTGGTCAGGCCGGTGACCCCGCCTCCGATAATGAGAACGTGCGGAGAGCGGGGTGTGGGCTGGTGGAGAGGATCTGGGCTGGTGGAAAGATCCTCGCTCAGGCGGAATTCGGAGGAAGACATTGGTATTAATTATTGATATTTATTTAAACTTTTGTTTTGGGACAGGGTATACCCGAGTTTATATCCTTTTTACATCAGCCATTGTGGGTGATTCCAACAATGTTAATATGCATGGTGACGTTGTCTCATGCATGTGCAGAGTCTAGAGTAAACTCTCCACATGTTAATCATGGGATCATTGAGATGATAGCCTGATCTAGTAAGCTAAGTAATCTCGGGCCCATAGGTATCTTACAGAGGGTCAAAGAGAGAGCCAGAGAACCACCCCCCCTCTTCCCATCGGTACAACCCCTCCATCAAGCCACCAACGAAATTCCACAAGTAATGGCTGATCGATCACTCGCGTCAATATTCCATACACGAAGAGTTGACTCCCCTTAGATAGATACATTGAAACAAGAAGCATGAGGAGAGGCAGGGCGTGGTATATAGCCCGGTTAATAGATATATATCAAGGATTCTAGATGTCAAGAAGTCAAAGAATAGTCTAATAATAGAATATGATTTATGAAGCTTTTTGATCAGCTACTGTGGCACCATGGCAGAGTCTGGAGAGGTAGTGGAATACATTATTCCCAACACAATGGTTCTAAGCCATATGATAAAGATATTTGTTCGTACCGGCTCTAGTTATAATTCTTGGTAGAACAGAATCTCGGTCAAGGTCATGTAGGAACCCATTTCCAGGCGACCAAGTTTCATGAACATTTCTTCTTTTTTTTTTTTTTTTTTTTTTTTCAAGCATCTCACAAAGTCTTAAAAAGACTCAAATGGACATGATCATCGCGAGATTAAGGAGCAGGTAACAATCTCATGTTGCTACCTGATCACAACACCGAAAGCTCGTGTTTATTCAGCCTCGGGATCCTCCCCCCCTATCTCAACTAACAACATCAAGCTTTTCCCACCGGTGAGTCTTGGAGAGAAAAAAAACTGAAATCTCATCTGGGCATCAAAATGCCACCCCGCAAACGACACCAACCCGACTCCACCACCGAGGAGCTCTTCGCGGTATCAAAGCGCACGCGTCGGGGAGCCGTGAACATTGAAGATGAGCGCGGGTTATACAAGGTGTATGTTGCGTTAACTTCCCTGTTGCTCTTTCATTCCAATCTAATAAATCCAGTCTCCAGCGCAAAGGATTCAGCTTCCGTCTTCTCGACCTCCCATTCGAAGTCCGGCAGTTAATATACCGGTTCGCGCTTGGCTATCGCACCATCCATGTTGAGTACTTTCGCAAAGTCCACCCGGAGTACTATCAAGTTCATTGGCATTACTGGAAATACTTTGTTTGCAAGTGTGATGTTGCGACCAGCGCCCCGCGCTCTGAGTACGCCGTGGGAGAGATATGGGCTGGGGAGAATGAGCCCGACAACTTCAAAGGTGGTAAGAACGCTAAAGCAGCCGAATGGCGCCACACAGTCCCCGCGTGTGAATTCAAAGATTTTGATCATCGCGATGTTTCAATCAAAATGTGGCGTCCGCGGGACCAGACGATAAAGGAAAGGGAGAAGCTACACCTGAACCTCCTCCGCGCGAATAAACAGGTATACAGCGAGGCAAAGGATATACCTTACGTCCTGAATATCTTCGCCTTCCAGGATGTCAAAGCATTTAAACGATTTATTTCGAACGAAACAGGCCTGTCAGCTACTCAACTCGGCCTCATTCGCAATATAGTGATTCACATTCAGCCGCAAACAACGGAAACTGCTCGATGGAATCGATGGCTGGTTGAAGAGCCGGGAGCCCTTGACGCGCTGAAGGGTCTACGCAAGCTGCAGATTGTGGTTGAGAATCCAAACCCGCGACGGGTTGATCTGAATACCATGGTGGAGGACTGGACGGAACTGTGCTTGGTGTATGGATTTCTGGTCTTTGCGAAGCTCGGTATCCGGGAGGTGAGTGTTGATGTGAGTTTGTGCCAGGCTGAAAGAAAGATCTGGCGGAATTTAGGAGAGAAAGAGTTGGCTATAGCCCGGGAGGGGGAGAAGGAAGCGGTGGCATATGCGAAAATGCTGGAGGCGAAGCTGCTTCGTCCGTGGAGTGAAGAAATTCGGCTGGAGATGAAGACGTTACGAGAACAATCTAAAGTGGATATGGGGGATCGATATCTCCAGTTCGACGACGGGAGAATTTAGCTGTTGCGGCCAAAGAGCAAGGCCATGCGGCTGAATATTACGAGTCGGTATAGCGGACCTCCTGGGGGGCGTCTCGGCCATCATCCATCCGCCGCACCTGCCTTATGGAGTAAGATAGATGCTGCAATAGTACCTAGGAAAGCGCAACTACTGCATGGGCAGGAGCATCCTACTTCACCCCTCTGTCGCTCCTACCTGATAAAGAGGGATAGATATCGCGATCCTTGGAAGGTGCGACTACCTCGACGAGAAGGAGCAACCGCCCAATCCGTTTGTTGCACCTTCCCCGTGAAGCGGAACGGATATTTCAATTCTAGAAAGGAGCAACTGGCTGCCCAGGTGCCCAGTTGGGGTAGGTAGGTACTCACCTCCCTGCCTCACTCGATTGTCCAGGCGATACATCCCACGGCAATCGACTTTTGAGGCAATCCCTGTAAAGCTGTCTGGGGATAAATGCATCCGCTCCTCAACAGTCAAGTCACTCACATCCTTCCCAAGGCGAATAAACACCAGCAAAACAATCGCAATCCCCGAACAAGCCATCCCAAACCAAATCGCCGCTTTACAGCTCCCCGCCTACACCAGGTACCCCGTCTGAGCAAGGACCAAATCCACTATCCTTGCTTCTAGCCTACACTCACTCATAGCTCATTTCTCGCCTATGCTCACAAATGGCCCTGGTCAATATCCAAAAAGAGTCCACTCCCCTTCTTATCACAGCTTTCCTGATACCTTGGTATAAGAAATTGGTTTGTTCCGAGAGACGAAATATATATTAGCTTTTCAATGTAGGACTTTACTACTTAGGGGGCTATTCTAAGGCCATCTATTTAACATAGAGACAGCAAACTCTCCGCCAGTAAAGACCAGAGACCTTAGTGATACTACTGTGCGCTCATAAGAGACACCTTTAGGGAGTTAGACTTGCCACTGGATCTGAAGGGGGCTAAGGACTCGAAAGCGCCGCACATCATCCCTGCCAGATACAGAAATCTGCTTTCCATCCCCCAAGCACCTCTTTTTGAAAAGAGTATATCCTATTGGCTGCTAGGCTAAAAATGATAGCACTAAGCAGGGTTCTAAATATTTCTTAAGTGCAGGCTGCCCAGAGGTACAGTCCAGCCGAGGTCGTACGTAGTACGCTCTAACCATGGATCGGTCCACATGGAGCCCTAAGTAACCAGGTCTCGCTCACATTTTCCTCGAATGCTTGATATTTGTCTCCCTCTTACTCCGTCTAGGTGTGTATCTCGTTAGAAATGCTATTCAAAAATATTAAAATGCCCCCTTCCATTGAAAAGTCTAGGGGTGAAGGAAAATATGAAATTATTTAGAAAAATTCCAAATTCAGCGACACATCTAATAACTAGAGACATTGCAACCAAACCTAAGCCCAAACTCCAACGCTAACACCATACGCTTCTCTCAACAGATATTCAAGTTGCAGGCAGGTCGAGCTTCAGCTGTAAATACTTTGATTCATCACAGTAGTTGTTTTCGAAGTGGTTGTACTCGTGCTCCTGCTTATATGGATGGTATCCGTTCCAAAGGGGAGCATTGCTTGACCTTGGAAAGATATTTTAGATAAGTGTGCGATCATAAAGAGGAGGAATGGTTCTGAATTACGTGTTATATCTTCCTGTTGCTTTGCTATATCCCTGGGGGAATAAAGCACAGTGTTTTGCTGAGACCAGACGGATAGTATGGAATCTTGCAAGCTGTCTTGAGGACAACAAAGTTAGTATTGATCCTCTTGTCCTACTAGTACTAGTAGTAGTAGAGGTCTCACCTGTTAACTCGCGCGTTCCTAACCCTCCGCTTCCAGTATTTGAAGAGAGAGAACCCTGCTGGTATAGATGCCAACAATGCAGCCACGATACCGACGATTGCCTCTGCCGAAATCGTCATTGGGAATGAATCCGACTGCGAATATTTTCCAGTATATCTAAAAAAAAAAAATCCGAAAAAAAGGTGCCTCGGCTCTCGACGCTATTCTGTTAAGATATAGATAGGGAAGAATAGGGGGATTGTACTAGGGTTCTTATGGGTTCTTATGGGTTCTTATTCCAGGCGGCACCGCACCTACTATGATCTCACCGTAAACAATTTCAAATGCCATACATAGTATACCACTATTACATGCACCACGATTCTAGAGGCTGAACCGGTCTGGATCTGCACAACCACAACTATTCATAATACAAAGAAAGTGGTGATATAGAGAATTGTGAAGTAAGATATACTACATGATCTTATTAGTATAATAAGTGGACACGATTACTGTAGGACAACAGTTAGTGATGGAATCCTATCTAAGTATAAGATCGGAAGCCCTAAGCGAACAACCCGAAATGCCCTCTGAGAGAAGGTATCGAAACCAAACATCCCGTCATGAACCCAGTCCAAATACAAGCGACGTCTCTCCATATACATGGCATTTAATATCAAACCCCCGCAACACAGACCGATTCCCTATATACCTAATAAATACCCCGAAACCCCGATAATAATCAATCCAAGCCAGAGGTCAACACCCTGAAGTCTCCCAAACACCAAGCGCTAGTATAACCATATATCCGACACAGCGATCAAGCATAGAAAGTCCGACGGACGACGTTCGTCTGCGGGAAGGTGGCATTCCTGGTTAGGTAGATCGTGTCGACCCGAAGAGGCGTTGCTGTAGACGTTATAAGTGAGATTGAGATCCTAATTGTAGGATAGACGGGGTGGTATACCTGCTTCTCCATAGCGGCGGATGACTTCATCTTGGACGGAATGTGTCGCAACAGGGATGTTGTGTGGACGCCAAACAGGTAATATATGTTCTTCTGCACGATCTTGAAAGCAAATGTAAGTTAGTCAAGTTCATAATTGCGCCTCTGAAAAATGGATAGGTACTGTTAAGTTGAGCACGCCGAAATCTCCTCCGTTGCCAGTACCTAAATCCAGAGAGGCTCACTGGTATAGCAGCAACAGCTATTGCAACAATGCCGACAATTGCTTCTGTCGAGATAGACATTGGAGAAAGAATGAAACTGCCAGTCCACTCAAGTTGACTTAGATTGAAAAGGTAGGAAAATGTTGAAGAGAAGAGGGTATTCGCTCTTTATATTCAACCCATTATTACTATCATGTTTTGCTGCTAAAGTACCTACATACTCTGTAATGAGTTGACAATTCATTTCGATCCCTCTCGGCGAGACTTACCGCTGGGATGGGTACCTAATGGGTGATCGGCGCTCAAACAGTGGACCTTGAACTTGGCAAGACTTCGAGTCAGCTCTTTCCTAAGAAGGTTTAGATTTCACCTCAGGGACCTGATGTGAAATCTCAACCCAGGTCAGCAATTTCAGTATGTGACCTGCTTTCATTCTCTAAGCCTGGAACTTACAGTTAACTAAACATGGTTTTCTGTGAAATGCTGCATAAACAGGATTGATCTGTAGACCAGACAATGTATCAGGAGCAACATGGTCACTTAGCACCAAGATTATTGTCAAGATAGTTCTGAAAGACTTATAATAGCATACACCATTGCTCCTCCCCTCAAGCGTTATAGAGTCCACGCCTGTTAGTAGTAATGTCTGCTACTTCCCATTCAAACAATTCTCCTTTTGGAGTATCGCGGTACACACTTTAACCATAGACCCATTAGCATTATCTTACTAGTAGCCAGCCCTCGTGACCAGACACTCAAACCACCATAACATGATCTACGAAAGAGAGCTAGTGAGGATAAGCTAAAGGATGAACCTGGCCGAAGAGAGCATCAGAAAACCAGGCAAGAGATTCAGGCTATAATAAACCAACCCCGGGAAGACACAAGTCAGTACATCCAGAGAGCAGTCTGTCAATGTATGCGTCGCGGATGTTGCGCTTGTAATATCAAAACAGCAGGAGGCATGGCATGCTTGGAATATGGACATGAGCGATGTGCTGAATGCGACCAGTTGCAGTAACCTCGTGGAGAGTCTCATTAAAGATGTATTTCATGTTATTAGCATGCGAATGAGCATCCAGCCCCAATAATCTAGGCTCGCAGTACTATTTCCTTGATAGCAACAACTAAGCATGGCTGTCTATAAGATGGCGCTACCTGCAGCTGTTGCCTTGATTATGACTTCCTGTCTGTCCTTTCCCAAAGGCTTCCACGATTCGTCGAAGGCCAATAATCTTCGGGTAATGCTTTTTCAGAGCCCTCAGCCAATGCCCTGACTATCTATTCTTTCATGCCAAACCTATTTTACTGCCTGCACAGCCATGTCTGTCTCTCTAGACAAAATTTTGAAATGGTGGAAGGCGACCCTGGGACGATTGACTGGGTCCACCAACAGCCACTCGGGCCGCAAGGGGGATTGGGTTGAGCTGGAATTAGGAAGTGTAAGCTAACTAAACAGATGCTTGGTACTATACTAATATGTAGATTAAGGCCAGAGATGCTAACCCTGGAAATCTCTCTGACTTCTCTGACATTATATCACATCCACCACCAGCTAGGCTGGAGTCAAATCCCACAGTTCCCAGAACCAGCAGCACACTTTCTCTTCCTCTTCCTTACGACGAGGTTGCTGGAGAATATCTGTATAATGGAAACAATGAGGTTGTCTTTGAGACTCCCTTCTGTTATTTTGCAAATGGAGATAAGCGTAGGATGAGTATAAAGATCTGATACATGGTGTGGCTTGGTGATTTCAAACTTGAAGATTACGGAGAACAAAAAAACAAGCACACCCGTGTATATTTTGACTGTGAGAATTGCAGAGTCCAAGTGTGGATTCCGGATGCATACATGCAATCTTGACGGTTTTAATGTCCGATCATCAGTTTCTTGTAAGGTCATATTATTATACAGTTTATTCATGTCAAACATGTTAATAATTTGAAATTTGAATACATATTGATTTATCTTACCCTCTTTTACAGGTTAGGGATATCTGCTGCGGTATCTGTAGACACTGGAATTGTCCAGAGTGCCTAGTTAGGACTCGGCATATGCTCCAGGCACCAGTAAGCGCTGCAGAAAATCCCAGTCCACGCCAGGACCCAGCCTTGCCTTTATCCATAAGCAAGAGAGGCAGCTTGTGATCAACAGTGTCCACCTCAATCAACCACTCCACCCAATTATGAAACTATCCGGGAAGCTGTGCCTTTCAACCCTGCAGAAAAATATGGCCAGCCTTACCACTTTGAAAGCATACTAATGCATGGGGCAAGCACTAGGAATAGATCTACATAAGCAGTACTTAGGACAGAGCAGATTTGCTCTACTCAAACCTGCAGGGATTTTCCTGTGGGTTCCAATCTGTGTGTATGGCGACAAGGCGAGGCTGGATGAGACCTGGAGCTCACTTCTCTCATACAAAAACCAGTATATAGTTCTATGTCTCTTCCTTCTTTTATCACTTTACTGTTTCTTTTCTACTATCGTGTCTTACTCTCAAAACTTGAAGTGCTAGAATATACTTCTTTCTTGTTCCACACTACTAAATAACATGAGCATGCCTGAATCATGTTTGCTACTTTAGCTGATATCCTCTCTTTTCAAGATATATTTCTATGGTCATGTTAAATACAGTTGTACCTATATAAAACCTAATCCTTGCCTTGTTAAGTATGTTCAGGCTCTTACTTCTAGTAATAAATACCAGGGAAGAGTTTGAGTAGACAGAGTATCTATAAACCATACTTGCAGGCAAGTATACTGCTCTGTCTGTACTCCCATGTAATCTAGTATATTTCTTGCTAGTCTTATTCAAGCAAGCTTACAGGATAGTTAAAGGCAGCAGGAACTGTGCAAGTCTACTTGGGATTATCCATCTACTAATGTAGGGGGGAAGGTGGTTCAGCTACTTCAGGCGAGCTGTAGTGAGGTCGAGGGCTCCGGCAGGATTCCAGAGGATAGGCGAGCGGTGGAGGGAACTGAGGGCCGAATGAGAAGAGAAACAGATGGATGATTGATTAATGTATCTAGGAGGCCGGCGGATCCTACATATAGGTAGGCCAACGATCGCCCGCGTCAGGCTGTCACATCAAGATTTGAACTCCCGATTCTGAGCCCATTGCCTAGCTAATCAACGGGTGTCAGGCTATAAGCCTGTCAGGGGGACTTCGACATCGGCCTCGCGTCATTATTTTGAAGTTCTGTATCCTCAGATCCTGGCATCCTGCATAAGCGCCCTTCCACAGGGACCAGTCACCAGGGCGCTCTGGTTATGATTAGGTTGCTGTAGTCCTGCGTCTCCCACCAGAAGTGCAGTTATGACTGTTGAGCCGGTCGCCAGAGATGCGGGATTGGGGTCAAACTAAATGATGATAGAGAGACAGATGAAACGGGCGAATAGAGGCAAGCTCCATGAGGTACGTTGGTTCGATGAGATGAGGTCTGATTCAACTAACTAGCTGGCTATCTAGGGGCTTTATATAGGCGATCTGGGAGATTGGATCTCCTTCCCAATTGGGAAGGAGAGGCTGGTCGAGTTGGATCCAAGAAATGGAAGGATGAGCGAAGGAGTACTATCAAACGATTGTAGGTCTTGGTACCAGTAGATATTGGCTCTCAATATCCAGAAAGTCGGTGTATCGGGACTAGGGAAGTGGAGCGGTGTATTTCGGAGTATCGATATTCCAGTAGGGCTGACAATGACCTCCTAACTCCGGGGTTCTGGTGAAGATCTCAGATGTTTCCAGAATCCATTGCCCCTATCTCCATATTATCGACAGCTCGAGATAATTTTATTACCTCGCAAATGTCCGAATATTTTATTTCCTTGGCATCTGCTGAGTCCTGACGAACCGATATCTAACTACCCTCAATGTCCCACCGATGAGCGGGGAAATGTGTAGGTATGTATTAGCCTGCCTTGAGTCTGACCTCGTTCGCGGAGCAACTGATTCTAGATATGAGATATAGCCTGAGAATGTGCTTTGAAGAATACGAATACTCTCAGCGCAGTTACTGCTTGTCTGATCTGGAACATGGTGTCTGAGTTGGTCATTTCAGGTGACGATGTATGTCAGATTCAGCACGGACGTTTGTTGTTGGATCGTCTTTCTACTCCGTAATTATTATTGGCCACGTGTGGGAACTGTCAACAAAGGGGTCACGTGTTATCTGCCTCGCCTTCATCCTCCCTTCGGGATTAGGCTCCGAAGTTACCAGGTACTCCGGAGTAGCTGCCAACAGCCATCTATCCTAGATTATTCTATCCAAGAAACTACGTCCGGACCTTATCTTCCCTCTCTAGAGCAACGCTTAGAGGAGATTTCTGTACGGTTTGACGCTTCTCTTGCCGGATCTACGCTGTGGAATCAGGATAATACGTGCTCACATCACTTGGGAAAGCTATCAAATAAAGATATCAGAGGTTGGCCAATACATTGGGATAAGTCCAATCTGAACGGTGATTTTTCTATTCAAAACTATCACTCTATGAAGTATCTTTACAATCCCTCGCTGCTCACAGAAACAGAAGAACCGTCCGTGGGAAAAGGGAAGACTTTGCATCATTGGGAGACGGGCCATGACTCAAGAGGTAGGGAAGACCACCAATTTCTGGGTCGAACATTGCCTCTACGACTCCGAAGCAAGTCAACCGCTTCTTGATTCTTAAGGCTTTTAGCCCACGCTAGTGCGGTCTGTCCGTGATTATCGCTGGCATGTTCATCGACCTTCTCCATTGCAAGCAATTGCTTAAGGATGCTCGTGTTTCTGCCCATCACAGCTGCTATTATCATTGGAGCGCCTTCTAGTTCCTCACAGTGACCTTCTAGCTGTGATCCAGCATCGAGAAGCATCCGAAAGATGCTCTCCCATCCGCCATACGCGGCCCAAAAGAGACCTTCCATTCCAAGCGGCAAGCACGGCCAGGTGCGTTTGTGGTAATCTAGCAGCATCTTGACTATTGTTCTGTGACCCCTCTTGGCAGCATCTCGTAATGGCTCCCATGTCGCATCCCTGGACCGAAAGGGTGGTTTTGGAACAGGTTGATCCAGAAGCATTTCAACCACTGTACTATGCCCGTTCTGCGCGGCAACCCAGAGAGGTGACCCGCCGCAACCGTTCGGTAACGTAGTTGCGCCCCTTTCCAGTAGGAACCTAACGATATCCACATCTCCGTTCCCCGCGGCCTGGAACAGGGCGCTCGAAAGACGTGATGGAACGTTTATAGCAGCTCCCCTAGCAAGAAGCAACTCTATCAGTCTCATAGAGCCACCCGCTACCGCCCAAGTAAGAGGCCCCCGGCCCGTCTGATCGTCAATGGTTAGATCTGCCCCATTCTCAATCAATAAATCGACGGTTTGCTCACGTGCGGAGCCAGGACCCCAGTATGCCTCATAAAGTTTCTTGTCCATGAGGTACTTCCTATAATCAGCCATTGGGGCCGGATAGTGAATGGGCGTATGACCAAGACAGATTCGGTCTTCGTAACATGCAATGCCTTGATAATCCAATCGTTTCAATGACCATGGGACGTCCAACCGATTTTCCACGCATGCATACCCGAGGGGTGCGGAGATATTCACATGGTTTACTGGATCCGCGATAGCCCAAACCAAAGGAGTCCGTCCATATTTCACGGCCGTATCGCGCTCATTGACACCATCATTCCCCTTTTCCAGAAGAAGTCTCACAACCCCAACATGACCATGCTTAGCGGCAAACGATAAAGGCGTTTGACCGAATCGGTTTTTCGGGTTGATTTCGATTCCTGGGATTGATAGGAGAAGCTGAACAACGCTCTCGTGTCCTTTTATTGCCGCCCAGGATAGTGCTGGTAGACCGTACACTCGGTCAGTGCGGTTGACGATACTTGTATCCTCGCCTGCAGCTTCGAGCATATACCTTACTGTCCTAACTAGGCCACTATCTGCGGCCCAGAATAAGGCCTGAAGGTCGTTGCGTTTGCGGATTTGGAGCTCGTAGAGATAAGAATTCACCATATAATACAGACGGCGGTTCACAAGGACTAACGCGTTGATGTTCCCGTTCGAGGCGAGTTCATCGGCGATAGCATAGACAAGTTCTAGAGGAAGCGTGTCCAAGGAGGCTTTGCGGTGTGTAACCGTCATTTTCAATCGGCGTTTAAAAGTCTAGGTAGAAATGTCGCTGTTGCAAAAGGAAGAAATGAAAGAAGAAAGGAGGGAAGGAGGGGGAAAGCTAGGGAGAGATGACTCGAAAGTTACTCTTTGCAAAGGATAGAATTCTGTGAATGAGGCAGGTACTTGGATTCTTGGATGGTGAATGTACAAGTTGTTTATTCCCGCTGATTGGTCCAATTGAGAGACACACCTCGAAAAGGTTAGATTCATTAATTTGAATTCACCAGACGAAAGTACCAAGTAGTAGCTAACATTCTTCAGTCATTGTTAGTGGCACAGTATCCACATACAACGTTGAAGCAAGTGAGTCTGGATACCTCGATCCAAGGACTTCAGCTTCCTGAATAATGCTTCTAAACTTCTTCTCCTCCTCAACTGTGAGCTCCACCTTCAATGACTCAACATTCTCTACCAGAGCATTGATCCTAGTCGTCCCCGGGATCGGGAAGATGTCATCACCCTGCGCCAACAGCCAAGCCAGTGTCAGCTGGGACACCGTGCACCCCTTCGCAGAAGCCAACTCCTTCAGCTTATCCACAACCTCCAGATTCTTCGAAAAGTTCTCCTCACTATAGCGCGGGAGGAATGCTCGAAAGTCGCCCTCGCCAAAATCTTCTCTTGATCGGATCTGACCGGACAGGATCCCCCGGCTGAGAGGGGAGTATGCCACAACCGCAACACCGAGTTCCCTAGCCGTCTTAAGGAGCCGAATCTGCTCAGATTCAATCTCTAGAGAGAAAGGCGAGTATTCAACCTGCACGGCGGCGACATGATGCACTTTGCATGCACGTCGAAGAGACTCGCTGCTGCACTCGCTGAGCCCCAAGTATTTGATCTTGCCCTCGGCCTTCAACTCCGCCATCGCCTGCACAGTTTCCTCAACAGGTGTCTCCGGGTTAAGACGATGGGCATAGAAGAGGTCAATAACCGGAACTCCGAGTCGCTCAAGGCTCTCATTGCAGCATCGCTTGCAGTTCTCGGCGCTAGTATCTGTGACTCTCTCGCCATCGACCCAGCGGAAGTAGAACTTTGTCGCGATGAAAACATCCTTGCTTTTATCGGGGTTGGCGGCGAGCCATCTGCCGATGAGTTCTTCGCTATCACCGTAGAGCATAGCTAATAGCGACGACCTTATTAGACCCCTGAACGATCAACAACTCTGCAGAAGCTAAGGTCAAATGCTTACCAGAATCCCAAAACGTCTCACCAAGCTCGTGCGCCTTATCCAGCAATGCGAATCGCTCTGAATCTGGTTTGGCAGGGCCATAGAAAACACTCAGACCCATAGTACCAAAGCCAAGACGAGCAACTTCAGGGCCATTTTTCCCTAGGGGACGAGTTGGAAGGAAAGCCATCTGTCAATGTTCAAGTATTTGTGGAGCTACTGTTTTTCTTTGCTAATATAGAGGAAGTTAAGTTAGTGCAACACAGTGGTTGCCGGATGCACACGCCTTAAGTACCTCCCATCATGATGGAGGAGCGGACTTTAAACGGACTTTCGGTCAGCTTGCCTACGGAGATTATTCCGGATAACGTCCTTGATTCTCATCACCAGGGTTTTACTCGGCCTCGGAGGTTCGAGTTGTTAGGTCCTGGGCAGACTCCATGCCTAATCCATCCTAGTGCGATAGTATTGAAATTGTGTAGTGCATAATAATTATGTCGCAGCGGCTTCGGGAGCGACCCCAAGGCCTGCTCCGACATCGGACAGGACTATACTTCGTTGGATTGACTACAACACATGGCTATAAAGAGTCGATTGCCTCACTGAACCCAATAATCTTACACATATTCCAGGCATCGTTGCAGCTTAGAAGAAGAGCTTGATTTCAGTGTCGAATTTCCCTCGACTCTGTCTTGTGATAAGCACATTCGGACACCTATTCAACCCCGCATTCTACTATGGCTTCGTCTACCGAAAATCATCAGTCCAAAGACCACTGGTCATCAGAGGCAGGTTCCCAGACTATTAACCCTGTCACGATCGTATCTAACATGTTTACAGGCATATTCCACTTCCGCATCCTTCGTGCCTAAGTTGACACAGACGCTCCTGAAATATCTGGACCCTCAGCCAACAGACAAAGTGCTCGACATAGGCTGTGGTGATGGAAAATTCACAGATGCGTTCATTCCACATGTTGGGAAAGTCCTTGGGGTCGACTCCTCGCCTGCAATGATCGAATCTGCGAACAAAGACTACGGTGGAGAGAAAGCCGAGTTCAGTGTATTGGATTGCTGCAACTTGGAACAAGATTCGGCTATTGCGGATGGGACATGGGATAAAGTGTATGAATTTGTCCTCAATTATATTCTATGTTGTTGTGCTAATGGCCTGTTGTTGAATAGGGTCTCAAACGCTGCCCTTCATTGGATCCTCCGGAATGAGAACACGCGCATCTCGACTTTGAGAGGGGTTCATGCGAGCCTCAAACCAGGCGGCATGTTTGTGTTTGAGATGGGTGGACACGGAAACGTGAGTGAGGTCAGCACCGCACTCATGTTTGCCCTAGTCCAACAAGGCGTTCCGATCGAGAAAGTGAGGGAGGTATATCCGTGGTTCTTCCCATCAGTGACGTGGATGACCAATGCGCTGGAGAGTATAGGGTTCAAGGTGGTGAAAATGGAGATGGAACATCGCCCGACATTGCTTACGAGTGCGACAAATGGTGGATTGGAGGGTTGGGTTCGGCTCATGGGAGCTACATTCTTAGATGTTCTTGCCCCAGAAAAGAGGGAGGCGGCCGTGAAAGAGATTTGTGAGGTCTTGCAAACCGCTGTGACTCGTGTGGAAGACGGGAGCCAATGGCTTGGATATGTCCGACTCAGGGGCATTGCTCAACGAATTTAATGGCGTCTTCTTCCAAGAAGAGGCTGCAAGCTTGCGTGCTTCGCTCGTACCGAGTTGTACTTAACCTAAATCCTACTGTCTCTGTGCTCGTTGTTGCATCAGAATGGCCAATGGGATATTTTCCTCGTCATAGAACTCGATTTCTTCGTCGACGCCGAAATCACGTAGACGCTCACCCTCAGAATTTCTCCAGGCTTCTTCGCCATTATCAAAGTCATCGCTGGCATCACTGTACTTCTCTGACGAGTTACTGTCGGATTCATCAAATCTTTCGTAGAATGGCTTGCGCCGTTCAATCTGGATAGGGATCCTCCGGCGTTTCAAATCTTCCGCCTTCCGTTTGTTGAAAGCCTCGATCTCAATATGGCCCGTTGTGGCTGCGGTGCTTGCCCAATCATTTTGCTGCCCCTTAGACGGTAGAGGAATGCGATCCGGATCTGGTGGCGGCCATGAAACACTAGGTTCTGTCTGGTATGAGTAGTGTACATGTGGAGGCCGCTCAAGACTGACCTTCGAACCCATTTACCTCGTACTCCAGGCCAGTACTCCGGTCAGGCGCTCTTGCCAACGGCCAGAACCAGCTGATTATCTATCGGGTCAACGTTAGCGGGGGCATTATACTATTTTGAAATGAATGGACCAACATTAGCACTCCCGCCCATTCCATCCTTGATATTTGACCAAATACCAATATCATAAGGGAACTCCTGTTTTGTTATCTGTATACTAATCCCTCCCGGGCCTTGTAGGACGCCCCCAAAGTGCCGAGCTCGTCCGAGAAGGGTTTCGTGCCGTTCAATTTCCCATGACTCAATCGTGGTTGTGTTCGAGCTAAGCAGCCAGGTAGTCCGAACAAGAAGGATAAAAAGCGCAAACACTGTGAGGCTGTTTAAAACGAACAGAGTGAACAAATGGCCTATCTGTGCTACACTCGGTCCCATATACTTTCAGAGTCAGCAGACGTTAGAAATGGAAGATGGTCGCTTCCTTACACTAGGAAGATTTCTAGATCCCCATATGATCGACACCCGCTCAAAGAGAAGAGTTTCGAGATAGGACATTCCGATCACCGCATAGAACAAGAATCGAACAAAATGCGGAAAGGTAAAGTGGGAGACACAGTTTGAGGTCCATGGACAGTGATGATCCATCTTTGGAATGCATCTAACAAGAGCATCAGCAAGTGAGAGCTTCACGTTTTAACACCCGAGTGCTCACCTTCGACATGTCTTGCAGTGATGTGCTCTGGGTGGTTTGAACGCTTCACACCTCCGACACCATCGCTGGCGACCACTAGCCTGATCGGCCTCCAGTTGCTTACGATCTGTCGGCGCCCATCCTTTTGGAATACGGCCAGGATCTACTGTGCATGAGCGATAGTAGCATATCCAAATGCAGAAAGCAAAGATGTTGATACGCCATAGTTCCTCTTTTCTGAGCGGCGCTTCGTCAAAATACGCGAAAAAGTATTGCGACGTGTATGCGAGGAACGCGATCAATGCACAAACTGAAGGAATAGCGAGCCGCGAGATGGAAAACGACGAGCAAAGCATCTTCCACGTCGCATAGTCAACTTGCTTAAGGAGCTGACAACGCCAGGATTATTTTTGGTTTGTTGTCGCAAGAGGCCTCAACGCTGACTAATCTCACGTGCACAGCTGCAGCCATCCATGATCGTGCGTGGAAGTACCTCTCCTTCGTTTCTTCATCTCCCATCAATTGCCCCGGGAGGAGTGGTTATACTTCATTTTTACATCCAAACTATCATTCCTCGGCCTCTTTTGAACTTATGCTAAAAATATGAAAGGCAAATTAGGCTACTACAGCGTTTAACGATGCCGATTGCGGCTCTTCCCCCAACTACGGTTCGGGCCATTGGCTCGACATCTATCATCTCTGATCCATGCTCAATCATCAAGGAGCTGCTGGACAACGCACTAGATGCGTCTGCCTCTTCCGTAAGTATTGAGATATCGCAAGATACTGTTGGCCTTATCCAAGTCAAAGACAATGGGCATGGGATTCCTCAAACCGATTATGCACTTGTAGGCAAACGCGCCTTCACAAGCAAGATTCATACGATCGACGACCTGAGAAATGTGGGTGGAAAGTCGCTAGGCTTCAGAGGTGAAGCACTGGCTAGCGCCGCCGAAGTGTCTGGCAGTTTGACCGTTGCTACGAGGGTCGAGGCGGAACCTGTTGGCTCTTCTCTGAAATATGGACGGAATGGAGAGCTGATCAGGTAAACTTCATCATGACCCCAATAATTGCTAGAAGCTTATGTTCAGTGCGGTGCATGTTCCTCATCCCGTGGGGACGACTGTTCGGATTTCCAATCTATTCAAGCATATACCAGTCCGACGACAAACCGCGATTAAGAACTCCAAGAAGTCGATGCTGAAGACCCGGAAGATGATACAGGCGTATTCCATGGCTCGTCCGAGCACAAGACTATCTTTCAAAGTGCTCAAAGTCAAGAGCGAGAGTAGCAACTGGATGTACGCTCCTGGGAGAGACGCTACACTCATGGAGGCGGCATTAAAGGCTGCCGGAACCGAGATTGCGTCGAATTGCATCCTTAAAGAGTGGCCCCCCTTGCCAGAGAATGCCAATGTTCAAAATGAAGGCGGTTTGGACTTCAGGGTGGTCGCACTGCTCCCCAAACTTGGTGCAGGTATGTCGCAATCCACAGCCTCGATGCCCAAGCTGACGAATGCAGACTTTACCAAGTTCAACAACTCAGGCCAATATATCAGCATTGACGGCAGGCCAGTGGCAGCCGGTCGAGGGATTGCAAAAGATATTGCCAAGCTCTATAAATCATACCTACGCTCAGTTATGTCTCATAATCCCTCCCCTACCATTACCGACCCTTTTGTTTGCTTCCATATCCGGTGCCCCGAGGGGTGTTATGATGTGAATGTTGAGCCATCCAAGGATGATGTATTATTCGAAGACCAGCAGGTGGTCCTTTCAGTCGTGGAGGATCTTCTCCGAGACACGTATGGCGAAACACCTGGCGCACATGCATCGAAACATGGCCAAGCTGGGCAAGAAGCAGAAACGCCCCGCCGGAATGGATCTGAAGCACTCCTAACTGGAAGATCCAATGAGCCAAATTCACTGTCTCATCCTCGCGGTGCAAGCTTCCAGGCTGAAGGCTTCGCGAGTGCTGGTTCGTTTGTGCGCCCAAAGCCACGCCGCGCTGGTACTGTCGGAAGACAGTCTGATATCTCACCTTCCACTCGTTCCGGAGACTTCAGCGAGTTGGATACGATACCTTTGGCAGATGCCTCAGACCGTGAGGAACATGGCCCAAGACTCCGTAATGGAAGGACGTCTGGCTTATTTCCCCGCAGGGACAGAAGCCCTACAATATCACGCAACGCAAGGCAAGCTAGCTCTGGAAGAACCTGCTTTCCGAGTCCAGTATCTAGTATGGGTTCTCCTTCAGACGCTGCTTCTCGCTCTCCCGTATTCAGTCGAGCCTCTGCTTTAACCCTGGGTCTATCACAGATGTCTCCGATGACGCCAGTGCAGAGCGGGCCCCGACAGCAACAGAGGGAACATGACAGAGAGCGCTATGGCAATGGGTCCCTAGACACCTGGTTTCTCAAATTGAACCAGGCCGCGCCGTCGCCAGAAGGTACTGGGGGTCTCACAGAACAAGATAGTGAGCTTTCGTTGTCTCAGCTCACTCAGCAACGGTTTGGCTCCGATGAAGTGAGCCCGAATGGTGCAACAGGTGTGGAATCATCTCGTTCACAGCCTGTTGGTGCCGTATTAAACCTCTCGCCGGGAGTAGAATCGTCGCAAGGGCCTTCGCATATATCCAATTCAACTGCAGAACCCATGAACAAGCGCCAGGATGTCCCGGTTCTCGAACAATGGTCAGCTATATTATATAACGCATCGAACCCCAACCACAACCCTGAGCTCCAAAAGGCGCTAGAATTCGAGAATCGAAAGAAGGCTGCTATACAAGAGAGGCGGATGCAAATGAAGAGCGTTGCGTCGTCCGGCAGTGCAAACTCACCGCATCTAAGCAGATACCTTGCTGCTCGAGCCGCTTTGAACACAGACCCTGAGCCTGGGACAAGACACTCGGGGCCAGAAGGCCCCACAGGCTCCCAAGCATCAAAGCCAGTTCTTAGCCCGCACGACCCACGGGCATACCTCATGCGTTTCCAAGGTAATCAGCACACAGAGGTGCAGAATAATTCGAAGCTCAAGCGTATATTGTCGAGCAAACTGCCATTTGAGAAGATCCCTGATGGACATAACCTACACGACGTTGGCCTCAAATGGCCGGCAGAATTACCTTTAGTCTACGCTTCTTTCAAACAAATTTCGAAGACCGATCTATATACACGATCCAGCAACCAAATCGAAATATTTACTTCACCAGATATAAGCGCTGCCCTTGATCTCTGGAGAGACCAACTATCAGCCTTGACTAGAGCACGCTATAGGCTAAGGGATACCTCTGATATTCCAGACCTCCAATTTGAGTTCTCCGGCATAACTCAACTATCCGATAATTTCGCCGACGGTACGACTACTCTCTAATTACGACAAACTAATTCACGTTTGAAGAACCAGATTTCTGCGACCGGCTGTCTTATATTTCTTTCTTATATTGCGATTCCAAGCAAAGCTGCTATGGCCGAGTCCGAATATACGATATCATTAAACCATCTGACGATTCTTTCCTGGGCCATGTCTTGTCTTCTGCTTCCAGAAAATGCTCTTTCGTTTAGCGTGCGGAATTGAGCATCTCATGTATAATAACTCTGGTAAACCAACAACGCACTAAGGGATCTTGACTTCATTTCCCAAATCATCACAATGAATAAGAAAACAACCAGCATATTCTCAAGCATTCTTCTCTCCAATATTCGTCAAGGCAAGCTGAAGTCTCTATAAATCAGACCACCCCGAGTCATGTCCGTCCCAGGTAAACTGCTCTAACCCTACAAACTTGACTGTCTCGGGATATCTGTAAGTTAATATCACTTCAAGCGGTATACATCTCTATCATTCGATATTGCTTTGAGAGGTCTTGCTAATTCACAGGCCGAATGTACCATACCTACCTTTAGATAGAATCCGGGCTGCGCCATTCATATGAGGCCTCTCATCGTTCCTTCCCTCCTTGACACCCCCGTCTCATTCCATCTAGCTAATATATGCTCTCTCTACTATGTAGTAGAATCATACTTCTCATCCCAAACATACCCACGTACATAAATCACCAATTCCTGATTCTAACCGGCCCCTACTCTAAGTAGTCGGATGGCTTGGGTATAGCATTCGGCGTCACGCACAGCCATAAAAGTGGAAACTCCCTACATTGAATTTTTTTTCAAAAAAAAATTTTTTTTATCCTTTTAGGAAAGCTTTAGACTTTTCAAGGTTTACGTTAGACGAGCCCGCGGTTCAAGTCTGAGTATCTAGGTGTGTTCTTTCTTTTTCGGTTTCTTTTTCTTGGTGTTTGTTTGGTTTCTTAGACGGGGTGTCTTAGTGTGGTATGCCACTTTGTTTCCTAGGGTAGGTGCCTTCTCGCTGAGTGTGAGCTGTGAAGTTGAACGATCCTCTACTCCTGATTATTCTTCTATTCTACTATATAACATAGCCAAAGGTGCCCAGCATGCTATCTATATACATATCCAATGTTCTAAATCTCAATCCTAATACCCCTTTCCCCGTTTATACTCATTAACCAACGCCTCTCCCCTCTTAACCCTCTCCAAATTCTCCCTTACAACATCAAACGAGCGCAAAAAGTACTCCTTCCCCAACGCACTCACATGCGGACTAATCTGCACATTAGGCGCATCCCACAATGGATGATTTTCAGGAAGCGGTTCCGGATCCGTCACGTCCAATGCGGCACCACTAAGTTCCCCGGATTTCAGAGACGCAATCAAAGCATCCTGGTCGATGACTTTGCCGCGGGAGATGTTTGTTAGATAGGGGTTTGGGTGGTTGGGGGGTTTGCTTGCGGCGAGCACAGCGAACTCTTCAGCGCCGAGGAGATGTGTTGTTTGAGGGGTTAGTGGGAGGGAGACCACGATGTGGTCTAGGCCTAGGGATAGGAAGGCGTGCAGGGAGGCTTTGTCTGTGCCGTGGTTCCAGCTTATTGGGAGGGTGCCGTCTGCGTCGCCGGTGCCGGGGACGATGTAGTGCGGGTCGTGCCGGGAGGAGGGCGTGGGGCGCGGGGAGGCTGTATACGCGTGCACGGTCATTCCTAGGGCGACGGCAACTCGGGCGACTGTATTGTTTGTTAGTACTTTGGCCTATATCCAACGTGAGAGGGGGCCCGGGGCGTACTCTGTCGTCCGATACTTCCATACCCCAGAATACCAACTTTCTTCCCGACTTGATCATGACCCTGTGCATAAGCTTCGCCTCGACCCCAGACGTGCTTTTTCTGGTTCTCCAATGTATACTGGTATTGGCGTGACGCCGCGAGCCAGTTCAGCAGCGTCCATTCTGCGATGGGAGGGCCGTGGATACCGGTGCTTGTTGTTATGGGGACGGAGGAATCAAGGAAAATGGGATTGTGGATGACCTTGTCTAGACCGGCTGAGAAGAAGTGTATGAATTTGATACTGTGGACAGTCTGTCAGTCCTTTGAAGCCGGATTGGACGCTCCGTAAGTGGACTTTGACTTACTCCTTGGCATCTTCGGGGTTGGGGAGGTTGCCTAATGTGACGACGATCGTAGAGTCTCGAGCGATTTCTGCAATTGAATCATTAACTTCAGGTAATCGTAGTGAGGAATTGAAAAGCCAGGGATGTAAACGCACCACTTGGAATCGGAGTCCCGTGTTGGAGAAGCAACGAGCGGACTTCCACGTCCGGGAATCTTCTCTTGATTTCTTCATGGAATGAAGCTGGGAACTCGCGGTCAAAAGCGAGAAGGAGCTGAAGCTTAGGGATATGTGCGTCGCCCATTTTGTAATCCTTTTTTTTTTTTGGAAGAGAAGACAAACGAAGCCCTGGGACATGAGGGGTTTATAGACAAAGCGGGGTTGTACTCCAACCAAGAATGACTCAGCAGCTTGAGAACTAATTAAGTAGTTGATAGTAATCTTAGGATAAATTGAGTCAGATTGTCCCATGTTCACGCAAGAATTCATCATTCTAGAAGGTTTTGTTAATGTCGTGATACCTATCCCGACACAACCGCAGGGACATACCCTAAAACTTCAAGTCTCGTGGCATTGACAATGAAAGCAGTCAAAATATTACTCCTCTTAGATATGTAGTAATACTACTCCGTCTACTTTATACTTACTGAAGTGTACCTAGAAGGTGATCTGCCACATCGAACTATTCCCAATCCAGTGCGCTGGAACGATGGAGAGCATCCGCAATTGAACCAAGGATGAGCTCGGAGATGGGGGTTTGCAAAATTGGGAGGTGGGACTGACAATACTCTATCGGATTTTGTTAAGGAGCGAAAAGAATTGCACAATGTGAAGGAAGGAAGCTGGGAATAGATGGACTCGAGATGTATAGATCGGATATTCGAATTCATGAGTATTATCCCCTCGTGAGTGGCAGTTCATAGCACCATTCCTTCCAAGTAATAGTCCGACTCCAGAATCCAGATAATCCATCAATTGGCAAATGCCTAATTCTCTGAGAAAAGATATTGTCAAGCTCGGAATTGTTGAACATTGGACTTCACGTGACCGGAGTGACATCGTTCTCACCCCACGTTCCCCAAGTCTTTCTTTTTTTTTTTGATCTGCATTCACATCATGTATATGCCCGCTCGGCCCAGGCCCAAGAAAACCAACATTATCCGGTCACGCAGTGGGTGTAAAAGCTGCCGTGAACGACGAACTAAGGTTGGCCTACCTTGAAGCTGTCCACGGTCTTACCCATCCAGTCACTAATGTCAGCCTAGTGCGATGAGCAGAAGCCGTCCTGTGGGACATGTACAAGGCTAAGGAAGCCATGTGAATCTGTTTGTCCGGAGCTTAGATTCCACGTGGTGACTGGGCCATCGCCGAGTTATATAGCGTCTGAGGGGCCGAAGGCTGGATCTTCAGTGGCAGGCGAAGAACGCAACGGAGTCGGTCACGATGGCCTTTGGATCCCGGATCTTGATCTCGTCAAGTCCTTGCAGCACACGGAAAGGGATGTGTTCTATACGACATATTGGGAGGACGTCTGTTTACCAGCTGTGCATCCGATGTTCGCGTCGATCTCTCTCTCAGCCTGGGATAAACCAATGTTGAAAGACACTATTCTAGCATTGTCTTCATGCAATCTCAGTCGCATTAGACCAGATCGCAAGGGCTCGTCAAGTTCCCATATAGGAATATTCAGTCCGAATCTCATCCATCAGACCAGAAGTCAGCTGTACTACTCGTCGGCCATCGAAAAGTTCGTCGCTTTGAAACGAGCCGACGTTCAATCGAATGCGACTACAATATTCATTGTTCTCGTATTATTCGCTTATATCGAGTCCTCGATGGGGAATTTTCAAGGATTCCAGTGCCATGTACAGGGCCTCGCGAACTTCGCCATTGAGCTGCCCGAGGTAATAGGGGATACCACCATAAAGGCCCTTCTGACAGCGTGGATGCAAGTTCGATTCGTGGTTTGGTGGGCCCGAGCCTATTTTAGCACGATATACATTCATCGGGGACTGCCACCTGTGCACCTGCCGAGACTTCTTGATGGATGCTTTGAATCAATCCAAGCCAGACGTGTTCTGGTCCTGAGCATCATGTGTGAATCGCATCGACTCAACTCGAGAAACATGCTCGGTCATTGGTGTCAGGCGGAAGGCCGGGACCTGACTGTCGAAGCCCACCATGAAAGTACTAGCGATGCATCAGAAACAATCTACCTGCAATTAGGTGAGCAAGCGAAGAAGTTAGGTGAATGGCTCTTACATCTCCCATCTTCCGAGCAGCCAGTCCCACTGGGCCAAAGCGAGGTTCTACATAGTGCTTGTAATCTCCAATATTCCGATGTTCCCATTCGCTTCATATCCCACGACGCAGCTCTCAACTTCTCATACTATGTGGTGGCGCGGATAATGCAATGCACCAGTTCTCTGCGTCAATTCCAGCATCCGAATTCCGATCAATACGAACCTAGCTGTTCTGAAGAGGAAACATGGATTCGAGTATTACTGCGAATCGCAAAGGCCACCAGCATGAAAGATTCCATCTCAAAGAACACCTATACAATCGGCTTCTCGGGCCTTATGCTGCCAGCCATACTCCGATGCCAGAACGTGTCTCTCGGGATCGAAATTCAGAATTGGCTTGAAAGCCTAGAACGGCTGCAACCTACAGAGGAGGGCGCATTCCCGGTCTATCAAACTCTGGGTGTTGTGAAAGCAATAAACCAGCAGAGGATGATTGGCCGCGAGATATTCGGCGTTACTTTGTCGACTGATGATGCGGGCGGAACGCCGAAATTCACTGCTTATAACAGCCAATCCATTAGCAGTCTTTTGCTTCATGGGAGATGTCCGGTTTCAGGGAAGTTCTTGACGGAATCTGTCTCAATCGACTTGTAGTATCAAAGCGTTTTGTCAGTTGATATCAACGACGAAGAGCATCCTTGATATAGACTTGAAACTTAGTAAATGAGTCCAGCGGAAGCGGGTCAACGCATCGAATTTGTATAGATGTCTCCGGGCCCTTCCAAATAGTTGATCGTGCACTAGATGTTAATATAATGGCAATGTGAAAGCAGGCCTGTTCAGAGAACCCAAATGCACCGGGCGAGGAGAGATTAGGTGAGAATTGGTGTGGGACCTGACTGCATTTGCTCTATAGGCAACAGAGTAGCAATGCATCATTTGATGCCTCACCTGTGTCGTCGCTTTGGTTTCAGGATGCAGCCCATTGTTTTGTGCACCGAGCTCTTCAAATCTTAAGAGCCGCCGTTGGAATAGTAGAATTCGAGCTTCTCAAAGAATTTCAATATGGCTTATTGAGACGTATGCCGGAGACGGAGTATAGATGAAATAGAAGACAGCTTTTGATTGGCGACAAAAATGCCGGCCCTAAACCAGCGTGGATGACCTTTCTTCTCTGGCAATCATGCGGCTTCAATTCTTGGCACTGTCTGTTCGCTATGTGCAAGTAGCCAGTTCAGCTTCTATTTCTCGGCAAATTAATTCCTTTCAAGTTTCGAGGGAGCTCGAATGGTCATAGTGCCGATCTAAAAGACATCGCACAACAATATCCCAGCAAACATACCTGTTGCCCCCTTATAAGGTGTTGCTCATTGTGTACTGATCTCGGGTCCTCCCCAAGAAATAAGAACTGACTGAAGGTTTGAACTTTGCACCAAGTGGCCGGCATTTAGTGGCAGTTTGATTCGGGTGGTATGATCCACTGGTCGAGGAATACTAGGCTTACTAGCTACTGCTCATCAAGACGTTTAATGCATCGAGGCTCGTCTTGTGAGTGTGAGCTTTCTCAATTCGGGGGATGAAAGCAACATGGTACCCCCCTTGGCTTAAGCGTACCCAGGGTACTCATTCCAGGGATGCCGCTGTACGAGGGTGCTAATCATTGGATTGGTCGACCGAACTCGGGGTTCCATAATCGAGCCAGGGGCTCTCATACCGTGACCCCATGTAGGAATAAGTCCACAATCGAGGCCAATGGGGTGCCGCAGCCACCGAATAAACCGCCCCATGACGTGCGCTCGGGTAGCTACACGTTAGAGCGGTCTCCAGCATCACTTATATCCCTTCAACGCTCCTCCCATTTTCATATTAGAACTGACAGGAGACAATCTGACAGTGTCTATTTCTGTGCTTTCTCCCGACGCAGAGAATCGCTCTCTAGGCGACTTTATTTGATAGAGGTTGTCCCAAGCCCGCGAAAGCCCTTTTCTAACCTCGGTTTTGGTCGTTAACCTTCATACAACTAGTTGAAAATGCCAGGACAAAGGCGAGCCCAGGTGTGTACCGTGTTCATATACTGCAGCCCCGGTGTGTCTCAGAGTAACGTTCGGTACGGTAAGGACGAGCCGGATCTCGAGGACCCGGAGCACATGGCAGCCCAAGCAGCGCGATACAAACACGCGCTTCTCCTACTCGTCGATACCATCCGGAAAAATCACCCGTCAGAAACTATTGCCCTTATCGACGCTATCCGAAGCACCAGAACCGTCCCCGAAGCTGCTGAGTTCTTAATGCAATTGTCAGATCTCAAGAATTCACCAAAGACGAACAACACAGAAGGATCTGATGGGGCTAGCAGCCAGTAATGAGGAAGCAATCGTGGTCCACTTACTGGGGTAGAAAGCGATCCCATTCAGGGAGTAGAAGCCAACTGAATCATCTGTGTCAAACATTGAATAGAATATAGAGAGCATGTCTGTTTGGCGACAGATCTATACAATGAGAGCACGCAGAATGTTGTTCGTCCAAGACATGACGTACGGAGTAGATCGAAGCAAATTGTATGGCGACTGAATTCCGCTATTTCCACCAAATGCTGTGTTGATTATATAATACATCACGTGTGTAGTTACTTACCTTCCTTTCTTCAAGAGAGTGTAGATACATCACCCACTGCTGAGCATCAGATTCCAAACTGCCTCGTGCTTAATGCTTATCACAGTCTGAAAACAATGATCAATACCCCAAAGCACCGACAGATTCTCGTAACCTCAACATCGGATCCTGCAACTCTTATCGTAATCAGCCACGGCTCTCGATTATGTCGCCAGAATCATGAACCAGATACAACAACAATATGAAAACAACACTAATCCACAGCATGCCTTCGAAGATCAAGCTTGTCCTGCGGGTCTGAACTGTACAACGTGATGCAGTATATTTCTCGGCCAGGTCGCCAACAGGAGGCTTCCAGGCAACTCTCGGATGGTCACAATTTCATCGAATTCCATGGCTCGGTGAATCAGTTGACCAAATCAAGTGGAAGTTTGTGGGTAACTATAGTCTACGCCTCTCTTGCAAGAATCTGTTTCTGGTCACAGATCTCAATTTGCTGGGCCTCAGACGAACAAAAGATCGCATACGGAGGGCTCGGACTGGATGGCAATAACCTAACCAGGAAAGGGGGAGTTCATTCCCATCAGTCTTGTGGCTGGCTTGGGAAAGTCATTTCGTCCAGTCAAAAGCAAGTATTTGAAGCTATCGTGGCGGAGTTCGTGATCGGCAGTTCCCCCAAGCGTCACTTCACCATTCATCGTCGATTCATCGATCGTGTTCGTCTTGTCGAGTTCCACTTGACACAGCGGCAATTCCGCATCTGACACACCCGGTTCCAGCGTTTAAACTTCAGCCTTCAGCCAGCTTTCTGTTCACAAAACCTTGTCTACTGCCGTCAATTTCTTGATAAGTTGGAGACGCGATGTCGTTATCGAGTACTGTGAGTCGGCAATGTCAAGGGTTGATCCCTTCACTTTACAACATGATATCTGGTTCCTTGAGGAGTCAATTTGCATCTTCAGTCAAATAATATCGACAGAGCCCAACTGCAGACTCAAAGTTTACGGAAGTATGTACTTCTGCACGAAGACCCATCAACCCCTAATCCTTTCACCTCACTAGCTCAGAGCTTGAGAAATCTTCCGTGCTCTGCCCATGAGTTCGCCTATTTCGCGCAGATCTGCAGTTCACATATCCACCCTCGCCAGGGTCCAGCCGTCCCGTGCAATTAATGAGTGAGTGGCTTTCGGCAAGCTAGCTGAAGACAGAGACCCAACCCAGATTGACAAGCAATCAAAGGCTTGGAAAAAAGGAGACACCGGCACTAGCTCTGTGAAACAGCGTCTCCTGTTCATCCCTCAGGCGAAGGAAAGTTTCTTTTCATCGCAGAGCGGAGATCAAGTCGCTTACAAAAGGGGGGGGGGGGGAATCCCTCTGTCATGCAGTGTCCCTCAGCTGTCCACTTTCGCTTCCCCCAGACGATACCTCAGCGCGGACTCAGCAGTGAGACAATCAACCGCCATGTCGGGAACAGAGCGATCCACGGGTCGAAGCCTCGCACGACGCCTCTTGCTGGCAGCCCTCGACCGTGAGGAGAAGGGCTACCCACCCACGATGCAACATCCTCCGCCGATGGTTGAGGGCCTAAGAATGGATCCCAACATTCAAGATCCAGATTCCGCTGAGACACGGGCGAAACGTATGACGGTTACAGGCACAGACTCCAGCACCCTCATCCCACCCAGCGACAAACTGCTCGTCTTTCGCGCGCTTACTGGCATCGATGGCGCCCCCGCTCTGAACGTACTACAACATATTCCCCGAACAGCGGCTAACGTCGGCATCTACTCGCGGGTCGTTAAGGCCGAAACAAAGGCCGCCAGCCGATACCGCTTCCATGCTACCCTAATCAACACTTGTCTCGGCATCCAAATTGTGGTGGCTGCTGCGTTGACGGCCCTGGGCGCCGCTCGCGGACCCCATAATGCCATAACCGCGTTTGGTGCGATCAACACTATTGTTGCTGGTATTCTCACATACCTAAAAGGGTCAGGCTTACCGGACCGCCTGAAGCACTACCAAAACGAGTGGCGGAACATCCGAGAATATATCGAACAGCGCGAACGCGAGCTGTGCCTTTACGGCTGCGAGTTGGACGTCGAAGAAGAGATACAGATTGTCGAACAGATGTACGAAGGGGTCAAACGCGAGATTGAAGCAACGAAGAGCAGTGGTGAAAGTAGGGTGTCCGGCCGCGACAGACACTCAAATCGACGAACGATCCTCCCTCACAGGGAGGATCGGAGGGAATATTCTCCTCGTGGGCCGAGCCCCGTGAGATCTCCAGAGCGTGTTTTTGACAAGCATTAGATTTGGGTCATGCTAGGCGATGACAGGGATGGTAATATGATAAATTGGTGACTTTTCACATTTTGGCTCACGGCATTTGACAGCGCATACACATTAGCGTCATTTATCCTAGGCGCACTTTGATACACTTGAGTGTATAATACTACTACTTTTAGTTAATAATCTCTCCGGAGTCTACGTCTCCCAATGTTGGTCCAGGCATGGCATCGCCTGCAAGCAAGAACTAGATAGAAATCAAAGAATTATCAAAAATGTCAGTCTATTTGTGGTATGCATAACTGCTGTCCCTACCTAAGAGTCGAGACAGGCGTTTGCAGCACAACATCTCAACTTCCGAGACGGTCCTTGCTTTCTCTTCCCTTTTTTTATCTGTTATCGAAAACTGGTCTCACTTTCCTCTTCTCCCGTGCATTCTTCCGTATCTACAACCTGACACCGTTTCCTATACCCCCAGATTCCATCCCCTACCCTACCACTTTCGATCTCCGCCTGACCCCGTCAGGGCGGCATTGCTGAGGAAGCCTGGGCACTATTCCGTAGTTGGGATCCGAGGCCATTTTGACAGAGAATAGCGATGGATTGCTTATCGCAAAAGTTTCCTACTCCTCTATTTCGATGTCGCTAGCGTACTTGTTCGCGACACTTGAGCCCTGAGGTTGGCCAGTGAGGACTCCGCCCCTCTCAAGATAAGGTGAGGCTGAATTGTCAGCCTGGCAAACAGAAAGCAGCTGCTCCCTTTGGACACGTCTTCATCTGCTCATCAACCTCCAATTTCCAGATGCTATGTCCTCCCAAGCTGAATCCACACCTGCGCAGGGATCGGATCTAGGAGATTCCAATGAAATCATTTGGCCAACGATCTTTTTCTGGATGGTCTGCCTCGCGATCAATTCAGTATCACAACCAAGTGGCACGGTATTAGGAACGCTGTATCGGCATCAGTCCATACTCCGAGCTTCCCCCATTATGTGTGGGTTTGACGCTGTCAGCATTCTTACGTTCTTGTTTATATATTCTAGTTTTTTCCCATTTCAAAACCCGCGAGCATCGTGTTGCAGCAACTCGCATTCTCTTGAATCGCTTTGTCGACGACAAGGGCAAACCAGATCTACAAGCAATAGAAAGTTTCAACACGCAGTCAAGAGCCCGATGGATAGCATTTGTTCTTGGAGCACTGCCCCAATTTATCAAACTCTTTGCTAGCAGGGGAGTCGCTTGGTCGCAGGCATTTGGGGCCATGTATCTCGCGTCATGGCTACTTTTCGAGATTCTGGTTCTAGCTGCCAAATTAGACGATGCTACTGTTCGGTCTGTCGGTTCCCTCTCTCCGCCTGGTGAACTGTCCTCTCAGAGACTTTGGGGTATTGTGGCGATGGAACTCCACAACACGATCTACGGTCTATCCGCATCGCTTCTCAGCAGAAAGGATCGCAGCGTTTGGATCACTATTCTGTATATGCTGGTCGCCGGTATCACGCTTTCTTTGCCCTTGTGGGGTCATGCTTATACCATCCCAGACAACCAACCAAGTCGTGTTTTGTTTATCCGCCTTGTAATCGGAGCATTGATTCTGTTTGTTACTCCCTGGGTTCATCTTATGCTTCACAAACATTTCCTCTTGTTGTTACTCTGTATCTTGGTTCCCACGTGTTTTGCTGGAGCAATATTCTTTGGTATCTTCAGGCATAGATGGGCAATAGCGACGGTCAACATTATACGGGCATCGATAATCTTTATCCAGCCACTGTTATTTTATGTTTTGATATATGATCCCGCGGGCACATACCAATCCCCATGGTTGAAGTGGCTTGGGTAGCCACCTAGAGCCATATTCATGAAGGTGAGCATCACAATTCGATGGGGATTTATTGCCTGAGATGATTATCCTCCGCGCTGAGATGATTCCCCTATCCAATTTCTAACCAAAATTACCACTATCGACAATGCCATGATTGGCACAATCGAAGATGTTGCCCCTATGGATTGCTTAGAGGGTTCCTTGAGCATACAGACGAACAGTTGACACCATTCGCAGGCGTCAGGGAGGGTATATTTCCATTGAGTTATCGACTACCAGCTCACTGAAGTCAGTTGGCACGATATTTTTGCTGTGTTGAAGAGTACCAAGACCTTCCTCTCCTCGTAATTTCATAAAGATACTTGGGTTGACCTGCTTGTGGTTGAACATCAGGTCCTATTTCGACCTCCCTATAAAGTCTAGTTATCAAAATCTCTATTCACTCCCTGACTTTCCTGGTGGCTGTTGTACAGCTAGTTCATACAATGAAGCTCTCCCTGCGCCTTCGCTCTCTCCCCCAACTTTAACTTGTCATGAGACTGTAGTATCCTACCAACTGCTCTTTAACAAGCCCTCATGTCTATATACAATAAAGAGCATAAATGATATATGGCTTTTTTACCGACATCCATGCCCGTGGAGAAAATCTCGTAGATCAACTACCTATCTATACAACAGAGCAGGTACCTACTACCTCAATGCCAAATACTAGTAGTAGTACATACCCTACCCTTCCTCCATACACCTTGAAATCAATGGTTCTAGATATAAAAACTAAAAACCCCCCATCCATCCCGCCACCAACCCCCATGATTAGCGATGACCATCATCTACCCCAGAGTACGTACCATAAAAGTAACGGAGATCGTCACCACCAAGACAAAAAAAAGCAAAGTGAGTGGCCGACGAGATTTGATGTGCATGCAGATCTGTCAGAGCAAGACGTCAACAGGATGATATTAGCCAATAACCTGAGTAAGCGACGCTGATCTTCTTTCAAGACAGCGTGTGGAGGATCTGTATTTCGACCGGGACTGTATGTGACAACGTGTCCTTACTGAATAGCATATCAATGATATAGTATAATAAATGAATTAGATAGATAAAATAAACAGGCAGGCAGATGCAGCCTATGGGTATACCGCTGAAGAGTAAAAACCAAAGAAATCAACAACAACCACCACCACCACTTCAAGTAGTAGAAGTAGATAATCTTCCGCATATTATATCAACAAGGAAGAAAGAAAAAAATCAAGAAATCAATATCAAATCAACCACCCCAAAACCAACCCCAACCCCAACCCACCAACAACGCGCAATCCCACGCCATTCAAGTCCAAATTCCTCACCGCACCCCCCGGAAACGGCCCATCCCCCTCAGGACTCGGCGCAACACTCGAAGAAGGCCACGGCGGAATCAAACTCGACACGGGCGTCGGAATCGGCGTCGAGATGATCGTGATGCTACTCGCCGACGTAGACGGCGGGAGTGTCGGGCGCGGGTACAGCGGGTCAATTGTCACACTCTCGTCGCTACTAGGTTCGGATGATGATTGAGGGTTGTTAGGGAGTTGAGACGTCGTTAGGGCGAGACCGTATTCACGAGCGCAGGATTCGGCGTCGATGTTGTTGGGGCAGCAGTAGGGGTCGAAGAGGCAGAAGGAGGAGGAGGGGCAGGCGTCTAGTTTTGAAGGGAAAAAAAGTCGGGTTTTGTTAGTTTTGTGGGGGGGGGGGGTTTTTTAAAAAAAAATCTTAGTTTGAAGGGAAACACACATGTTCCCCCAGGGCAACAGGTTTGGCCTTCATCGGGGTTATAGCAGATACCGCTGTCGCCGCACATGGGCCAGTCGTCTGGACAGCCGGGTATTATGCCAGGGACGAAGGCGTCGTCGTCGTGGTGACGCTTGAGGACGGAGAAGGGTTCAGTTGCGATGGACTGGCCCGCCAGGAAGGGGGCCAGGAGGAGGAGGGCGATCATAGATTATGACCGTGGAATGCTGTGGCTTGGAGGAGTGGAAGGGGAGGAGAGGGAAATGGAGCGGATGAAACCCGGGAAGGTTCAACGAAGAGCGAGAGACTAGTGACAAATTACAATAGCGTCTACGGAGGACTTCAGGATAAATCGGAGACCACTCCGTCATTTAATTATATTAAGAAAATGGATCGAGTCATATATATTATCTGCAAATAACTCCGTCAAAACACTCAACACTAGGTCATCAATCATAAACCTGCTAATCGCAGTCGTTCTCTTAGCGCCTCCATGTCCTGCCCCTCTCCAGTGCTAGGCTTCTTGTCCTTCAGCGACACTACTGAGCGATACTCTCCGTCGCCTCCAGGCGCGCCCACCGTCACCCATACGAATTTGCTCCCTCCACCGCCGCTCGAGTGCGCTCGCTCCTGCGCGCCCTCCCAAAACATCTCTGTCGCCGCTCTGTCCGTCGACGGCCGTCCCCCTAATCGTCCCTGCCGGATCCAGCCTTTGAGGACGTCCTTGATGAAACTGATCTTTTGTAGGAATGAATTGGCATCCAGGACCTCCCTGATCCGCTCGTCCAGGGGGCTAGCGCTTGGTCGGTAAGCAATGCTAAGGAATGTGGCAACATCGTCCGACACCACAGCGCGTGTGTCGAATCCCGATGGGTGCATCTTTGCTTTCGTGGCGAGGTACCGGGCGGCAGAAGGTGACAAGTGGTAAAAGTCCATCCAAGGCGATGAGTTCCTAGTTCGACCAGGTGCCAGCACCAGCTTTGTGTGGTCGGGGAAGTTGAACTGAAAAGCCCCGTCTCCAAAGCCCCATACTCCGACGTTGCCCAGTCGCTGGTAGAACTTGACGAACTGTCCTGGCAGTCCACCCGTTATCGGGTCGTCAAGAAAGCCCTCATCACCATGCCGGCCAAGGGAGCCGATCATGTATTTTCCGAATTGGTCCACAAGCTTCACGCGTTTGATTTTCTCCGCGTCAGCACGCGCGCGGTCGAGTCCAAAGTCCGTAGGGACCTTGACTCCTCCGCTAGATCCCTTGACCTCAAATAAGGACGGCGAGATCAGTGCTCTACGGATACCGCCACGGCATTCCAGTAAATCATCGCTACAGTTTTCATAGAACTCAACCAGCTTCCCATAGCGTGGAACGAGCTGGTCAGCCTCCGAATATGGATGTGACTCGGCATCAGACTTCTCTTGGCTGCGGGCCTTGCGTCGAATGTGCTTTTCCCCATCCCGGACTACGACGCCGCTGGCATGTTGCCCATTCTCCGCTTTGAACACACAACCAACACTGCCATCGTCCAGTACATATCCAATCCCGTATCGATTTGTATAGTCCACCCATTTGATGACATATGCGTGCGGCGGCCTGCGTGACGTGGCCCGCCGTCGAGCAGACGAGTGAGGTATCAGATTAGATAGCATATTTCGCAAGTCTATAGTCACGTCGTCAATTGATGACCCCGGCAATATCTCGCAGGGGTCGTCGGGATGCAGAAGGGAATGCAGCCCAAGACTCGACCGTGGTTTATTGCCAGACGACTGTAAAGCTTTACTTCCGGACCGAGTTATGGGCTGGGGGAGAGACTGTGGCCGTGGCCGTGGAGGCGGGTCCTCCCTCCGGCTTGGCTTAGAATCAAGCTTCCTAGCCAATCCCTCCTTTGCGTCCTTGTGGATCGATCGTGCTGAGGACTGTCTCGGCTTTGATGGCAAGTCATCTAATGCTGTAGATGCGGACCGTTCTTTTAGCACTGGGAGGGGTGGAATAACATCCTGATTCGCAGCTTCCAACCTTCGAGACTGGGAGCGCGTTTTCCCCACCGTCAACATGCCGGGATCGTTACTCGTTCTAGATACTGGAGGTGCCACGTTCCTGTCCACCCGAATCGAGCCTGTGCCCGAATACGAAACCGCAGCACCACGTCGATTTCGGATTGGACGATCAGCTAACCCTCCGGTAGGCGCAGAGGAGTCAGCGCCCGCGTTGACTCCTATGTCCCGTACGTCGGGCATGGTCTTGATGGCCGGTACCGGTGGGTCACAGAGGGAGGGAACCTTCCTCACAGTACCTCTGCCTGTCAGCGCCTGTTGGCGAAGGGTTGCCGCGTGGCTCTGGGATTCATTCCGCCGCTGTTGTGCTGCAGCAAGAGCCGTTTGCGTTCGTGACTGAGAGACAGAGGTGTTCCGGAGGGACGTGCTACTGCTCTTGCTGGATAAAACACTGCTCTCCAAGGAAGAATCATCCCTTCGGACCGCCAGTGACTCTGGCACGCTCCAATCGCCGGTTATGATATGGGGATACTTGTAAACAATATCTTCGGGCAGAGGAAGGATTGGTTGGAGACCTTTATCCTCCTCAGCCGAGCACTCAGCAAACGCTGATTTCGAAGCGTTGTGTCCCACCGATTTTCGCGCCAGGCCGTCCGGTTTCCTGCCAACACCGCATGAACTGTAGAATGCTGCTTTACAGGTTCGGTACCGTAGGACTGGGTCATCGACATCCCTGATGTAACTTGCGAATTTTTCATCGTAATCTATCCCATTGCCATATGTCATGGAGTCCCCATGCGGCTCAGAGGACCTGAGCCAAGTCGGCTTCTGAACACTGCATCCCGAATCCAACCGTTTAGGTATGCATCCATGGTACATATTAAAGAATGCGTGTTCGACAATATCATCCGGTTCTGGGCGCTCCTGCTCGTCGAGGTTGAGACAACAGCTGACCAAGGATTTGGCCTCCTCGGGAATGTGATTAGGGCACTCCGAGTCTTTTGGCCACACATAGGTGAGGTTTCGAACTTTTTTATATATCTCTTCCTGTGTTTTCGATTGGAAGGGCGGGTAGCCTGTAAGCATCGCGAAGCTATCGAGACCGGTTAGCATGGCCCACATCCCCGTTAGAATCACTCAGGAGGAGCATTATTACCAGATTACCCCCAACGACCAAATGTCTACTTTCTGCGTATGGCCACCTTTACTTCGGTCGAGGACTTCCGGAGCAATATAGTTTGGCGTTCCGCACAGGGTCTTTCTCCTCTTCTCGTCTTTCTCAGAAATGATCATGGCGGCCAACCCAAAATCTCCCACCTTGATGTCCATGTTCCGGTCCAGAAATAGGTTTCCCATTTTCAGATCACGATGCGCAACATTTCGCTTGTGTAGATATTTCACAGCACTACTAAGCTGGATCATGAATCGTCTGACTTCCGGCAAACTCAAGCATCTCCGTTTCCGTACCATGTCCATCACTGAGCCATTGGGGCACAGTTCAAGAATCACGTATATACACTGATCGAACGCAAAGGCGCGGTGGAATCCGACGATGAAAGGGTGGCGCATTTTTGAGTGTATCTGGAGCTCTGTCCGAAACTATACAACATACAATTAGCGCACTATCCAATTCGGTTGCGCGTATTCAAACTGTACCTTCTCTTGCATCTTTTTCTGGGCCATTTCAGACTTTACGACCTTCATCGCGAACACACGACCGTTTCGCGATAGTGTCCCTTCGTAGCAAATAGCGAATCCTCCTTTGCCGAGAAAGGCACCGGTCGAGTATCGCTCACCGTCATCTCCGGGCTCCAAAACAAGCGCTGGTGGTGGTGGCGCATGGTTCTTCGCGGATGCGGTTTTCTGGGCGGCGTTTGCAGCAGCAGCATTCTTATCCAAGACCTTTCGCTCCATAGAGGCTTTGGGTTTGATCACCTGGTTTGTCGACCGCGGCGATAATGCGTCCATTGTGAAGGCGTGACCTCCGTTGCGACTCGTCCTCTGTGCTTTCAGACTTCAGATTATAAGAATGGTATCAATCTCGAGCAAGTGTGCCGACGGATATTCCCAAAGCATGCGGTGGTAGCGATCATCGAATACGGTATAAACAATCAATTACAGAGCAGATGGGGTATAATGAAAATGGGGTCTGGTATCCCTATAGTGTTTTATCTGTCAGTCCTCTCAAACCAACGGTCCCCACAAACGAAGGGAATAGGAGGGGAAGTGAAACTCACCAAAAAGAATCAACAAAATGGGATTAACAATGACGCTCAAAAACAACAATATGCATCCAACGCCGTACCATCAGTGGTCGAGGGGGGCAGGGAAGAGGGACCGACGATATAGGTAAGAGTGCAGGATGACAGCGCAGTGAGAAGAACTCAAAGGTCTCACACGACAAAAACGTTTTCCCCAAAACGGCAATCGATAAACATTGAACCGTTTGCCAGAACAACGAGCATCGATGACTCAGCACACACAAGCTTGAATGCAGCCGACACCTTGAGCTAGCCGCATTGGATTGTTTAGTGCCTAACGATTGAGGATGACGATGGCGCTGCTTTTCGAGAGCATCGATTCTACAACCCATGACTCAAGAGTACCATTCGATTCGAGTCTCGCTGGCGATGGATTGTTTCTGACAGAATTTTCTCTCTCTATTACTCTCCCTAATCATACCCCGCCGCTCAACCCCAGCCCACCATGTCACTCACCCTAAAACTCTCCTCACTTGTCATCCGCACGTTGTCAAAACCCATCGCCGTACGTCAAACCCCTTACTGATTTGCATGATGCAGATATACTAACTCTGAGAAGAACCAAATCAAGGCACAGGCTCGTGAACATGAAAGATTTCGAAACATATGTGTCTCCATGGCCCAGGGCCTACACAGGCTCGATATGCGCCTACGTCTAGGCACGATACGCGACAACGCCTCTGCGCAACGACGGGCGGCTGCCGATGCGGAACTCCGGAAACACAAACCTACAACACCCACTGCGAAGACAGAAGCAGATGCAAGGGCAGAAGAGGAGGCTATCGCTAAAGCGAAGGAGGCCGAGAAGCCCGCACCCAAACCCCACATTCGCCCGCTGTCCGAATCAAAGGCCATTGAATCCGGGGCGACAGTTATCAGTGAAACCTTCCTGTTCCTCGTAGCAGGTGGCTTGATTCTGTTCGAGTCTTGGAGGTCTCGAAGAAAAGAGACAACCCGGAGAGACGATGTTGCCGCCAGGCTCAAGGAGCTCGAAGAGTCCGAAATCGCTCAACGAGAGGCATTTATAGCTCTCGAAAAAGAGGTTCTACAGCTGAGAGCTAAACATGGAGAACTACCGGAATCATCCTGGCGGATTCTCCCACGGGTAATATGGGAAGTGAAGCCAGAGCCAGCTGCCAAAACGGAGCAGGGTTGGTTCTCGACCGTGTCGTCATATTTCTCGTCTAGTCAAAGCCCAGAGCAGCAAGCTAGGACGGAGAGCGAGGAAAGCGAAGTTGCGGCTTCCAAGGCTCCTACGAGCTCTACCCCTCCCGTACCGACAGCTAGCCCTGAGCCAGCTCCAAGCACTAATAAGGCTAGTCGCTGACTTGTATAAACCATAGAACTTGGTCTTTTTTTTTTTGGCGATTTCGCGTACGGTTAATCATGGATACCCCTCTCAAGTGGTGGAAGAAAGGTTCCAGCTGTTTTGAGATCTCGTGCATGGCTGGCGTTGTGTGGTTTTCTATCATAGACTTAATCAACTCTACTTCCTTATGTCAACCATGACTTTCCTCTCGGTAAATCCTCGACCTTCAGAATGGACAGCCACCTTGGAATTCGAGGTACATTTAGTCCATCCCTCCGAAATCGTTCAATCTGGAATGTCATTGAGCCTGTTTTAACAGCGTCATCTGGGATCCTCGAAGGTCAGCTACGTCCTTCACAGTCCTCAAGGCTCTTTCTGATAACCTGGTCTATAGAAGAGCGTGCGTTGCAGACGAGCGACTTCACCTTTTGGCAGGAAACCAGTAATCAATCCCTCCAGGTTCTCCTCCTATTCCCTTCCTCTCTCGAGTCCCATTCGAAACAAAACACTATCCTACAACTGAGACAATTTGTTACCTCTGATCTTTCGTCGTGCCCCAGAAAAGCAATCGCATTCCTCCTATCCGAGGGTCGCTTCGCCAGCGCTAGCGAGAAATATAGTCTAAATGGACTCCTCGCCCTACAAGTGTTGTATGGGCTCTATACCTGAGTCCTTGTTAACCACGGAAACTGATAGTATGATTACCCAGGATGTTTGAGTGCCTTGCGAATCCTCTGGCCGTAATGCCTATCGCAGATGCACCTTCGTTCTTCTCTTCCATTCAAGAGTACATGGCGAACCTCGAAGATATACCTGCGACCGCCCCATCTCTCAACGACACCGTCGCGTTGCTGGCTCATGCTACTTCGGGATTTCACAATACTTTTCCTGAGCAGACCACCAATATACTGAGTGACTTGTTTCCATCTATCAAGGCATTGAGCGAGGCTACTCGCACACCGGAAGGACGGGGGCTTCTCGAGGACTACCTGGGAAGGGAAATGGCAGAGAGAATTATGCGATTCTGGCAGGAGGATGTTTCGAGGGAGTGACATCGATTCGGTCACTGATAGTCATCAGCGGGGAATAATGGCGAATTATATATTGCCACCACTTGAGCCTCACATCCAGGCAACTCCTTTCTGTCACCAAGCACCTGAGGCGATACAATGACGGCGACTAAAATAATATTCTATATCCGAAACTGTATTTGGAACCTCTTTTGGCAAGACGCCGGGTTGGACATTATTTAAGTCTCCCTGGGGTACAATTGTAAGACAGCTTAGCGCCAGGAACAGGGAAGGGTCGGCGATTTGCCGCCTGGACCCAGAGCCAGAGGCAGCAAGAATACCAAAGAAAGTTATTAATAACCCGAATTGACGCTGATTGCGCGTTGTCGGCCTGAGAAAGACACCCAACGGTGCCACACGTGTAAGGAGTGTGGCGCAGAGAACCCCAGTCCAGTCCCAGTCCAGTCCTTCACATCGTCATTCCTCTCTTCTCCATCCCTCGTGCACCCTTCCACTCTTTCTTCTCTTGTTCCTATTCTTTGTTTCCTTTTCCGTATTCATTATATATCCCCCGTGTGGAATGAACCTTCTTTTGTCTGTGTTCATTCCCCTCTATGCTTGAGCGTTATCTCCCTCTATTTCCGCTGTAACTTGATAGGCCAGATATCTTTGTCGCCTAGGCGCAAGACCCCGGGTGATCGGTAACAGTAACAATGGTGAGTTCGCTCAATTTGACTTCGCATAGGACATTGCACAGCGAAAAGACACGGACTGACCGCATTGTTCATCCCAGGGTCACTCACGACGTCCTGCTGGCGGGGAGAAGAAGAGTCGGTTCGGTCGCTCCAAGGCCACCGCTGATGTGGGCGACGGTCGACAAGCGGGCAAGCCTCAAGTCAGAAAGGCCATTTTCGAGAGCACAAAGAAGAAGGAGATTGGTGTCTCAGATCTGACGCTGCTGAGCAAAATTTCGAACGAGGCTATCAACGAGAACCTGAAGCTCCGCTTCCAACATGATGAAATCTACGTAAGCCTCCCTGGCTACATGAGGATGCGCGGGCCGGGGGTCTAGGCTAATGCGACTCTCCCAACAGACTTATATCGGACATGTGCTTGTCTCTGTCAACCCTTTCCGGGACTGTAAGTTGAATTGCTCTCCATAGCGTGGTGGCACATCTGGCTGACTGACTGTCCTTTGGCCAGTGGGTATCTATACCGACCACGTCCTCGATTCCTACCGAGGCAAGAATCGTCTCGAAGTCCCTCCCCATGTATTCGCCGTCGCAGAATCATCCTATTATAACATGAAATCCTACAAAGACAATCAGTGTGTGATTATCTCTGGTGAGTCGGGTGCGGGCAAGACGGAGGCCGCGAAACGGATCATGCAGTACATTGCTAGTGTATCCGGAGGAAATGACTCGTCCATTCAGCAAACGAAGGACATGGTTCTGGCGACCAATCCTCTACTTGAGTCGTTCGGTAATGCAAAGACATTGCGCAACAACAACTCTTCACGGTTCGGAAAGTACCTTGAATTGGAGTTCAACGCTCAGGGCGAGCCTGTCGGCGCCAACATCACCAACTACCTGCTAGAGAAGTCAAGAATAGTAGGGCAGATTAACAATGAGCGTAACTTCCACATCTTCTACCAATTCGCCAAAGGCGCGCCGCAGAAATACAGAGGTATACCCCCTACTTATATCATGTGCTGTGAAGGATGCGTCGCTGATAATTTAGACTCCTTTGGCATTCAGCAGCCTCAGTCCTACCTATACACGAGCCGATCGAAATGCTTTGACGTTCCCGGTATCGACGATGTGGCGGAGTTCAACGATACCCTCAATGCGATGTCCATCATTGGAATGTCAGAAGCGGAACAGGATAATGTTTTCCGGATGCTAGCCGCGATCCTGTGGATTGGTAATGTGCAGTTCAGCGAGGATGATTCAGGAAACGCTGCCATTACGGATCAATCAGTGGTGGACTTTGTCGCATACTTGTTGGAGGTCGACGCCGGTCAAGTCAACCAGGCATTCACCATTCGCATGATGGAGACTAGTCGTGGCGGCCGCCGCGGGTCTGTCTACGAGGTTCCGTTGAACCCCGTCCAAGCCGTGGCTGTCCGCGATGCATTAGCCAAGGGAATCTATTTCAACCTCTTCGACTGGATTGTGCAGCGCGTGAATCAGTCGTTGGCCGCCAGAAGCCCGGTTACAAACTCGATTGGTATTCTCGATATTTACGGCTTTGAGATCTTTGAGAAGAACTCATTTGAACAGCTTTGCATCAACTACGTCAATGAGAAGCTCCAGCAGATTTTCATTCAGTTGACGCTCAAAGCCGAACAGGACGAGTACGAGCGCGAGCAAATCACATGGACGCCCATCAAGTACTTTGACAACAAGGTTGTGTGTTCCTTGATTGAAGACAAGCGTCCTCCCGGTGTCTTTGCTGCTCTAAACGATGCTTGTGCGACAGCCCACGCTGATTCCGGGGCCGCGGACAACACGTTCGTTGGACGGCTGAACTTCCTCGCTCAAAACCCGAATTTCGAGAACCGGCAGGGCCAGTTCATCGTCAAGCACTACGCCGGTGATGTCAACTATGCTGTTCAGGGAATGACAGACAAGAACAAGGACCAGCTTCTGAAGGATCTATTGAACCTCGCCCAGTCGAGTAACAACCAGTTTGTTCATACGCTCTTCCCGGAACAGGTTAACCAGGACGACAAGCGACGACCCCCTACCGCAAGCGATAAGATTAAAGCTTCCGCCAACGATCTGGTGGCAACTTTGATGAAAGCCCAGCCGTCGTATATCCGCACCATCAAGCCGAACGACAACAAGGCGCCAAAAGAGTATAACGAGGGGAATGTTCTCCACCAGATTAAATACCTGGGTCTTCAGGAGAATGTTCGCATTCGACGCGCTGGTTTCGCTTATCGTCAAACGTTCGACAAGTTTGTTGAGCGTTTCTACCTGCTATCTCCCAAAACATCTTACGCTGGCGACTACACCTGGACCGGTGACGTGGAAACTGGAGCACGCCAAATCCTGAAGGATACGCGCATTCCCGCTGAGGAGTACCAGATGGGTATCACAAAGGTGTTCATCAAGACGCCCGAGACACTCTTTGCCTTGGAGGCCATGCGCGACCGTTACTGGCACAACATGGCTATCCGAATCCAACGTGCATGGCGAAACTACTTGCGCTACCGCACGGAGTGTGCCATTCGTATCCAGCGCTTCTGGCGCCGCACTAATGGTGGACTTGAGTTAATCAAGGTCCGTGATCAAGGCCATCAGATCCTAGGCGGCCGCAAGGAGCGCAGGCGGATGAGTATCCTCGGCTCTCGACGGTTCCTTGGCGACTATGTTGGCGTGGGTCACAAGGGTGGCCCTGGAGAGATGATTCGTAGTGCTGCAGCTATCAACTGTGCGTATCAACCTGACTTCTGTGAGCTCATTGCTGACCTTTATAGCTTCTGAGGACGTCCTATTCTCCTGCCGTGGCGAGGTTCTTGTTTCAAAGTTCGGTCGCTCTAGTAAGCCAGCGCCACGAATCCTCGTCTTGGTAGGTCATTTCTTCTCTTTCATAGACCATTGCTAACAACTGCAGACAAACCGACATGTATATATTGTAGCTCAAAACGTGGTCAACAACCAGCTCGTCATCTCATCAGAGAAGACTATTCCTATTGGCGCCATCAAGGCAATCAGTGCTTCTAACTTCCGGGATGACTGGTTCTCGTTCGTCATCGGTGGACAAGAGCCAGATCCGCTCCTCAATTGCGTCTTCAAGACCGAATTCTTCACCCATCTTCATAATGCTCTTCGCGGGCAATTGAATCTGAAGATCGGCCCACAGTGGGTTACCTTCACCCCCGTCGCTAGTACTTGGCTAACTTCGTCAGAATCGAGTACAACAAGAAACCAGGGAAACTAGCCACGGTCAAGGTAATCAAGGAGCCATCTGCATCGCAAGTTGACAGCTACAAGAGTGGAACCGTCCATACTGGCTCAGGAGAGCCTCCTAACTCAGTTTCGAGACCAACACCCCGAGGAAAGCAAGTCGCTGCGCGACCAGTCACGAAAGGAAAGCTTCTTCGACCCGGTGGCCCAGGCGGCGGACCGTCCAAGCTAGCATCCAGACCTGCTGAGCGTCAGCCCTTGCCACAGGCTACACCCCGACCGGCCGCCGTGCGACCAACTCCAACTCCAGCTCCAGCTCCAGCTCCAGCTCCAGCTCCAGCTCCAGCTCCAGCTCCTCGGCCTGTCGCAGCTGTCGCAGCATCCCACACACAGAACCCTTCTTCAGCGTCGGCGAGAGCACCACCGCCACCACCCCCCCAACCAGCTGCAGCTCCAGGACCGAAAAAGGCGAAAGTTCTGTACGATTTCGACAGCGACAACAGCGGAATGTTATCCATCCGAGCAGGTCAAATTGTCCAGATCGTTTCCAAAGAAGGAAACGGTAAGACATTCCCATCCTCAACTTGTTCTCGACTATGACTAACAGGCTCTAGGCTGGTGGCTCTGCATGAACCTCGAAACCTCAAGCCAAGGCTGGACCCCGGAAGCTTACCTCGAGGAACAAGTCGCAGCCGCACCAAGACCCGCTCCACCGCCACCACCCCCCGCCGCTCCCCGCTCAAGCCCAGCCCCCGCCCCGACAAATGGCCTAGCAACCGTCGCCGCAGCGAAAGCCAAAGCAGCACCACCCGCACCACCCGTAAAACGACCCACCATGGCAGGTCGAAAAACGGCACCTGCACCCCCGCCTGCACCCCGGGATAGTGCTGTCAGTATGAACTCGCAGGATTCTTCTGGAGCAAGTGGACGCGGGACACCGAATAGTATGTCGAACGCTAGTCTTGCTGGAGGACTCGCCGAGGCATTGAGAGCGAGACAAAGTGCTATGCAGGGGAAGCATGACGACGACGACGATTGGTGATCTTCTTCTTGCCCTCTTTTTTTACCTTCAATTCTTTTCTGCCTGCCATTTTTGTTTCCGGCACTCTTGTTTTAGCAGCCATTAGACGGGTCTTCTTGTTTGGAGATCTCTTCACCTTCTTCTTTTCTCTCCTTCCCTCTTGGGCCTGGTTTAGTTAGTCCCGTCTGTCTGGTCTTGAGTTCTTTTTTTCCTATACCAAAGCGCCCCGGCCAAACCATACATGATTTGGTGCTTGCATACCCGCGATGTGATGCCTGTTCTCTGGATAGTTACTCGATCCACCCCGTGATCAATTGTAAGTAAGTAGACGTGGAGCTCAAAATGCGTTCATATCATATATTCATCTTTAGCAAACCCTCATACATACTATTTATCTCGTAGCTCAGACAGGTCTGTAGGACACAGACACCAACCAAGCTCCTATATAATTATACTCTACTTGCAAAAAGCTTCATATCATATCATACCGGCTACTCATCCCTCCCCCCACGCGAAACCTCAAACGTCCGATGCACCCCAATCCTCGACCTCGAGCCCGACTTGGACCCGGACCCGGACCTCGCCGCTATCCCCTTATCAAGTCCGCAAACCTCCCCCCCAAACTCATCCCCATCCGCACAACCCCCTTCCACAGTCGACCGAATCGTCACCACACCGATATACGGCTCGAAGAAACCATTATTCCGTCCTCCTGTACCGCGCGACGAAACGGAACTGTTTCGGCCGATGCCGAGACGGATGCCGCTGTCCATGTCGATGTTGGTGTCGATGTCTTGGAGCGGGATTTTGGTGCTGGTTTTGGATGTTTTGCGGAAGTGGTGATTGTGGCGGCTGTTGTTGTTGTTGCTGTTGTTGGATATGTCGAATGGATGGTAGGAGGAGGGGTTGCGGCGGTGGTAATGGTGATGGTTGCGGGAGGATGGGGTGGAGGAGGGAGAGGAGGAGGAGAAGATGCGGAAGAGGGGTCGGGTTGTTGCGAGGCTGCCGGCTGTTATGGATAGGCCGGTTTCGATTGCGGACCAGATTGCTATCTTCGGTTTTTGTTAGCGAAGTGTTAGGGGGGGGGAAGGGAGGAGTTGGGGCTGGCGTACTTGAACGGTTGCGTCTAATATGCTTGGTTAGCCATGGAATGGGATGGAGGGTTAGGGCTGGAAAGGGAGGAGATATATCATACATAGGAAGTCTGGGTTGTGGATTGTCTGGACGAAGGGGATGCGGATGATGATGGCTATACTTGCTCTTCAAAAGCCACGCTTGTTAGGATCCGAAGTCGTAAAGTAAAGCAAGGTAGATAGAAAGAAAGAAAGAACATACATGCAAGCCATCCCCAACAAGCCCGCAACAGCAACCTTAGTCTGGTGATTCATCTGCAACTTCCGCACAAGGAAAATAGGCAATAACCCCACAGTCAAGTCGAATATCGCCGAACTGGCGCTGAGAAGGTATAACATGATGGCGATTGCGTCGACATATCCGCATTTCCCATCCGTATCGCCGCTCATGCGTGTCCACCAAAACGAAACAGGCGAGCATTGGATCACCAAGAGGACGAAGAAGACTATACCCGTGGCGACTGCGAGTCCTGTTACGGCCAACAGGGCTGTTCTGTGGGATGGGAAGAGCATTACGCGGAGGAGGAAGATGGATACGGAGATTTTGGCGAGGACTGACGAGACGGCGTAGGTGACGTTGCAGAGGAACCAGTACTGATTGGTTGGATGAGACATGAATTGAGCTTTAAAATCACAGATTGAGTATGTACCTTCATTGCCATAGTCCGTTGCTTAGCAGTGAGGTCTAGAAGGTGTTTCCCTGTACCCCAGAGCGACCCTCCTATCATACAGCTGCAGAACACGATATAGAATAGCTGCAAGGTCAGCATCTAGTCTAGGTATACCAGTTCAATGGAGGCGGAAGTACCATCGCAAGAATCATAATAGAATCATCCCACCCAAACGCCTTGACAAGACGCAGACGCACATAACAGCGAAGGGTCACTGCGATACTAGACATCGTCAGAAACGCCGCTGCCACGCCGCGGACGGCCGCACTCTCATCGACCATGACGGCAGACAGATTCACATGCGGTCTGGGAATTGCGGAATTCAGGGAAATGGGCGCAGACCCCAGCAGATCAGGACATGACAAGCACGGTCCACCACGAAGAAATGAAGCTTCTTGGGGAGAGAAGTTTGCAGCTTCAATTTCCACATCTGTGATTAACATTGTGTGTCATGAATCGCCACGAATCCGCCACAGCTTCTGGGGTGTTATTCTTGGTCCACCTTTCATTTCATCGATTGATGTGGAATCTGTGGAGTGAGCGAGGTTTTATTGAGAACGAGATTCAGCTTGATCCGTTAGAAAGACCCACGTCGCTTTCGTTTAGTCCAAGCAGCGTCTTGGATTTGATAGTTACATTGTGTCTGAACCGTGGAACCGGGATAGGCATTCGGTTGTTGAGCCCGGTTTTGGAATATAGACCGAAATCTCAGTGAAACAGGCATAAACTAGAACAGAAGGAGAAGGTTTCTGAGATTCAAGACCATAAATTGGTATGAAATGGTAACGATTGAAGGCCGCAGATGAGGAGACCCGAAGAGGAACTTGATTGTCATGTATGAACCTCAGGCCTCACATAGAAATCAAGCAGAAGCCATAGCACAATAAGATCCTCTAATAATAAGTAACCACTTGTAAACAAAATATTCATTCCAGCCAATAGCCATCCATATCATATGTAAACTCGACAACTAGCTGTGCCTAAATACCCAAACATAGCTCCTCCGAAGATCATAGAATCATAGATATCATACTATCCTTCCCACCAAGATCACCAAGTAAAAGACCCAATCACTTCAAGAACTTACTAGCAAGACCCATCAGCCCACTTGGCCCTCCAGTACCCCCACTCCCACTCATCTGACTCTTCATATACATCTTGAACGCCATCTCCGCCGCCTGATTAACAGCAGACTGCTTGTCACCGCTCTACACCACCACCAATTGAATTAGCTTACGCATACTATACCATACCATACCCAAAGGGCCAAACAAAGGGGATCAAAAAGAAAATAAAAGGAGAGGGGAAAAAACATACAGCTTCTCCCTTGCCCGCCTTCTCCTCCCACATCTTCCCAGCCTGCGCCATAGCCATCCCAATAAACGCATTCTTATCCTTCCCACCACCCGTATTCTCCCCACTGCCCGAGTTAAACATCTTCAGAGCCTGCATCGCAGCCCCAGCGCCCAAGTCACGGGAGTCCATGTTGTTCCCGCCCTCCTCGTAGCGCTTGTGCGAGTTCACGACGTGGTCTTCGTCGACGTCGTCATTCGAGCCCTGGGAATTGCGCTCTTTCACGAAGGAGAGGGCTTGCGAGAAGAGGGAGGAGTCTTCATTGGAGGAGGCGTGGGCGGAGGCGTGGGAGACGGCGTGGTTGAGGTCGTCCTTGTCGTTGTCGTCGTCTTTGTTGAAGTGGTTTTTCACGGCGTCGGTGAGGATGTTTCCGAAGGACATTTTGGGGGTTGTTTGTTTGGGTTCCTGGGAATTGGAATTGGATGAAGGTGTAGGATGGAATGAAGAAGGTTCAGGGGTGATGTGTTGTTCTATTTATCTGACCCATCCAGTATGAGAGGAGGGGTATGTGGCTGGGCAGCTGAGCTGAGGAGCTTTGGAGATTGGTTATTGGCTATCTTTTGTGGGTATTAGTGCTGATCAGGCTACAGTATAAACGCACAGCCACAGGATCGGGGCAGAATCGGAGACGATACGTCATTCAGTTTTCTGGTGTGGCTATGTTCAACGTTGAAGATGATCGAGGAATATACATTCAATATACAAGTAGATATGCATGGTATCTCCGCTGAAATGCTGCAAACCTCCAACAACAAAGGAAAAAAAAATGCAAATGTAACACGACTTAGGTCAATATCGTAGCAACCCCTCGTGCTCCTCATTGCTTAGATTCCGCAGGAATCTCGACTGCCGCTCTCGCGCACTCAGTATACATCGTTGATCCTCAAAGAGATCAGACTCTTTGATCCACTCATTTGGTAATTGCTGTAAGCCATATGGTTGCCCCCACTGCCGCCGATCGTATTCCATAAACCCACCAAAGTGCTCGTCCGTGTTGGCCACCCAGATTGTGCCACCATCCGGCGAGTAGTCTGCCCCTCCGACTTCGCCAAAAAAGTCATGAACCTGGCGGGTATGATATGTCTGCGCGTCCACGACCACAAACCGGTCTGCAGGCTCACACATCAGTAGGGTGCGCGGCCCACCGCCGACCGGCGAGAATCGCAGAGACCGATATCCCGCCACGTCGGACTCAATCTTCTCCAGCATGCGCCACATGCGAGTATCCCAGATGATCGCGGTTCTGTCTTGATTGCTGGTTGCGATTTGCATCATGTCCGGGGACCACGCACATGCGAAACCGAAGTCGCGGTGGCCACGGAGAGGGTGAACTGGGCGGCCTGTGTCCGCCTCAACGACCCAGGCATCCGGAGAGTCGCCAACGATCACGCGGAGACGGCCATCAGGCGACGTAGACGTGCAGTTCACCGCATGCGAAAGTTCGTTATCTGTAAGAAAAGTGTTTGTTTCGCAGTCCAATATCCGCACATGCTGATCGTTCGAGGCAAAGATCCCGATCGGCGAACGACTAGTGCGACTTGCAATAATATCAATGTGGTTTGTGATTCCATTCTGATCTTTCGTCACGAAGCCTTCTACGCCCTTGCCTTCGGAGTTCGCCGCACGCAAAGCATATTCCCCAAGGAATCCCCCAGCGATCGAAACCCCCACAGCTGACTTCATCGTGGAGATTTTCACCGGGCCCTGAAAGCCAGATTCGACTGTGGGGACAGATAGATCAATCAGGCATTGAAGATCGTTATAGCCCGGAACCCATGAATACACCTTAGATTCGTGCGCAAAGTGTACAGTGTTGTACGCGGGAACGGACATCAAGTTGCGAAGTTGGAAGTGCTCGATTGTGGCCTTGTGGTCCGTATACATCGACTTTCCTTGGAAGTAAAAACCCGCCTCTGATAGTCTGGCGCCTGGCCGCTGTCGGGTGTACCGTAGATTATGGTACGACGTATACCATTCATCCCGCAGTTGACGTGCATCAGCGCGCTTGACCCGCAACTTCTCCCACCAGGGGATCTGTTGGATGTCGTAAAACTCTCCGGTATACCCGCTCGGTCGAGCGATTTTTGCCGGCAGCTTCCATCGGATGATGTTAGATAGAGGATTTTGAGGCAACACAGGCGGGGCGAGTGAGAGCATCGGTATCGAAGCGGTAGAAGACTGGTAGAGCCATTGAGATATGAACTGGTCGATATTCAAGTTCCTTTCCTGGGCTGCGATGAAATATTAGCAATTGAAATGTCTATTATTAGCCGACTAGATACGTACTGGTTCCATGTATGACAGAGTCCGTAAAGTGGGGGTCTGCGGCAGGATCGCCATTTACATCCTCGGCGTCGGAGAAAAAGTTGGTGTGATCTTCATGGCTAGATGCAGGGTCGAACCCGGATTCTTGGGAGCCAGACGCGTCGTTGGGCCCCTGATAGAACTCGTCAAAATCAACCTCTGATAGGTGCGAGCGGCCGTCATCAACTGGCGAATGGTGAGAGTCGATATCAAAATCGCCGTCGCCATTATCTAAGTAGAACTTTCGCGCATCGTCGTCCTCCTCCAATGTTGAGACCGAGGCCGGACCGTGGCGAGCCGCATGAGGCTCCATTACTAAATCCGTTGTGCTATCGTCTTCGGTAGCATCCGAAGCCGCGAAATAATTGTCCTGCGCGGTGGCATCATGGATGAAATAACTAACAATGTCTGCCATACCCGTCTCCCCCGTCTCGTATGCGTCTAGAGGCACACCTCCAAAGTCCGACAGCGCGTCGGTCATCTCCGAGTCGGACATGTATAGGTCCACCGCCGGAGAGATATGAGACTCTGGAATTTCCCGACTAGGCGTGACCTGGCGACGAAAGAAATCCCCTGACTCGAGTACCGCGTTGACGATTTCCGACGCTGGGATACTCGACCTATTTGTGGTGGCGTCCGGATAATGAGGTACGGCCATGAAAGCGGAGAGCGCCTCGTCGGAGTTAGGCCCACCCCTAGAAGACTGGGTGGTGTAGCTGGCACCATAATCCAAAGGTCGCTCCAGAGTCTGTTCGTGAGGGTTAGCGGCACCAGGCCCCGCAGGGTATTCCTCGTCTTCTGTAGCCATGTCTCTAGGATGGAACCGAGAAGAGCCCTCAAAAGACAAGGTTTCAGTGGGCTGAGGCTGTAATCCAAGGGCGTCGCATGATGACGAGTCTGCCAGCGGCGTCGCCCGATCAGCCGAATATAGGCCTGACGAGCTGGAGGAGGGCAAGAGGTGGGAAGCGGACGTTGAAGAAGGCTGAAAAGCGGGCGCACTCTGACAAGGCATTCCGGCCGCCGAGCGCAGCGCTTGGCTGCCGATAATAGGAATAGACTACCTAATAGCCTTGCACAACCCGCGGGGAAAGGGAGAGCGAGCTGGCGCCCGAGTGATAAGGCAGAGAAAGGGTACACGAGCTGAGCGAGAGACAAGGCGTGATTGGCACTGAGAGTCGTCCACGTTGCCTCGTTTGGGATCAGGGATCTTGGCTATGCAACAACCGTTGTCCACCCCGCAGCCTGCCTTCCATCACCAACCCCCACAATAGGGTAGAGCGACAGATGTCGGGTTAGAAGTCGAGGATAACAGTTCAGCCGACGAGTCGATTGAGTAGTAACTCTGCGGCTCTGTTAATTTTTTTTATTTTTTTGTTTTTTTATCTTTTTTTTTAACGGACCACGAAGGCGTTGGTAAATCAGTCGAAGAGGTGGGAGGACCCCAGCGAGGGGCTGGGATGTAAGTAAGACGCAGCCGGGATTCGAGAGAGCGAAAAAGATAAACGCAGAGTCAAGATACCGGATCCGAGAGAAAAAAAAGAAGCACAGAAAGAAGCACAGCAAAGACCGCGCCAGTCAGAGAATCTGGAGTTGTCCAACTAGTGGCGTTTGAAGTGCAGCAAAAGGAGGGGAACGGAACGAGGATTACAAGCAGGACAGTGCAGCTGGACAAGGAGGAGAGGCGATCGGAGTCAGATTCTGCTGCATGGCGAAGGAAACGTGCGTCTGGAGCCTGTCACATGAAGCAGCAGAAAAGTATCTTCTGATCTGTTTCTGTTGAGAAAGGAAGATGAGAAGATGAGGTTGAAGCTGACGGTGCCATTGAAGGATTCTTAGTCAGAATTCACCACGATTCAACAACACAGCGAACTAATATTGAAATCTGCGCAGGGAAATGTTTCTCCGATCGAGTAATTCCCGTACGGAGTACTAGTTCTGCAAGAAATCGATAATTAAGTTCGTCAGGTCCGACAGAGTCTGTCTGACAGACGATCGCTCATCCATTGCAGAATTGCAGACAGCCTTTGCCAAGGATCGTCGCTGTGGCAAGGGTCGTTCATTGGGACATCAACTTATACCAGTAGGGATTATAAGACCTATAGTACGAATAATTACTATACAGCAGGTTTGCCAGAGTTTCAGCTCATGTGGTTCCTTAGCATTATGTTCCACAGAATCAATCAACAAGGGAACAAGTAACATCCCCCTATACTATAGACACAGCGAACAATACCTATATCCAAAAACGAACCCAAATATACGTAGGTCATGTCGTAGAAGAAGAGAACAAGTCGCAAACGCTAATACTCCGAAAATGGCTCATATGGCATTGGATGCCCTCCGACCGCGGGGGGCCATCCAGCCTGCATCCTCACTCGGCGATCTACCACTAGGATTAGCATCCAACAATTTTAGCATTCTGTGAAGAACATACCTTTCTCAAAGTCTCGCCATCTCTTCATAGTAATCTTGCTGCTATCGAACTCTCCCTCCCCGTCGTCGTGGCCCTTGTCCTTCTCACCCGCTGTCTTCCGCGTATCACCCCAGCTGAAGTCGTCGAATTTCCAGTACGCATAAGTCGGCAGCACAAAGTTCCATATTGGCAGTGATATAAGATAAACCAGCATCCACAAGACGTAGACAAGTCGATGGGCCGTCACGACGACGAGCACTCCCGGAAGACCAAGGATGAGCGCGAGTAGGATCAGGGGCATCACCTGAACAGGTCTGTTGACAATTGACGAGATAATGACATAAATCGTGAAGGAGATCGCGGCAGGGAGAACGAGAGTACCGATTAGTTCAATGAAAATGACGAACTGCATACTGAAGCAAAAGGTACCACACAGGTCTCGGACCAGGACGAGCTCCATGAGATTGTGGACGGTACTGTTAATCCAGCGACGTCGCTGAGATAGCAAGACCATAAACTTGTCAGGCACCATCGTTTTGCAAACCGCCTGTGGCACAAAGATCTGTTTTCGCTTGGGGAAGGTCCGGAGCATAAGAGTCGATAGATATCGATCTTCTCCCAGAAGCAGCAGATTCTTCTTATGCAGGGTGTCCACCACATTTTCTGAGTAATGCTCGACCACGTCTGGGTTTGCAAGAATGGGTACCCAGTAGTTCTGCCCACCCTTGGGTGCTTTGATCCGATACATCGAGAAACAACCTGGAAGACAGGTAACACCACCGAAGACTGACTCAAAAGCCTTGGACTGGTGGTGGGAAACAAAATACCTGCAAAGTATTAGCAACCGACTGGGCTCAATTGTAGGAGATAACATACTCAAACACCTGAATCATAGTCACCCAGCTGTCTGTCTTATTGGCAATCTTCGTCTCACCGCATAGACCCATCACGTCTGGGTCTTTGACCATGGCGGAAATCATGTGTGTTAAGCTATCAGGGAAAACCTTGGTATCTGCATCAACCATAAGCACGACCTCGTAAAAGTCTGGCGGGATGCCGGTTATATGCAACAGTCCATTGAACATTTCGTACTCCAGTTCTGTCATTCTCTCGTCGAACATAACCTTCTGCAAGAACGACATTAGAATGATCTGACTGTCTCTTTTGCCCCTGTTTCCGGGCTTCGCCTGGGTTGCTTCTGCTGGCGTCCCGGATTTCACAATGATCATCATCGGGACCCGCTGCTGTTTCTCGGGAGGGATGATGGAATTCTCTCCGTAGTCGTAAAATCCGGCGTAGATCTTAGCCATATTATGGCGCTTGGAACCGGTAGCCACCGCCACATAGGAGAACGGCTGCACTTCCTCGAGAGGAATGATAGGATCCCGCATCATTCCAAGGACAAATTCAGGAGTGGAAAACTTCTCTCCTTTACCCTTGATAATGCCATCACAGATCACAACGATAGTCTTATGGCTGTTTGGGTAGTCCGTTGTGACGATAGAGTCTAGGGTAGTGCGAATCCCGTCACCACCCTCTGAGTAACAGGTGACCAGGCACATTGCATGGGCCAGAGGGAAGCCATAAGGTTGCCAATCGGGAGGCGGTTGGGGAACAACAAGCTCATGTGTGTAACCGGCTGATCCAAGGCCATCAGAGTCCGGTGGAAGAGTCGAATACCGAGAGTCTTGTACCAAGCTTGTCCGACTAGCAGATGGGTTTAGTCGAGAATGGTCGACGCTCAAAGTACCGCTGCCATTGTGGCTCTGTCTATAGATAGATTGCGAGGTACCACTAGGGACTAGTCGGGTGGTAGAGTTCTGGCTCGCCATGGTCACCCACTGAGGTTTCTGCTTTCCTCCATTGCTCACAGTATACGGACTAGAGAAACGAGAAGTCGTTGGTAGAAAACTCGCCCTCTTACTCATTCGATCACCTACACTATGGTCGGCAAGGCGAGGACCAGCTCGGTAAATATCATTCGACCAGTCTTCGATCTGTTGATTTCGAGCCTTAGAATCGACCGAGCCCATGGTCGTTTTTTGCGCCGCGAACCGTGGCGCGAGGAACCACTGGAAGAGAAGGGCGAAGGCAAACTTGACGATGACAATGGACAAAATGAAAATGAGGGAGACGTAAAGGACAACCTGCGATGCAATACAGCCCACTGTATCCGTATCGATACTTCCAACCTTGATTATTTGCGACAAACACTTACCTAGTTGCTTGTCCTCCCCCGTTTGGAAGTAATAGGTGAGATCAACACCGCGTATGTCGGGATTATCGCGAAGATCGTCGAACTTGGTCGGGTAATTTACCTGGGAGGTATTGAACCAGTTCAAGAGATTCAGGTCCAGAACATTCCCGGAGTAGATAGCAAGGTTCCTGCTTGTATTCTTGGTATCCTCCCACGTGAAATAGACGTCGCCTACACTATCCAAGGAGTAGAAAGCTTGGCGGGCGGATCGAGACGTATGGCAACCCCAGCCAGCATAGTATGACTCTGTCAAGTTAGGCTCGGAAGAACCGTCTTGGTTGACAGCGGTGCATGGGAAATACCAGGCGAGGTCGCCATTGGCATTAGTTGGAATATCGGATTCATCGGCGAGGGTAATCACCCCTTTGCAGTCTCCGTTCACCTCTTGGAAGAAGAAGCTTCCATCTTGGCCTCCATACTTGTGTGGCAGGTCATAAAGAACGTTGGTGTCTACCGGTATACCTGCGGCCTCAGGGTGCTCCGATCCGGATAAGTCAAATGCTTTCCCGTGGAAGATCATGTAGCCACTGGAGATCTCATTGATTTTTAGTCGCGTTGGAGGATTTCCACATACAGTGGCCGTGAAACCGAAGGTGAGGAAGCCAACGAATGCTGCAATCATAAGGATGATGCTGATGAGACCGATCTTCTCACGCCATGCACTCCGTTGGGCTTTTTGCGGCATTCCGAAGCATTTCACGATAAAATCAGGCGCCCAGAAGGTGATTACTGAACAGTATGTCGTCCATAAGCTGGGTGGTCGGACCTGCTCCATGGCTTTCTGTTTTCGTTTTTCTGCTGCAACCTCTCGTTTGGAAAGTTTCCTCGAGTTCTTCCTTTTCTTTGACCGGTGCCGGGTCGGAACTCGATCCATGGGTTTGTTGACATTCCCATGCGCACCATACAAGGCCTCCTTCCGCTTCGAATCTATGCTCGGAGTGCTGGTTGTATCCACCTCCGCTTCTCCGTGCATCAACGGCTCGGTCCCCGTCATCGAATTGTACGTGGGCATGTTCTGGGTCTTTTGGTGGTATAGGTAGTTCGGGTGACTCGGATCAATGCGACCTCTTTCCGGTTTCACCAGACTCTTTTTTCGCCGTATCCCATCATCATCACCACCGCCACGCTCCTCATCGATATCGCGATGGTGTCGAGAGCTATGTGAACGGTGATGTCGGTGATGTCGTGGACTCGTCGTAGGGTCATCGTTTCCCGGTGTCTCAGATTCGCGCCGTCGTCTCCGTGAGGGCTCCCGGAAGGCAGAAGCCTCTTCCGTTCGCGGGGAAGCCTTCCCGGGCCGCTGAGGCAAAGACATGGCTGTCTATGTCGATAGAGAATGTCAGCAACTGGGCATGTAAGAGCGGGCAGAGGCAGAATTGCTCAATACACGCAGATAGGTAAACCATCGCAATTTCTGGGTTCTAGAACTCAAATGCCTGAAAGCAACATTTCCTCGCAGGCGCGCAAGATGAACCAACTGACCTCAAATTAGCATAGGAGATAGCGGAGCGTGAGCGACTTGGAAAATGCAAGCTGCAGAACCCCTCTTCGAAGAATGTGGGCACCCGATCTCCGTGCGGAATATGACAGTTTTCTAGAATTCGCGGAATGTAGTCTATTCAGGGATGAAACAAATACGGGTATAATGATTAAGGATATTGCGAGAACGAAGAGGTCGGGCGCTGGAAAAGGACGGTCGGCGACAAGACCTTGGAAACAACGAGCAGAAAGGCTGACAGAATCCGGATATAAAAGCGAGCGACGAACTTGACGGGCAAGCGAAAGGGCTCCCCTTCTCGTCAAGTTAATTTTAAGCAAAAGTCAACACAGTGAGGGGAAAGAAAGGAGCATTGGATGGAAAGTGATGAAGGCAGGAGAGAATGAGCGACGGCAAACAACCGAAATGGTGCGGAGGTCACGCCAGTCCTAGGTAGTCCCTGGACAGGGATCCAGAAGGTCAAAGAAAAATAAAGCGGCAAAACTCACTAATCTTGCTTGCCTTTGGTGACTCTAGAGTCACTCAACATTCTCTAGCCTGAGAAAATAAAGTTATGGATGCAATGATGACCTGGTGCTCCGACTACGACTACTTGGCGTGTCTGTTTACTGATTGTTGACTGCGGCATAGAGAAGTAGTACTAGTAGATACCCATGGTCTGACAGCCGACTTTCCGCCCTGAAACTTCTGTAACGCTGGAACTCTGTCTTTGAGCCAAGATATATAAGAAGACTTCAATAATTGCGATAGACCACTTCATTATTAGGCTTGGACTCTGAGTCTGGAGTCATGAACAGGAGGGAGAAACGCTGAGGGAGGTGAACAGCTCCCAGCACAAACTTCCAAGTTGAAACCGCTCTGTCGCGGGGGCAATCGGTCGGCTGGAGCAGCCAGATGAATGGATTCAATAATAAAAAGAATCGATCTTGGCATATCTCCACCAATTGCATGGCTGGGGTTTGCCGCATGGCTCCGCTCTAAGGGGTTCGACTTCCACCAGAGTTTTACTTTGCACGCTTTTATTGGTTCAACTTTAATCAACCTTTCTTAAAATAGCTTAGCTTGGATAAATATTGTACTTGGAAAGTCACCTGAGGCATCAAAACTGGCACGATTCACTTTTTATCAAGAGGAAAGCAGAAAATCTGCAAACCCAGCAAATCTCCAGTGCACAGAGCACTCTCAAGTCTCAGTAAGCATAATCTCATGTTGAAGCTAACATCAAAAGAGATCTAAATATTCTATTTTCAGACACTATTTTGATAGGAGCCAATAAACTTACCGGCTCCCGCCGCTTCCGTTCTCCGTTGCGCCTCCAATCTAGCTTCGAGAATTCATTAGCACAATGCGACTGCTTGGTGGCATTACTCCATCATTGCGTATTTATGCCCAATCTATTTAAAACCTTCCAATTCTTTCGCGGCACTAGGCAGAGTCCAGACTATACTTTCGATATGGCAGTAAAATTGAATGCAATAATTTTTTCTCATGATATCTACATAGCAATATGAACAGAAAACAAATAAGATACCCCCACTTGTTCTTTAATAATCATTACTCAAGTGGACCGTCACGACGGGAGGACCCTGGGAAAAGGGGGTCGAACTATGAAAGACTGGAAGAGTCGAAATAGTAAATCCAGAGTACAGAGTACGTAACTGCGTGATATATCATCTTGCTTCCAATATCTTGGCTTCTACGTATAACTTTAAGGTTCTGGATAATGAGCCAATCTTCATCTTACGGTATACTTACTCTTCTTCCAGGAGTAATGATCCTCGCCTCTGTCGCCTCATTGTCGTCCAAGGTACCATTCCTATATTAGTACGTCAAGCTCTTAGAAGGCTTCGTATACGGAACGCAAAGCGCAAATTGCAAGCTTTCTTTGATCATCATATAAGGGAATGATATTGTCAATCTTCAGGGGTCATAAACTCAATTGCTAGGTAATGTGTCATTGTCATGTCTTTTGATTTTGTTATTACTGATATTAAATATCCCCCTGCCATATTGCCACACCGGTATTGATGCTTCAAGTATCCGAGCAAGGAGCCCTTTACCTTTGTGACGAATCGACTCATTTGGCTTGGATTTATATTTCGGTCAACAAACCTACACTAACTCAGCAAGAGGCTCCGGAGTCCGAAGTAGACTATGGCCTCTGGGCTCTGGAGTATCTTTGTCGAGGCTTTATTGAAACAGATCCGCTACGAGTTCAATAAATCTGACACCAAGCTCCTTGAAACCTTCAATGGGATCGACTTGAACTACCAACTTCGGGGCTACTCCCTACAGTGTAACTACTAACTAGTAACTACCTAACTACAGAGTGCCATGTGGATTTATTAATACTCCAGTCCCCATAGCTTAGATAGTTCGTACGGTGAGCTGAAAGGTTAAAGCATCTTTCATTTCCTCCAGTTTGATCAACTTGAAGCTCAAGCAACAGGTAAACCAAGAACAGTATCGTTTTTATCAAGACGGAGTATGATAATCCCAGGGTTTAAAGCCATACTGGCCTGTTGATTACTGAATGGCGAACTACAACCAGATGCATGGCTTGGACCGAGGCTGAATCCAAGGATACAGTATAGTATCACAACTGCACATCCAGGCTTCCAGGTCCAGCTTTCAACCATGTGTGTTAAGAATACTCCGCAACAGCCAAACCACCGGGTCCATCACTACCGAAGGATATCTTGCCGACCGACAAAAATGTCCCAACAATGTGGCTCAAGCTCACTCGCTGTAGGTAAGGCTCAATCAACTCTGTGCCTGGTCTTTCCAGAGCTTTCCAGAGCGCCTGGCCCTGAATTGCCCGGTTAACTTATCCCAATCAACCGTAGTGTCCGGATTCCGTTCAAGAAGACTTGTCTGAAATCTGCCTAACCCAAACGTATCCAAATCGCCGCTACGTTGAAGAAATCCATCTCATGACTCAAATCGTCGTAGTGACTTGTTTATATTTAGAATCGACATGCATAGGGCCGGCCTTTTCCAAACTACTCCGGAGGACCGCGGCAGTAGCTAAGACACATCATCTGAGTAAGACTAGTAAGACCTCAAGAGTCAATACCGTGGTTTCCGGTTCTTGTCTTTCATTTAGATACTCGATTCAAGTCTGAGTCTAATCTTAGCTAAGGATCAGATCATCTTAATCCAAGCACACCTAATCGCGTACCTACTGCCTAGGTATATTAATTTAAGATGTGCCCCCGCGCGCCCCCATTGCGCGAGAAATACGAAGTTACGAACTCCCCGCCAATTCCAGGGTTCCACCAGGGCATACAAGCCGCTTCGCTTATTGCATCAATATGGCTAATGCGCTATCATTTCCTGCGAGGTTGATGTGATCTCGCTTTCAGCCTCACGCTGTGCGGCCAGGGGGCTGCCTGTACCTCCTCGTATTTGGTTCAGCTGGCGCTGTCAAAGTAGTAGTGTTGCAGTATTCATGCAGAGACAGCGCTGGTTTGCAGCCTGATGTTCCGAACTGAGACCAGGTTGACCAGTGGGAGGGAGTAATGCTGTATATAGATTAAAATTGATTAGAGTTTGTCTTTCTTTTGGTATTATACTGAAGTCCCTGACTACAATCAGGCAGGATAGTACTAGTAGAATGGAATACTGTTGAAGACATTGTTTCTCTGCTAGAATAATAATAATACGTCTTACTGACCAGAAGATTCTCTCTTTTGGACTCCGACTCACTCAGATACTATTTAGTATTGCCCCGTATTATAAAATACGAAGTATACCGGATTTACGCTTGGCTTAACTGTTGGTAATTATTGGCCCCGACTTTCTTTCTTCCCCGCCCTCTGTCTCTGCTCTTCTCTGCTTCTGTTGCCTGCACCTTTTCTTTTTCTTTTTCTTGTCTGTGTCTCTCACCACTTTCGTTCTGGTTCATTTGTCATTTTTGTCTCTGCCTTGTACATTGCGGTATGAACACCTCCCTGTTAAACAAGCTCCGTTCCCTGACATCGCACTAGAGTCCTGTCGTTCGTTGGTGGACCCGCGCTTCGTCCTCAGTCAACCGATCATCCCTCCGTCCCTTGAGCTCCCCCGACGATCCATCACTCGCTTTTCCGGGTCTCTCGTCGGCGACTGAGCTACTCTCGTTTCCTCACGCTGCCTTCGTTCCAAGCCCTCCTCCAACAACCACCTCCAGACTGCGTCTCACAGCGCTCTCCATGCCTAAATCATAGGCGCCTCTCGTTTCGTACCACCAAGTCCGCTCAGGCTCTCACCCAACGACAGTGACATTTCGATTTCGGCCACCTTTGACTCAAAGTAGGTGACGTGCATACTCAACTGCGTGACGCAATGGCGAGCCCCGTGGCCAGCAACTATCCCCTTTCTCTTCCGTCTCCTCCTCCCGTATACCTTCGATCTTCGCCGCCGCATTCTCCCTCTCGTCGTGAGTCCACGCCACGGTCGAACCCGAATTATGTACCAACTTCCCCAGTTACACGCAAGACTTTGCCCGCCATACCCCACGTTGCACCAGACAATCAACGCCCGCCTGTCCCGTCAGTTAGTGTGAATGGCCACATTGAACAACCTGAAACGCCAAGTACGGCATTTCAGAATCCCCACGACGCTTCCTTTTCACCACACGTGCCAGATGCTGGCTTTTCCAATTTGTCACTGGAAGATAATCCCACAAAACATGGAGTCTATCCCCAACGGAAAGACTCAGCAGGAGTCCCTTTGGCCGGGAACATGATATACCGACACACCCCTGCCAGCAGTATCTCGTCGTTTGCTGTAGAACCACAACTGCATGACGAACCACTTGGCAAGACTAGCAGATCATCGTTCGGTCATGATGCCCCTCCCGGTAGCCAAAACACATCATCACGTGACAGCCTGGAGAGCATGGCGCATGCCTCTGAAAATTATGAGCCTCTGCAATACCATCATCGTCCCTACCAGGCACCCCAGGCGGCTGTCCGGTCTACACCTGCGCTTGGATTAGAAAACCATCCAGGAGCAAATAACCACCTCACTGCTAGGCGACCACAGCGCCCACGTTCGGCATATTCGTTTGCATCGGACAATGGATCGCCGCAGGCATCACCATATCTTCAACCTCGTACATCATCCAGGAACTCCAGCTCTCCCGACGTCCGACCAGTCTCGTTCGTCGACCTTCTCAACGCCCCATATCCCCAGCCAGGCCCCGTGCCAGTCCAATTCGGCAACGCTCACCTTGCAGCGTCCATTGGAAATAATGCATCGTTACTGAGCCATAAGCAAACATTTGATATGTACCTGGCGAATGTGAAGAAGACAGACGACCCTGCGATCCAATACGAGTTTGGCGTTTTCATGGTCAATGCTATGCTGGAAATGCCGGACGATGCACCAGATGACGGCAAGTTGGCAGTCCACGGGGATAAAGGCAAGAAAAGCAATGATATCACTCGTTCCAGTCTGCTGAAAGAAGCCAAATCGATTTTCCAGGGACTGGCGAGCCGTAGTTATCCATTTGCGCAGTACTACTTGGCAGATGGCTACGCTTCGGGTTTATTTCACAAGAAGAAAGAGGACTACGATCGTGCCTTCCCCCTCTTTGTAGCGGCTAGCAAGCACGGCCATGTGGAAGCGTGCTACCGAACTGCTCTGTGCTACGAGTTTGGATGGGGTACACGAGTCGAGGCCTCTAGAGCCCAACAGTTCTATCGCCAAGCAGCGTCGAAAAACCACCCAGGTGCCATGCTTCGGATGGCAAACGCTTGTCTTGCGGGAGATATGGGCTTAGGCAAGCGCTACCGGGAAGGACTTAAATGGTTGAAGCGTGCTGCGGAGTCTTCCGACGCGCAGTATAACTCGGCACCTTATGAGCTGGGCGTGCTTCACGAATCCGGGTACGGAGACGACGTGTTTGCAGACCCGTCTTATGCAGCCCAGTTGTTTACCAAATCGGCAGACTTGGGTCATGTAGAGGCGTGTTATCGCCTTGGGGATGCCTACGAGCATGGAAAGTTGGATTGTCCCAAGGACCCTGCCCTAAGCATTCACTTCTACACCGGTGCTGCGCAAGGGGGACACCCCTTGGCGATGATGGCACTGTGTGCTTGGTACCTAGTCGGTGCAGAACCCGTACTTGAGAAGGACGAGAATGAGGCGTACGAATGGTCCAAACAGGCCGCTGAGCTCGGTATGTTTATCACCCCCTAATAGGAGAAACCGTCTAACGTAGGATTGCAGGGCTGGCCAAAGCCCAGTATGCGGTAGGATATTTTACCGAAATGGGTATCGGTTGTCGACGCGATCCCCTAGAGGCCAACGTCTGGTACGTGAAAGCGGCCGATCAGGGCGATACTCGAGCGATACATCGAATCGCAACCATTAGAGCTGCAGCAGACGGTATTACACCAGCGCAGGCCGCTGCGGATGCCAACGGACGAAAAGCACGCAAGAATGGTGAGTGTCTCCAACAACTTGTCTGAATATAACTGACGAGAGTTCAGACGGGAAACAGAAAAGATTCGGCATCTTCTAAGCTTACCGGATGATTCCGGCTGTTTATACAAGCGGACCATGCTCCGCGACGGTTAATACATAATACAAACGATTTTGCACTTACACGGGCATCGGTAGCTATTTTTCCTGAAGCGAGTTATTTACGCATGAATCCGCATCGAGCGGCACAGAAACGACATGTATAGTCTCATTTTGCCAGCGCCATTGATTTCCACGTACTACTGTTGTAGTAGGTAGTGTTGATTTCTCATATCATTTCCATCGGGTTGCGTTTCTATTACTAGCTTGTTGTTAACTTAAAAGGATTAGATAATTCAATTGAACCTCTATCCATAAATGGACCGAAGGCTCGAAAAGCTGAAGCTGACATCTTTAAGTATGGATATTCGTACTTTACACAGTATGGACAGAGCCAAGAATATGGAGGACTGGAGTCGTCATGATGGCAGCTTTCCCCGCATTCTCCGCCTCTCCAGATTCACCAATTCCAGTACCAGGTCAGAGATCCTCAACCTATCACCATCCTATACCATCCTAGAGAGTTTATCATGACCTCATCACATTTGAAACACCAACGAGACCTCAAATTCGCCTCCAGCCGGATCCACCGCATCTACGGAGTAGTCACCTACTAATATCCCCCGCAAGACCGTAACCACTGCATATAAGACCTCACTCATCTCATCTCGACTTTGCTGATTCCCAATCATCCATATCACACTGATATTTCCTATCTATCTAGAATTGAAGAATCCGATCACCATGGAACCCTCCGACCCCCTAGAGTCCCAATGGGTCTCAATCCACATCCGTGACCGTCTCGAAGACCGCGATATTAATATCAGGGACTCGCTCATTTCCACGTCCGTCTTCCCCCCCTTGCCCCCCTTCCTTCCCCTCCCCCCCAAAAACCAAGCCCAACCCTAATAAATAAATAGAGGCGACTTCCACTCCCCCTCCAACCCCCTCACCACCCTAACTGAAGAGTCCATCGACAAAATGACAATTCCGTCCAACGGGCTCGGCGAAGTCTGCGCAACCGGCCGTCGAGGCAGCGAGGGCTGGCTTGATCTTTTCGATGGCGAGAAGAAGATTTGCGAGCTGCACTGGGATAACCGGTCGGAGCGGTATATTAATGATTTTGAGGTGTTGGAGGGGGATGATAAGTATCGGGTTGAGTGTTCTGGATGGAGTAGCGAGAGAGGGCCGTTGGGGCATGTTTTTGTGGATATTAGTGAGAGGGAGAAGAAGGTTAGTAAGGGGAAGGGAGAGGAGTTGAAAGAGGAGTTGGAGGGGAGGGATGAGGTAGTGAGGAAGGAGAAAGGGGTGTTGGGGGTGAAGGGGTAGGGGGGGGTGGATGGGGTTTAGGTTTGTTTAGGTGGTTATTGGGTTTATTGTTTTCTTTACTCTTGATTAGGAATGTTTATATTGCAGATTGACCGTCTAGTCCCGGTACCGTAGAGCTCTAGTATAATCAATCCTTGATCCGTTGGTCGGCTCATAGTCTTCGAGAGCAGCCACGGTCATATATCAGAGGGGATGACTTGTGGATTGTGGACGTGAGAATATAACTTGGGTATAGATTGGCTAGCAGGATGATACGCAATTGCATACAGAAGGTCGACATACCATTGAAACAACAAACAACTTCGCTTCAACTTGACATGTTTAAAACAAGACCAGTGCAACAAGGGAATTGCTAAATCCGTCAACACGAGAAAATAGGCACAGTTGAGCCTTTCAAAAGTAAGGGTATAGAAACCTGGAAGAATCAAGTAGCAGAGCTACACAAAGAACGCAACGGGGTATTTGAACCCTTGGGATAGTTGGCGCAATCCCCATGTCAATAGAGGAACAACATATCAATTAGATCCCCATTCTTGATCATATCATCTTCCCACTCTGGACAATCCCGAGCTGTAAGCTCATACCACTCATCCTCATCATGATAATCATCATCGAAATCATGACCCCATGGACCTAGAGCACTATCCCTCGTCCGTCCCTTGAACTCTGTACTCTGAGAATCTTTGATCCTGTCCTTACTCGCATTTCGTATTTTCACGTTCCATCCCCGACTCAGTCGCTAGAAAAGATAGAGCCATGGTAGAAGGGTAACGTCCCCAGCACAATATTGCATGATCTCAGAAGCCAGAGGACGATCATTGAACACCTGGAATGGCCCACCCTGGCGAGGATCCAAGAGCCGAGCCCCCTCCTCCTTCCGCCGCTTCCATTCCGTTTCTCAGCCGCCGAGAGAGGACTATGCTGTGCTACACACTTTTCTAAGCTCGCAACGTATTTCTTCGAGCTTGTTCTCGCTCCGAGCTCCATTAACTGGAACTTAATAACCTGCCGAAGGCGAATAGCATGATGACTGAAGAGCGCATCGAGATCATCCGAACGTAGATTTACTCCTTCTAGATCGAGGGATAGGTAACGGGCCATTATTGGGAGGACTTGGAGAGCATCAAAGAGCGGTATGAGGGTGGATATGGAGTCAACCACGGTGATTCCCTTTGAGAATGGTTCTGCGGGGATCATGATGTGTTTTATTGAAGCTCAAAAACTTCACTTTGTTCGGTAGGGCTGGTTGGCATACTAACGATGTCAGCTATTATAAACACGTCAGGGACTCGATGGAGAGGGCCTCATATATAGATAGGGTGATTCTAATGCGAAGAGGAATTTATCCTGGTGGCCTGACGAATTAAAATGCCATGACAGTGTTCGAAGGATACTCAGAGTTAAAGAGACACGGGATGCAAGACCGAGCCTTGGGTATGATGATATAGGTTCAATGGCCTGACGGAGGGTGACACTCAAACCACCGCGAGAAAACTTAGAAAACTTGATTCCTGGTTGTATAAGGCTGAATACCGGTTATCAAGGTACAGAAGCTTGGCCAACCAGGATCATCTCTTTCCAAAACAGTACCTAACCTATACTTCATGCTTGACCATTTACCTTGCGTTCATACCAGGTAGGTAACTTCTTCTTCTCGTGCTGCTCAGTAGTATGGACTATGGAGTAGTTGTTGTTTACAAGATCCACTTGGTCTCAGTCGGGCGATCATCCAGCGACGTAGCGAGTACGTAAACAAAAGTAGAGTATCAAGAATGATGATTTGTCCGACTCCATACATACTCCGTAAAACCCCTGAGTCAAGTATAAAATCTGGACGGTGAACATTGAAGATCGTATCCACGTTGCGTCATACCGCGTGTCAGTGCCTTTATCAGGGAATGCTCTGCCAACTCAACTTCAACAACAGAACTCTCTACTTTCCAACTTTCAACTTTCACCTTTAATCCTTCTCTAACATACCTCTCCGGGTCAATTGGATAAACAAAATGCGCTTCCTTACCCTCATCACCGTCCTCGCCACCGCGACATTCACATCGGCAATGCCCGACAGAGCCCATGCCCAGATCTCTTGTATCGGCGTATGTTCCCTCCAGCATCATCTCCCAAGAGAAATACAAACAGCTAATGGTCCTACCGTCTTACAGCTCAACAATCGCCGCTGCGATAACTCAACCATCAACTTGACCTGCTGTCCGCCATTGCATTGCGGAAGTGACTCGGTAAGGACCTTGCAAGTTAAGGAATAATATCTGGCCGTGATACTAATTTTGCTTTGTGATTGAATAGAGATGTCACTAGATCCTCTACGTCTCTGAACGCGCTCGCGGTGAAACGGCCATGGACCGGACAGAGGATGCGGTCGGAATTGAAATGACGTAGGTGGGGAATGATTCGACTGCTCAAACGGGCGGCATATGAATGTCTGAAGTGACGCTGGAATATGTGGATCGTGGTTGGAGTAGTCGGATGGGATAACTGTACCTACCGCTAATATGTGTGTATACGTCGGTTCGGATTTGTTGTGCTGGGTTGATTCTACATCGCGAGTAGGGAAGGGTTCAGTAACCGTTGCATTGAATCGAAATAACAGCCAGTGGATAGGAAATGGAATGGACGAGTTACCTACTACGTACAGATGATGAATGCAATGTTGATGTTGGTGTATATCTTCTTCACTGGTGCGAGACTACATTGGGCTTATAAACCGGGTCTTCCCCCCTCAACTTTGGATCCAGACTTAGTTCTCTACACAACTCCTTCCTCTTCTCTAAGTCTTCCCAAAGTAAAATTTCTACCCCTCATGCAAACAGACAACCCTTTGTCCCTTTGTCCATTACATGGTTACATACACACCTCTTTATCCCGCATTTGCCTGGCAGATATAAAACCCAACGAGCTTTCAATTCTCAAACCAACCTACCTACACACTCTCTCTTTCCTAGCTTACACTTCGCGCCCGAGATTGCAAGATGCAGATTCGTATGGTAGGAGGAGCTACACTATGACGTTCAAGCAAGCGAAGACCTTTTACCTATCTGTCAAGGTATGGTAGGTCGTTCCCAGAACCCCCTGGGGAAGTAATCTTTTGTAATCGACACGGCTAACCCTGCTAAGGATCATGATGTGATGTTAACTGCGTAGTCAATACTTCATCAAAAGTGTCCTCCCCAATGCACATCGATCCCACTCAACGCCGGCCCTTCCCCTCGCCCCATTGCATGACCTATCTATCGCCCAACAGTACCCAAATCGTCAATGTGTCGACGTTGAGTCTATCCAAATGCCCGCATTTGCAGAGCCGGCTTCTACAGCACACCATTTGGCCACATGCTAGACTACAAAGGGGTACCGGCTGTCTTTGGTAGTGATCAGCACAAAGCGACACGCATATCCTACATATCACACCCCGCATTGACCCGGTTATTCTACTAGGATTTACAAGTATAGATGCAAAATAATACATGCTGGGTCTCCATGTCTTGCCCATAGAGAAAGATGCTCCGCTGGCGCTGACACCTTTCGGGTCTGCATTCAACAGCTTGCGATTTCAAATCCATCATGGATGTACGGGAACGGCTTCGAGACACCACCAGGTAATCTGTCCTGCTGCATTAGAAGATAACTGATGTGCTAATCACTGTGTATCCAAGGACAAATGCAAGAGACTATCTGTGTTAGATATATATTCGCGAAGTTGGATATCCGCATCACCAGCGCAGAAACATGTCTCGTTTTCAATATGGCGTACAAGTCGCGCCGTATATATGGCTGCGTCCACAGTTATTATGCCTTCTCGCCCTGAGTTATCTCTCTTTGTGATCGCGTCCTGAGTCGTCTCACCTGCCTTTGCGTCCTTGTTCTCTGCAAGTAAGTTGATCAATTGTGACGTTTTGTTTCTCAATCCCACCTTCTAACCATCCATTCCTGGCAAGAAAGTTATTGTCACGTCTCGAATCTTTTCTTCCCGATGTCAATCGTACCTTTCTGGCAGCCAGCAAAAGAGGGACTCCGGATTCTGAGGCTATGAAAGTCAACTTTGAGTACAACAACAAGCCTTCAGAGCTTTCATTCTCCTTCGCTGTCATTATAATCAATGAAAAGGTGCCCCCTTCTCTGTCTTTGGCAGTAGTAACGGTCTACTACTATGCAATTTCTATCCCTAACTTGAAGAGAATCTCCCTGGGGCCGGAGGGCCTGATCTATGCTTATTCCCAACAAGAACAATCATCCCCACTACCAACCTTTCTACTCCTATTAACCTAGAGTCCAAATCGCCCCCTCGATGGGGATTCGCAGTTACGTCGTCGGGAACGCAAATGCTGACGAAGACGGATAGCCTTTTTTAAATGATAATAATCATGACGAAGTAGATGCCGGCTCCCGTACCCCTTCTGCAAGTACTGCGGCTCTGTGGAGTCTGACAGGCAAGTTTTGACGTGCAGTTAATAATTTTAACTGGCTTCTTGCACGCCCTCTTCCCCGCCCCCTCCACCAAGCGTGATTTATCCATCAAGTTCCTGGCATTCCCTTTGCAAGCAGCTGCTGACCTTGCATTGTCTCTAGGACTGCTGCGTCGGATACTGGACGAGGATCTTCCAGGCCACCCCCGGGGAAACCCTTACTAGTCTCGTCCTCTGCCCACCCCAGCCGGCGCCGGTGACTGGAACCCAGGAACCAATCTGAACCTACACACGAGCGCACAGAAATTCTCCCGAATTTAATGTGCCTCGCCTAAACAGTCTACGGTCTGTTGGGAACGTTTACGATGATGCCTTCTACGATACCTCAAGCACACCTGACGACGACGAGTCCATGCGGTGTATCCAGTCTAGGGATGCCATATCGTTCACCACTCGAGAACCCAAGAACTGGCCTCTCCCCTCTGTACACCTACACATGCAATGGGTGCTTAACCGACTGGGCGCCGCTCCTTGTCCAGTTTACCGACAAGAGTCTTCCGTTATTGCAATACAACAAGATGGGGATCATTCTCCGTTTGCAACTTGCCCTAACAGGTTATCCCTTGAGGGTGCCTTGGCTACAAGGTTACTTCGTTTCGCAAGGCTTCCCGTACGGCCTCCTGGTCCCCAGAGCTCGGAGAACACGCCACCCTCGCATCCTTATCAGAATTCGCCGGGATAGTGATGGTTGTATTTGGGAATATACTTGTGAGAAACTTTATGAGAGACTGACCTATAGTCCTCTCCATGCCGGTGAACCGGATAAGTTCTCAACAAACTCCTGCTAGTCCCTGGCTATGATGTGGGAAGAAGGATACTCGTGGCCTCTTTGTTGCCCACTTTTGTGGTTTGGATTTGTGGGTAAGAGCTTGGTACCACTTGACATGCCTGTCTCCGGAGCCATTCTTCGAAGAAGCCGGATTCTCCGCTAACGAGGTGATACTTAACGAAAAAAAAACGAAATGAGGGTGGCCATAATTGACTGGGTACAATATAGTATCCTAGTATACTTTGCTGTTTATCTCGACCGTTGGCGGCAGGTTTCTCGAATTTTGTCTGTGTATCCGCATACAACGCGACAACGAGCCTTTGCAATAAGGCAATCCTTGATCATTAATGGACTAATAATAACCATTTTCCAGGTCAACCCACGGACAGAGACATGCAATAACATGATCTGCTTATCGTTAACGGTGCACACCGATAAAGTAAAGCATGGTTTGCGCTAAAGCCATTCGCCCTTATCAAACCCCGGTTCCATCACACTGAGCCGGTTTGTTTAAAAACAAGGCATACGCATTATACTAAAAGCGCGACGGTTCACACATACTCATGCTACATCTCTAACTATGCTTTATAAAGAAACGATGTTATTACCAAGACATGTCCTTCTCTCAAACCATAAGAACACCTCGCGACAGCCCAGCCAAAACTAATCTATTTAAGCAGTATCGACCCCGGTCGACAAGGCCGGGCCATTTGATGATATCCTCAGTTAGGGAACACCATTTCCATTAGTGACACGCGTGCTGGTCATAGAATAGGTGACGAATGCATATCCTCACGCGTCTTTTATAAAGCCTTATGGCGATGCAGGAACTTCTGCTGTTCAGTTATAGCTGCCTGATGCAGTGACTTTACTGTCTCAGTTCCAAACAAGGCACGGTGTCTACAATGGAAAGAGGGTCGAAAGAAACCGAGGGGAAGAGCCTGTGTTGACAGCCCTGTTAACACTACACCAACAAAACCCGACTGGGAGACGTTGGACCCGGCTTTCCAACAGTGTGTGGCAGATCCTAACGAATCGCAATGTCCGACCGATCATGGTAGAGATCTAGCAGAATAAGCTGCAGCCTGTAGATCAACAGCAGTCGATCGACCATCTACGACTGACTAGCTATAGAACAAGGGCTACCAGTGCAGAGGAGTAGTATATCTACCATACACCTCCTTGAAACCAGCCTTACATGGGTCATTCCAAAGGATTGGTTACTATCTCTTGTCACGAATCCGACTAAATCTGGTGACTCATTCTTGAACGGCAATTGATGTTTGAAGACCGCTATATTGGGGATTCTTTCGGGGCGTCGAACACTTTCCGCGGACCAGCAGACCGCATTTTCAGACCGAGATGGACGGTCCATGTCAATCAGACTTGCAGAAATAATAGTCTGGCTCTACTCTACAGCCTATCATCCAAAAAACGATGAGCAGTCAGAAAGATCGCTGTGAACTCTAGCTACTACGCAGTTCTATCAGCTCCGGGGCTGATCAGTCTTTACGGAATCTCAGGTCAATTTCTACATGAGCGATGTCTGTATAGACGCTTCAATCAATGCTCTAGTCCAACTGCTCATTCTTAGTCTGGGTCTGCTCAAAATCAACATGCCTTAACATGCCGTCCGGTTTCCCTGTTCCAGTCAACAACATAGCTTACGATCTCTACACCCTTGGTAAACCTGCTAGTGACGATTACTCTCGGCCTCAGCCTTCTTCTCCTAGACCGTCTCAGGGGACAATCTCAGCTGAGGCAAATTCAGATCGTTAACCGGGGTCTCCTCAAACCCTCAAGCATATCAACTCCCGCAACCATGGACAGTTTTGTAGAAGAATTCAAGATACCGGTAGATCTCGATATGTCCATCCATCTCTTCATCCTGTTCCAGTTTTCCGGTTTGCTTCCCACCACGCCCAGCACCGATTGACGCCGCCACCCGCCGTATACACCCAACAGCCATTAGGGAGCTAATGGCCATGAAGCTCGCTTCAGCAAATCATACCAGCAATACCTTGGGCACGGCGGGCATGCCCCCACGAATTCATCTACGACCTTATCTTTGAAATTGATGATTATGGCAATTACCTCTTCACGTACTGTTCCAGGATCCGCAATTGCGGCTATAAATGGTATCGTTTAGAAGCTCATCACAAGTGGCCGGCATTGAACCGGGAAAAGGGGCACCTTCACCTCGGGAATACTAGTACTCTCCGGATGATTTCAATTAAAAATACTAAGTGGAAGGCACGGTGCCAACGAACTCATTGTTCACTGCTAATACTGAAGACAGCCACTCTAGTACACTATCCAGGAGAGCTCTGGTGCCCAGCTACGGAGGCTGGTCAAACGCCTAATGGAGAAAATTGACGTTGTGGTTATCACACCTAAATGTCTCTGAGATGATGCGGCGCGGTTTCAAACCTGAGTACCTCATCTTTGACACGGCGAGTTTCTACCGGAACTCGGATGTATACTAGGTTAAGTTATGTCCTAACAAAGGTCGAGTCAGCGTAGACTTTGTCGCCGCTGGTCTTTTCAGCAGCTCGCTTCCATCAAGAAGCTAGCTGAGAATCATCTGAATAACGGCTTTTCCAGAGACAATTTGAACAACATTCTGAATTAAGGTCATCGACCGTTCAATCACCAACCGACCCAAAGAACGCACCTGGACACGAAATCAGTAGACATCCTTTTGACTGTGCCAGATCCCCATGTTCCAGCGGCTTCTCCCTGTCTTCTATCAAATACTCTAAACCTTGCCTCTGAATATTACAGTGTCTCTTCTTCTTGGGCGATACTCCTAGAGTGTCTCATTGCCTTCTTCTCCCCCCTTTTTTTAGACGATATTCTCAGAGTGTCCCCGCACCTTCTTCACCTCTTCCAAGGTTATACAAACATGATACCCTGGCACCCTGCTAAATATCCAACGGGAGCTTGCCATCGATCTCGCAGCTCTTTATTACTGCATGGATGTTACACTCAAGTCGGCATACCACTCAAATTACCCTACCAGCCAGAATCTTCATTGCGAGATTCTTGCCACTACTCGTCGAAGTCTCCATGTCGTCCATGTTCAAAGAATAATCTCTCATGGAGAGTTATACAATGGCTCTTGGAAAAACCGGCAAACAGACTACTCAGACTACGCTGTAGAAAGGTGATGCTAAAGCACCTACCTCACACCAAAGTTAACTGAAAATCAACTCGTTCAGAGACCTACAGGGAAGACGAGCAGGCGTACCGTGACTAATGATACCTCCGACCAGGCCTTCAAGAAGGGTATCTTAAGAGGATAATCAAGTTGCCAAAATTTGTCAAAGAGAGACAGATCATTGTCAAGGAGGCAGAGGTTACTATCCAACTGGCAATCGAAGAATGGTTGTAGGAAGAGGTAAGGTTCTAGGTCGCTCAGTTATTCACACTCAGTGTTACTAGATACTACTATTCGCTGGAGGTACTGTGAATAAACCAGATTCGGCAAGAGCAGAACCACTTTGACCAATTAGGTCCACCGGTCTTTACAAACAATGGGAACCGGATCTAAGGGGCGTGTTACAGTGCCTTATACAGGCGCAATACCCAAGCACCCTGCTGATGGCTGTCTTACCAGCCAACCTCTGGGATTTTCTCCAATAGTAAGGTTAGTACTTTTGATAATGGAGCTTCTAACTATACTAATCTATTTACAGAAGGGAACATGCTTTATGCTCGGCTAGGTACACAGATCTGGAGGGTTCAAGACCTGGCTGCTTTTTTACATGTGACAGGCTCAACTATAAGGGATGCAAGTGGCTCATTAAGTAATGAAGAAGAGGCTAGGCTTGCTCTTACTCTTGCAGTCACCTTGCTGGGTGCTGGGGTTCCAGACATCCTTATTGTGTCCCCATACCAAGCACAGGTCTCAAAGTGCTTGAAGCTCCTCAGAGACCAGTACCCAAATCTGGACCCTGTCACACGTGCCCTAACTGTTGATGCTGCCCAGGGCTCAGAAGCTGAGATGGTAATAGTTACACTAGCCCGCAATACCAGCAGTGCAGGGTTCCTTCAGTCCCCGAAATGGACCAATGTCATGACATCGAGGGTATAGGAATCGATGCATTTTAATTTTAGTGTAATGTTGCTTTGTATGAATATGTAGTGTGTATAGGCTGAGAATACATGCGGTGCCTACCACTACAGTACAATACTACTAATAGCAGGTAAGTCCTCCAATAAAAATGTTGTGTGTGGCAGGACGCGACTGCATATGCAATGACATACTCAGCATCTTTGTTCAGTGAGGACATGATATGTAGCTATCCTTCTCAAGCTCCGAGGTAGTCTAGTAGGAAGATAAGTTTCAATCATACTATATTACTATTTCTGAAAGTATGTAATAGCCCATATTTCCAACACTACGCCTTTTCAGTGACTTCCTTGACCTTGGTTGTTGAGTCTGGTAGCGTTAAGGGCTGGAAGCAATCAAAGAAAGAGCACGACTGTGTCCGTGTCCTGACTCTGAGATGGGAAAATGACGACTTGGGACTTGCCGGCATTTCTTGAACCTTTTCGCGTCAAATTTCGCTATGCCACGGACCCCCTGCTTATCCCCTCATCGTCAAACCGTGACGCATTTCTTGCGATTCGTGAAAGGCTTTTGAAGATGATCACTGAGTATGATACCCCTACAAACCTCCTCATCATCATCTATGAAGGTCTGTACCTACCGGTCCGGGTGCTTGTCTCACTTTATTGCAAGTTCCTTTCCGCAGATGGAGCCACAACAAACTAACAGAAATAGCGGCACGATGAACCCAATAGCAAGCTGTACTATACTCCTGTTCACGTTGCAAGCACTAAGCTGTCAATCACCCTCCGCCCCATTTACAGAGCGGCAGCTCTTAACAGGAATGGCGAGTTGGCAGACGGGAGGGTGCTAGTTTCGATTCTACTTGAGGGGGAAGACGTCGATACAGAAGGTTGAAGAGTAGAAAAGATGGCTAACATCATCAATTCCAGAGGCCATTGCGGACATCAAGGTAGAGGTAGTTTTCGAGTCTAACTCAAGCCTCTACCTGGTGACCATACCTGTGACAGTGTGGGACATGCTGAAGTAGAGTGAGGCCTACAGCTTCGTTGCCTATGTGGACTCCCATAACCTCCTCCTCGGCCGACCCAGCCACCAGGGAGAAGTGAAGATACTGCCACTAAGTTCGGAAACAAAATATAGAAATCATATCTAGCAGCCGAATTATACGTATCCAATTTCGTCCTTGCAATTAAACATCCAGTAAATAAGAGTATCATCGCGAGACTGTTCATATACTTGTCTGTCTACAGCGTAGACCTAAGCGGTGCACGAAGCATCCAAGGAATCGCCCAAGAGAAGATAGAGCGGGATTCCTGAATCCTATAAACAAAACACCGACCAAGCGGATGGCACAAGGGGAGATCAAAAGCCCAGTGAGCTAGGAGGGAAGTATTTCTAGATCAAGAGAACGATACACTCCGGACCCCTGAGTGCGAAAGGGATTTGCATCTTAGTTATCTCAACTCAAAGTCCAGGCTGAAGCCCAGCCGTTTACTGGAGTGGCCAAATGTGCAGTCCTGTTTAGGAACGGCTCGTCACAACTGTGCTCTCCTGAGTTCGGGCCACCGCCATTAGTCTCTCTTTTTCGCGGTATTTATAGAGATCAACGTTGGGGTCCTAATTTTATGGTCACTTGAAGTGAAACAAGCGCAGCTCGGCAGTCAGCTTACGCTCTCTCAAGTCTTGACTATTGTGTCTCTACCTAAGAGGCGAGAGTACCAACTCTGAACTTCAAGGTTGAGATTGAAGACCTCTTATTAACCTCAAAAAGACTTGGGCCAAGCCTTGACGGAGGAAATGACACTGGAGTTGGATCTCGTTCGAGACCGGATCATCCGGCTGATCTTTTCCATAACAGAGTGACTTGCGCGGCGAACTTGATGATCCTGAATCATGATCAGACACCAGAGGGGAGATTTGATAATGCAAATAGAAATCTACCGATTGTATCTCGAATTTGCCACGCTTCCAATCTCACATTCTTGGGATCGTGGGGCGATAAATGAGACAGGGGTTAGGGGAGCAGAAGTCTGCCAGGAGTGTCAGTGCCAGGGCCTCTGTCGAAATCAGACCCAATTGAACAAAATCATGAAGACTGTGCCCTAGGACCAAGCACCCGACAACCCTTCAGCAACTATGAACAAGACGACAGATCTCTTGCAAATGCAACTTGCAAGACTGTTGTGAGGTGGATGATCGGTTCTTGGGAAGTGCGGAGTCTGCCTTCCGATCGAATGGCCTAACTTCTAAGGCTCCTCAATGCTCGAGGAAGACAAAGAACAGGAGTGGTCTTCAACTGTTCTTTTCATCTTTCATCTCTCTTGGTGAGGATCGACCAGATTATTGACAATAATTGAGTGGTTCAAGTTCGGTAACGAAGAACCTGAAGCTCACTCAATTCAGCTTGACCTGGCCCCGGACTAGGCATCTCTGATTCCTTTTCATTTATGATATTGAGTAGTGTTTCAATTTCCGATAGTCATCTTATGCTTCTTGTATGCTGACTCGAGAGGCGAGGCTGAGCCACTCTGCTGAGGTGTAAAATACGAGCCAGCGGTGTGTACGGTCGTATTGGTACTCATGGGAGTCTGAGAAACCCGGCCAGTGATTGTCTTCAGGGTTCGGGTAGGAGTGGGGTGAGGAGAAATTCCCATTTGAATCGCTCGTTTATTCGTCCACCAAGGTCCAGCTCCAGGTCGGAAATCTCTTGTTTTGCCTGTGTTTGGTGTCAACGTGGGACGTCCACCAGACTGTCTCACTCAGCATTATTATTGCCCGGGGCTGGCCGCTGGAGTCGACGATGGTAAGGATGGATAGATTTTGTTAGAGACTGCCCCCAGGCGCTGGTTTCTTACCATGAACACGTTCAACGGCTCAAGACCCGACGAAATATCAGAACAGTCCCTGAATCACATGGTAATTTCAACTTATCAGGGGAAAACTCTATTAATATTCAGGGAAACGTGTCACCACGACAGCAGCACCACAGTTGTCAAGAACCGCTTCCTCCAAACCACGTCACTCCAATGATCATGAAATTCGACGTGGGCGTCTAGAAGAGCACCCAATTCGAGGTACACGATCTCAAGTTTGTACTCTTTGGATGATGATGCTCCTGGGCGACACTGGACAGTCTGCAAGGAACGACCAGCGAAGCAGCCATGTGGAGCACAGGCTTTGTGGTTTTTGACCTTACCTGAATAGGAGATGTTGCAGGTCCACATAATACTTGATACGCACTCTGAGTGGTTGAGATACGAGTATAATTTCCGTGGCCCCGCTTTATTGTGAGAGTCTTAGAGAGATCATCGAGAGCACCACATCATTAGCTCACGGCGTTGTTACCGTAATATTCGATTTCGACCAGGAGGCTTGAGGATGAATCCATGATGCCCCTTTTGCTTTCCAGGCTTGCTGGGAGTCTGCCACTTGGGCCAGAACCCCCTGTTTCTACCAATCACCAGCCTTTTCTGTGTCCCAAGCCCCGTTATGCTTTGGCCCTAATTTCCCAGGCTCCCCCTCTTTTCTCCTTCGCCTCCCTTCTTCTTCTCGGGTTTTCCTCTTTTCTTAGTGATCTTTCTCTTTCCCTAAAAGCACCATCAGACAGAGGCCTCCTCTCCGTCATTCTTTTCGAACCGTTCTGTTGACCACCGCTTCACTCTTTCAGCGGGCATTCATTGCGATTCACTTCGTCTGAAAACACAAAATCCTAATTTTATATATAACCGTTTGTTTATTTATCTTTCATTATGAGGGGTGCTATTCTGGCCACTGCGGCCGCCTTGGCCGGCACGGCCGTTGCTGATATCCATATGCGCCGTCATGGTCACGAGGCTCTACACCATCGTGCTCTCCAACAGTCCTCTTCCGCCATTCCCGAGGAGAGCTGTGGCTGCACTACCGAGGTCGTGACATACTGGGGCGAGCCCACAAGTGAGTATCACACTCCCCCCAACCCGCGTCTATCCAACTTCGATTCAGCAGTATAAGGGTATGACAACGGAATTGGAAATGGGTAGAAGGCTAACAAACAATCAGTGATTCCCGTTGAGGTTCCTACCAGCACCGTGACCTCGGAGACAACCTCCACCATCCAGTCCACCAGCTACACAACCGTCACGGTCGTTGCCACTTCCTCTGCGTCGCCAGTTGAGACTCCCATTGAAACTCCCGTTGAGACTCCCTCCGAGACGCCCGTTGAGATTCCCTCTGAGACTCCCGTGGTGACTCTGCCAACCCCTGGCGTGACCAGCTTTACCGAGCCTGGCACCTACACCGTCCCCGCTACAACCCTCACCGTTACCGACACCACGACCGTGTGCGGTGCTACCACAACCGACCTGCCCAGCGGTAGCCACACCTACGGTGGTGTGACAACCATTGTCGAGACTGCCACAACCATAACTTGCCCTATTGCCACCGTGAAGCCCTCCGGCAGCACCGTCACCAGCGTGATTGAGACCACCACCTTCGTCTGCCCTACCCCCGGTACCTACACCATCAACCCGACAACCACCTACGTGCCCACCGATACCATTATTGTCTACCCTACCCCGGCCACCATCACCCCCGGAACTTACACCAACCCCGGCACCACCCTGACTGTCACTCGCACTGACTACACCTACGTCTGCCCTTACACCAATGGCGACGAGCCCACTACCGTGCCCGCGGTTCCCACTACCACTGCTGTTCCCACAACCACTGCTGTCTCGACCACCACTGCTGTTCCCAGCAGCACCTCCACTGCAACCAGTGTCCCCATCCCCACTGGAGGCCCTCAGATGGGTATGACCTTCACTCCGTACGATAACGACGGAGGCTGCATGGCCGAGGACAAGGTCCTCGAGAAGGTTGCCATCATCAAGCAGAAGGGCTTCACCCACGTCCGTGTGTATGGAACTGACTGCCACACCCTCGAATACGTTGGTTCTGCTTGCAAGACCCATGGCCTGAAATTGATCCTCGGTGTGAACATCGAGAGGGATACCGGCCTTGAGGGTGCTCGTCCCCAGTTCAACGAGATCGTCAGCTGGGGCCAATGGGATCTTGTCACCCTTATCGCTGTCGGAAACGAAGTTATCAACCAGCAGATAACCGACGCTGCCAGCCTCGCTTCGTTCATCTCCGATGCTAAGGCTGCCTTCGAGGCCGGCGGTTACACTGGCCAGGTCACCACTGCCGACACCATTGATGCTTGGCTCGATAACGGTGCCACTCTCTGCCCGGTTGTTGACATCCTGGGTGCCAACCTTCACCCCTTCTTCAATGCCGAATTCTCTGCCTCCCAGGCCGGTGAGCTCGTCAGCAACCAGATTAAAGACCTGAAGGAGGTTTGCTCCGGTAAGGACGTCATCAACCTCGAGACCGGCTGGCCCAACGCTGGTAACACCAACGGATTGGCCATCCCCGGCAAGTCCGAGCAGATCACTGCCATCAAGTCCCTCATTGAGTCTGTCGGCGACGTCTCCGTTTTCTTTTCCTACGCCGATGATGGCTGGAAAACTAAGCTCGCCGCCTCTGACACTTACAACATTGAGACTCACTGGGGATGCATTGATCTCTTTTAAGTAACTCACCTCACCCAAACGGAGTATAGTTGCGCGGGATTTTCAATTCAAGTCTTTTGCTGTTATCAATTTTACGTCCGTCGTCTCGACTCTTTACACGACTGGGCTGTTCACTTTCCCATTCTTCGTATACTTTTTGCTCGTGTAGTAAATATTTAACCCTTTCGTCTTTTTACACTCTGCTTTTACTCTGGGTTGGATCCGCCGGTTTTACTTTGTTGCTAGTTTCTGTATCCTAATTTATTACGGACTTACGATACATTTAGTAAATTCTCGTGACTTGTAGATGTGCTCAGCCTCGTCCATTTGGAGTTAGGCAGGTGTCAGGATACCATATCAATAGCGCAACATCTTTTACGGTTGCTTTTTCAGATCATTCACTGTTGTCCACCAACACAAGCATTGCCACAGCAAGCAACTCATTGCTACTGTTTTCTCGATCAACGCATGTCATCCTGTGCACTCAGTCTCCGCATAATCAGTATTGTACCTACTAGTACAGTTGGTTCCTGGTATAGCAAGTCACGAGTCATGAATTGACCAGGCGTTCGTTCTACTTCTTCTACTTCAGTATTTCATCCTCCAACCTCCACTCGGCCATCTCAAAAAACTTGATAAAAGCTTGTCGCGTCATTGAAGCGATCACCTGTCGATTTGGATCAATAATCTTAGCAGAAAATTTTGGGTCTTGCGTTAGTGGTCGGGGAATCGTCAACAATGTTGGGGGCTGGATACGGGGCGTCGGAAGTTGGAACAAGGCATATAAAGTCGAACAAACCTGTTTGTCCCTTGTTTGAGCCGCATTATTATTGTCTCAACTTTCAAGACTTGTGAGACGGAAGATAATCTCCTAGCCGTGTGAGCCTTGTCTGCGGAGTAGCAACTTGCAAGTATCTCGATACAAGCACTTAGACTCGCCTGACCAATACGCAGGCGGCAACCGATCTCTCCTCTGTTTGGCAGGTACGTACTTTTGAACTTTCCAGTTACCTCCGATCACAATTGTTATGGCCAATAAAACTTGATAGCTCAACCGAAGAGCGGGGAATTAACATTCTTAAAATAGGGAGGGGTTGCGTGGAGTCAGGACACTGGACAGCCCTTCTTACTCCGTGGACACCCCAATTAGGGTGTCCAACGGAGTAAAGTCAAAAGGGGGTTATAGCGTGGCAGAAAGAAAGACGCTAGTCCGTATTGGAAATAAAATTATTCCGCGGACACTGGCGCGACACATAGCCATTGTCAATTAAAGTTACAAAGTTCCGGCGGTCAGGGTTTCTCCATAACACTAGACCTAATAAGGAACCGTTAATCACTTTGGGAATTTAAGATGTATAAAGAGTAAAATATAGGGTGTCCACGGAGTAATATGGGGAGTCCGCGCAATACCTCCCTAAAAATACTAGTTAAGCGCCTGCAAGGGATAAAGTGTCGGCGGTTAGTGTCAGGTACATATAGTGTGGAGAGTTCGCCCTGGTAGAATTCTTAAGAAATGTTTTTTTGATTTTCGAGTTGGTTTGCTTTTCCTCCTGGGGTATACCTATCTATATATGGATTTTTCGAGCAGTGGTTCGCCGCCTGGTGAGATCCTTCGCTGTGCTCTTATGGAAACTACAGACTCACTCATTTATAACAGACAGCGGCAAGATGAGGAAACGCGATGGCATTCATTGGAGGATGCCGACAGCGATGGCTCTGTGCTGGCTCTTAGGGATAGGACTGGCGATTGGCCATCATTTTTACTACTTCTCTCTGGATGGCACCCTGGTTGGTAGTCAAACCCAGCAGGAATGGACTTTGAGAATTGGCACCGGCCTTGCCTTTCTGACGAAGACGTTCTTGACCACCGCTGTCGGCATCGCCTGCGTTCAGAACCTCTGGTGGATAGTTCGCTTGAGGCCGGTGAGGCTGTCGACGTTGGATTCGATGTGGGATATTCGGGGCAGTATTTTCAACTTCTTCGACCTACACATATGGCTTCGAGGTCCCAATGTGGCTGTCCTTGGCTTGATTTCATGGTAGGTGCATCTCTACTTGCACTCTGGCACTGTAGGAAAGTCAACTAAAGGTGTATTCATGTTGGCAGGTGTATTCCCCTGGTGACAGTTGTCACACCATCCACCCTTTCAGTTCGGTCCACGATAAGATCCACGGCGTCACAACAACAGATGCCAATGATTGACTTCATTTTTGACAAATTCTATACCATGGATGATGGCGGTCCAGTGGGACCAAGCCCCAGCATTAGTCGGTTCGTGACTGGATCCACCATCCAGGGGTCGGTTCTCAATATCCCGTCAACGGCACCTAACTCCTCCTATACGCTGAACTTTGTTGGGCCCTTGATCCAATGCAGTAACTCCAGCGCCAATATAAGCCAACAAGTACGAACCTGGGCAAACAACAATTATGCCCATTATGTACCCTACATGGGGTTCACCCCGGGCAATGATAACATCAGTTATGCCCTTGACACTCTAGCCGGCTATGACTATACAATCAAAGGGAGCGGGTTTAATAACGGAGACAGCAATGCTGAGGTTGCGGACAAATTAGTCATGGCAATATGGCCATATATGAATGATAGTATTAGTTGGACTATTGAGTGCGGCATGTACAACGCCTCGTTTGCGGTGAACTTCAACTTCACCAACGGCGCTCAGTCCACCGAGATCACCAACCTCGAGGTGCATAACCGAGTGCGGTCGCATACACAGCATGTTATACCAACACCTGCGAACGAAGAACAGCTCTTTGCATATACCGGCATGATGGATGCCTTCAAGGATGTGTTAGAGGGAAGATGCTGGGCGAACCCTTCACGCTGCACCGACACTCAAATTTACTCCACGGCTCTGAGCAACTCGAAGCAGATATGGGATCTGATCTTTGGTCCTGAGGATGTGGGCAACACATCATACAATTCGCTAGGATCGATTCTGGACGTTGTTTCGGAACTTGGGAGAAATCTCACCGTGAGCTACTTTGGCAACCCTTACTTCCTGTAAGTGATGAGAGGTTCCTTTTCTGCTAGGAATCAAATACTGATATTTTCTTTTGCTACACGTTAGGAACTCGACACGGGGTCCCATGGTAGATGTATTCGTCTACCCAAATAGAACCGAGTATCACTACTCTCAAAGGAACCTCCTCATTGCGTACGGCGTTTCTGTCTTCGTCTCCCTCTTGTGCATCATCGCTGGCCTTCTTACAATGTGGGACAACGGGGTTGCTTTCACCGACTCCTTCTCTACCATCCTCCGTGCGACCAGAAACAAGAAATTCGATGAGATTGTTCCCGAAGACAGTACAACCGGTGCCGACCCTCCGCCCGAGGCTTTGTCCAAGACACAGGTACAATGGGTGCCGGCAAATGACAGAGACGATACAGTCGCCGGGCTCAAGCCCCTCTCGGGCATAGCGGAACCCGAAAAGCCTGAGACAAGGAGTCCCGTGTCGCCTATCTCATTCAGCAATAGAATCTGGGAGAGAAAGACCTATCAACCGGCCGTATCGCGGGCCGATACATCGCCGGACGGGTTTATTTAAACGTATTCACCTTTACTTCCCTGAATTACGATGTCACGAATATATATGTATGAAGCTCTACCAGAGAGCTACGCGAGATATACCTATACAAGAACAATATCAGATCAATCAAAATCAGTCATATCCCAGTCACACTCCAAAGGCTCGAGATACCGACGAATCCACGCAACCGTTCCTTTGACGGGATCCATGACCGTTGCAAAATGCGTCATTTCGTTCGTTGTCGGATACCTCGTTGTCCAGGTCACGATTTCATCTAGCGTCGCCGTGACCTCGGGTTCAGACGGGATACCCGAAGACGCCGGTGCCGAAGAAGAAACAACAGCTGTATCCTGCCTCCGAGACGAGCGCGTACGTCTTAGAGGATCCCTCCGAGCATGCAGATTCTCATCCAATCCCTGACTTGCGCGTCGAGCCGCCTGTCTCGCCCGCGCAACTTTCATGTCCCAGTGCGCCTGCATGCATTCCCGCCGCTCAATGCTATCCTTGATAAACTCAACGACCGAAACTGCATCACCCACGATCAACGAAGCGCCGGGATGCTCTTCCCTCGCGGACGGGTCACTCGACGGGACTTCCATCCCGCGGTCATTATTCGTAGCTACAATAAACGAAGAGCTCGACTCCACAGTCGTCGTCTTGTAATCCTTCTCCAGCACGTAGGTGCGGCGCCCATCGCACAATATCAAGTAACACGCCGTTGAAGGCATCCGTAGAATTCTCGATACCGTATCCGTCAAAGACAACTCATGCACTTCCTCCTTCGCCTTCAACTCCCTCCCCCAAACCCCCCTCGATACCGACTCCAACCACGTAGCAGTCCGGTTCGTCGAAGGAACAACAACCCCCCTCAGAACCGACGAAATCGACCGCCGAAACCCAAGCAGAACAAGCGCATGGCCCGAATAATACCTAATTTGATTCCACCACGAACTCCCATCGTGGTTCGGGCGGAAATTCAACGATACACTAAGGCCGCGTCTTACACCTGTGAGGACACCCACGAACCCGACGTAGGTGATGTTTGTTGCGATGGTGGTTTCTTCGCCCGTTGGGGATTTTGTGGTGTATTCTAGTTGCACGAGCAGGGCGCGGAGGGCGGGCATGTCCCAGTCTAGGGTTCGGAAGTGGAGCATTCGAGGCTTTCTATCTTCATCTTCATCTCTAGAATAAGATGAAGAAGAAGAAGAAGAAAGAGAAGAAAGAACCCCGCCACTCGTACACCCCATCAACAAATCCAACAAGACATTGAAACAAACCACAAGATAAACATCGACCCCCGCTGCGTCCGCAATTCCCCGAATCTCCAGGGTTTCATCATCATCGTAGACTCTTCGCAAGAAGATGCGAGCAAGGAATTTGATGTAGGGGAGGGATTGGGGTGGGAAGATATCGAGGACGAGGGAGTCGAAGAGGCTGGTTATGGAGAGGAGTTTGGGACGGTAGAGCTGGGCGAGGGCTGTGTAGCGGGTTTGAGGGGGTGAGGAGAGGTTGATTTTGTGGATTGGGATTTGGGGTTGGGGGGTGGGATTGGGGGGCATTGGATTTATATAGGTAGTTTTAAAAGGTTTGTTGATGATAAGGGGTCTGATGAGGAAGATGAGGGGTTGATTTCGTTGGAGAATACGAGGATGTGAAGTCACACTAGTCGGTCACATTATTTATCTAAATATAGAGGATAAAGCGTGTAGGAAGGATGATACTAACAACTCGACTCTATCTAGGGATCTTTGCAGTTGAAAATGGAAAGACTGGAGATGAGTCGGGGGTTAATCCCATCAGCACCAGCTATCATCTACTACTAGATCTAGCTATCTAGCCTCCGGTCGCCATTGTATTAGTATGCATATACCCTGTCGTGTTATCATGATGCTCTATATTCTGTCGTACACTAGAGAAGAAATAATAATCGATGATGTCAAGGGAGATTATTTCTTCCCCATCAAATCTAGTATAAAATACATCCTCATCAAGTGACAGCTCCATCCTACTTCTACCGATATCCCAAGACCTCCCATATTGCTGTCATAACGCTCAGCCCCATCATGCCACCCACTAACAACCAACCAACTACAAACATCATGCCATAACAACAACAACAACCCTCTAATATCAAAAACATACTAGGTTAGTTATCCTCACATCCTAATTGGACAATTTACTAAGCCATTCGGATGCCATCCTGATAGTAACCCCCGAGTCTCAGACCACTCGCACGCACTATACTTCTCTACCAGTACCATAGCGGCAAAATCATGCCTGATCTTGCCTTGTTGCCGGATATGGCGAGAAGGTGAAGAGGTGAGGTGAGGTGAGGTGAGGTGAGGTGAGGTGATTCGGAATCATGTCTTCCTCGCTGTGGCCCTGTCTTTGGAGTTGGGGATATAAAACCCTTATAAACTAATCGTGAGGAGGGATTATCCCTAACTACCTACTCATTATACAATACAGTCAAGCAAGTCAAGGACAGCTTACCTACCGAACATCGATTTCTCTATACTACACTCAATACATACATCAAACCCCTACAGGGTCAAAGCCCAAACAAACAATGACAACCCCAGCCCCAACCCCAACCCCCAAATCAACAAAATCAACAACAAAATCATCCACATCCTCTGCCCGCCTCCAGAACGACTTTGGGGCTGATCTCTGGGTTCGCAAGGGGACGACGGATCACCGGGTTCGTGTACCTCTTTCCCTTCCCTCTCCCTTCCTTGTCCATCATCTCTACTATATTCAATTGAATAGCTGAGCTAACTATATACGATGAAATAGCACCCAACAGCAGGCCGAGGTCTCTTCGCAGGCCTCCAAGACCAAAAGCAGTATAATGTCGGCGACGGCTGGGCGAAGCGGAATTCGAGTGAGACACAGGGGTTGTTTGGGATGTTCTTTAGTCGGTGGGTTTCCCTCCCCTTGTTTTTTTTTATTATTTGTTTGTTCTTGCCCTGGTTGATTGGGACTGGATTGAGATGGGACTAATTGGTTTGGTTTGGTTGTAGGTTCTTTGGTGGTAGTTATCGGCCTCCTGAGTGAGTGATGGAGTCAAGTCAAGTCTTTTTTCTTTAAGTGAAGAGGAAGGGAGGGGGAGTATGGAGTATGGATATGGAGTATTTGTTCTACCTAGGGTTTATGTGGTGTGATTTCTGTTTCTTCAAATTTTCTTTTTAACTACAACATGTTTATATATAGTTGTGGCAATAAGCGGTTGATAGCATCCAAATATTTACCTCCCTTAATTTAATCTTCTTTTGAAATACACTACGTTTAACTTGGACATATCATTGTCTACCTGCATCTGTAGTTAGTTGTCCTTTTGAGTCTGCTAGTTCTGGTCAATGGACTTATCTGCGAGTCTACACAAGTACTCCTATACAGACGCTAGTTATCTTCAGGCAAATCTTCGACTTTATTCTGTCGTATACTCACGTCCTAAATCTAGAGGATTAAACAATAACTCCAAGATCTCCAGGAACTAAGTAATGAAATAGAAAAGTTCTCATTAATCTACCTAACACACACACTCCATTCGCCAATCCACATATTAACCCTCTAACTACCTCTCAAATCGTAAAAAGCAGTCTACTCCCACGTAGTAATCTTCATTGTCCCCTTCTCCTGCAAATTCTGATGCATCTTAAATGCCTGGAAAAGAAGATGAGGCTCATGCCCCATCCCTTTCCTCAAACACTCGAATTCAGCCCGGTCGAAGTAGTCCTGCAGGATTGGTGTGTAGTCTGGGTGCGAGCATTTCTTGATGATCACGCGGGCGCGCTCGCGGGGGGATAGACCGCGGACATCGGCGAGGCCCTGGGGTTATTAGCTTATCTTTTATCTAATGCAATACTATGCTTGAAATGGAATGAAAGAGGCATACCTGTTCGGTAACGACGACGTCGAGATCGTGCTCGGTTTGATCGATATGTGTACAGAACGGTACGATACAGGAAACACCGGTTGGGTCTGTCTTTGAGGGCCGAGTACTAGGTGTGTGCATGATACTGTACTTAGAGTTGCGGAGGAAATCGGCGGATCCGCCGAGACCATTGAGCATGCGGGATCCCATTACGCAGGTACTGTTTGCGTGTGCGTAGATATCGACCTCAACCGGGGTGTTCATGCCGATGCAGCCGAGCCGGCGAATGATTTCAGGGGAGTTAGAGACTTGCTGGGACCGGAGGAGGAGCTTTCCGGCGTAGCGTTCCCAGTTGTCATAGAAGCGTTTGAAACCGTCGGGGGAGAAGCGGATGGAGGTGGCTGTGGCGAAGTCGAGGTTTCCGCTGTCGAAGAGGTCCAGGAAGGAATCTTGCAGCACCTCAGTCCAGACCTTTAGGTTTGTGAAATCGGCTCCGCCCTTGCTGAGACCGCCGACGACGGCGTTGGCGATATTTCCAATGCCGGACTGGATTGGTAAGAGGTTCTGCGGGAGACGACCCCTTGTTACTTCGTGCTTCAGGAACTCAATCAGATTGGAGGCAATCGCCTGCGAGCCCGCGTCCTCGGGGGCATTGGGTTGCGTCTGGTCCGGGTAGTCGGATTCCACGATGGCCACGACCTTCTCGGGGTCAACGGGGATATGAGGAGTTCCAATGCGGTCCTCGGGCTGCATGATGAGATAGGGCTTTCGCCGAGGGGGGAGGTCACTCATGGTGATATCGTGCAGGCCCTCGAATGACGGACTAGCAGTGTTGACTTCAATGATGATTTTGTCTGCCATCTGCACGAGTTCCGGAGAGGCGCCGACAGAAGCTCCGGGAATGATTCCACCATCTTCTGTAATAGCGGAAGCCTCGATAACAGCAACGTCGATCCTATTCTTCGGCCTGTCCATGGTATACCAGCCCTAGACCTGTCAGCTTGCTGGATTGCGCCATTCATGTAGTAATGAAACCTACATAGGTAAGATCTGACGGAAACATGCTAAGATGTTTATCAAAGAACTTGATCTGACCATTGTTGATACCCTTGGCAATCTCCTTGCCGACCTGGTGAGGACTTCGTCGTTCAATCATATTCAATCGAGCCCAGCGATTCTCAGTCTCGGCACCGGATGAAGCGCCGACGAAGAGAGTGTATTTTAGCTTTCCTTCGAGGCCATTCTTTTCGACGTGGTCGGCCAGAGCTGTGGGGATTTTCCTAAGCGCAAAACAATATTAGCCACGTAGCTAGTATTAGACAATTGAATAAGAGGATTTAAATACTTGGGATATCCAACGCCAGTGAATCCGGACCAGCCGATATAAGCGCCATGAGGGAAATGGTCAATGAGGTCCTCGGCCTTGGCTAATTTGCTAAGATAAGAAGGCCGTCGAACACGGCTTCTTAAGAGGGCAGAAGCCGACATTGCGAGGGTGAAGAGTGAAGGTGAGGAGGAGAGGGGGAGAAAGGGAGTGGAGAGGTTCAATGGAAGAGAAGAAGAGAAGAAGAGAAAGAAAAGATGGGAGCTCCCAGATAGAAATACTTAACCGCCACCCCCGTGTGGAGAGAGCAGCCTGCTTATAATTTACAGGGTAGTACCTAAGTTATTGTTATTGTAATATTGAAGATTCAATTAGCTACTCTTGTACTCGGTAGCTCAGTAAAGTAGTGATGCTCATATGATGCTTATACTCCGAGCTCTACTGCGACTCTGACAACAAATGTAGAGTATACCATCTCCAGATACTTATAAGCTGCCCTGAGAATCTGAAAAAGATCGTACCATCCCACAATAGTATCCCACATGTTTTAATATTGTTCCTTCTCTCCCCAAATTCGACACTTTTTTATATGAAAGGCTGACGTCACTCGGAGATTTCTCGGCATTTTTTGACTTCTTTTCTTCTGCCTCTAGATGTCTATTCACAAAATACTTATTCATCCCAAGAGTTGGATTAAGGGACTCAGAGGTACCTAACACTTCTTGACTTAGTTCCATGTATAATATCTATTCATGCTCTGGAGTCTGGAGTCTGGAGTAGAATCACCTCTTGTAGGTACTGGCAGTTGAAAGCGACCGAGAGATCTCCGGGTCTGGGCCAGTCTCGGTCGGTATCGGTTATCGCCTTCGGCCACACGGAGCTTCATTGCTCTTCGATTCGGATTTCTGATTCTACGTAGTACGGAGTAACGGTAGATGCCCGATGATCTTCAATAAAGTAAAATGCTAACCGTATAAAGTACATGGAAAATGAACCGAAGAAAATAAGAAATGCCCTCTACACCAGCTAGGAACCCATTCGTACATCCGTTGGCCGAACTGAAACAAGACAAAGAGTACAAGAGACAAGAGAAGAGACAAGCATAATCCATGGACATGAATTGAATGTAGATTTTCACCAATGCTCCCATAGCGATCTAAATCACCAAGGAAATCTTCCAAGTCGCCCAAAAGCACCAATCCCATCCGTCCGAACTAAAGAACAATCGATGAACCGGTATCGCAAACCCCATCCCATGAACAAATCGCTGTAGAAAGGTTGACAAGAGCTTCACGCTTCCCGACTCTCCGATATCTTCTCTGCATCCGCCATCTCGACATCGTCTTGGTTACTCTCCCTGTCTGACCCAGATCCCGCGCCCACACTAGCCTCCCGGTCAGAGTCAGTTCCCTTGATCCAGGACCGGAACCGCTGATTCGACTCGTCGACCTGGTCTTTGCTGAGGCCATGAGCCCAGCTAGGGTTGTTAACAAACTTCTCAGTGAACCGATCACGCCGTTTCTCCTTCACAGCCGCCTCGTCTTTGACGCTCTCTTCGGCCATTTCATCCGGAGACAAGGTCGGCCGCCACCACCAATCGTAGCTGCTAGGCTCGTAGAGAATATGGTAGCTATTGGCACAAATCCGGATGATAAGCCCGTCTTGGTGCACCAGCGGCCGGTAGAAACGGTTGTACTCCTCATCCTGCTCCAGCTTGCCTGGGAGGTTCCTCTTCAGGAAGGGAATCCGCATCTGGGAGAACGGCACCCCTTCTGTCGGGTCGCGCATCGTGTAGGCCGAGACATAGTACGACCAACGTGCCTCCTGGGTCAACTCTTCGTTTTCCAACGTGGCATCTTCTGGTGTCAGGAGTTGGACAGTAGCCTTCTGGTTGTTCGGATACTGCAAGAGCACGTTAGACATCGCTTCGGTTAAGTGCGTAGGCAGACTCACATAGGTAATGCGATAGATATCACCGTCCTTAACTAGCCGCTCCACCTGCTTGCGGTACTGGATCTCTTGGTTGTGTGTTGTCTCCTCCTTATCGCGCTCTTTGAAGAAAAGGTTAATTATATCCGAGCTCCGGTCCTTCGAATCGCCATTGAAAATTGCACCTGCAAACTTGGCGATGCCGGTAAACATCTTTTCCAAGTTGTAGAGCTGATATCCAGATCGTAAGTAGTAGCGGCGGAGAGTTTCCTCTAGATGTGACGTTTCCATATCGCCTTTGATCACCTCTTCGCACATTCGTACAATCTGCTGGTACAGGTTGGCTTTAGAGTCGATGTCGTAGAAGAAGTCCGTGGGAGCTTTGTCAATGAGATTCAATTCCTGGGCGGGCTTTCCCACGAGCGCGCGACGCACGTCATCGTGAGCATTGTGTTCGTGCAACTTGATGCGAAGGAGCCGCGAATAAAGAATCTCAAATGTACGGAAGAAACTGTAGATGTTGAGATTGGCGTACAGATGATGCACCTTCTTCTCGTAGGTCTCGTTGAGGTTATACTCGCGCTGCTGGTTGAAGTTTCCCTGCCCCGGATGCTCCATCCATTTTAATTCTGCAACGTCGAAGCTCTCCGTAGGGTCAGGAATCGGGGTGGAGGGGACAAGAACAGCATCTGGGGTGCCCTCGCGGCTGGCGGGAGTGCTGCCTTCTTTGTCCGGCCGGTTCGCTTTCTCGCCACGGCGCTCCAGAACATCACGAAGGAGATCAATCTTCTTGTTTGTCAGGCCGCCTTTCCTGCCGCGTGGAGTGGCCGTGTCGTCGGCAGCCACACTCTCATCGTCGCCCTCATCAGCAGGCGAGGTGCCAGTCGAAAGTTCGTTCATATAAACGTGGAACGTATCACGGTCCATGCCGAAGAAGACCGGGATGAAATCTTTGATGAACATCATGACCTTCTGCGGGTCGGCACCGAAGCCAGCCGAATTTCGGTCAATGAATATCAAGAGCAGATGAGTCGCATCAATGAGCACAGCTGGGTCTGTGAATGTGGATTCAAACTGATGTCTAGGGACTTGGAATCCGCCCTTGCGCAGGTTCCTGCTCTCCTCGAACTTGCTTTGGATTTCGGTTTGGATATGCTTGGCAACGAAAAGTTTCTTGTCGGTACCCTTGCTGGCGATCGCTTGATGGTCGAGACTGCGCCAGTAAGCTTTCTGCATCTGTTCGCGCCAGATTTTATCCCATTCGCGCTGTCATCGATTAGTCTCGAGTTCCCAATGGATACTGCGTTGAAGCTTACCTGGCTGGCTTTCCATTCCTCACACTTTTGTTTTAGACGGAATAGAACAATGGGAAGGACATGGCAAGGCCGCTCGAACATCTCCTTGAGAATCCTCTCCCCGCGTTGTCTGTCGTATATTTTCTTGATGACACGCTGATATATCGCTTCGCTTTGGCCGCCGAGGCCGACAGGCAGTTTAAATGCGGCCCTTTCCGCTTCCGACATGACAAGGAACTGTTGGACGATGGGCTCAATGAGCTGGATAGTGCGATTGCAAGCTTCAATGTGGTGGTCATAATCATGCCTGTCTTCTTCGATACGGTGGAGGGCATCTTCGTACTGATTCTTGCGGTGAGCGACAAACCCAGAATCTTCGGAGGCCCAGGTCGGATGAGAAGCCCACTCGTCGTTCAACACGCTGCGGCAGAGCTGATCACGGCCGCTACAAGGCTTCTGCCGCTCGCGCTTGGGGAGGAGCCGGTAGCTGGGCCCAAGTGAGCGGCAATGGGATAGATTCACGATTCCAGGTTCTTGTTTGGGTTTGAGCTCGATGATCTTATCTTCCGGCTCCTCGACGTGCATGAAACGCTTGAACCAGGCCATGAGCTCAGGATTGGACCCGATGTAGTTACCAGCCCTCTTCACTAACACATGCCGGTCAATGAGGTCAGTCGAGTAAAGGTTGCATAACTTGAGGAATTCGCTGAAAGTTTGCTTGTTCCCGATATATTTCTTGACACGGTCAAAAAAGGCGAATTCTTCCTGAGTCGGCGTCAAAGAGAAAGTCGGCTGGATAGGCTCAGGAAGAGCAGGGACAAGAGTAGGCGACACAATCGGGACTTCTGCCTGTGAAGGCTTTGTGTGGTGTATCTTGGATCTCTGTATTCTAGTTAGAAAGGACTGCAGAGAGGTTTCAAGGACAGGGTAATTCGCATGGGGTAAATAACAGAAGAAATAGTGAAGGATAACATGTTGGTGTTGCTCTCCACCAGCCACTGATATTCCTGGCAGATACAGAACACCACCGGATCATAAAGTGCGCATAACAATATCAAACAACAAAGGAAAAACCAGTGGTTGGAAGGAGACAGAAAGGCACATGAGCATCTCAAAATGTCAAATCGATCATGAAATCAAATATAACTAACCTTGTTCGCGTTTCCTGCTGGAATGGCTTGCCCTCGTCCGGCCTGGGAATCGGCCAGCCGTCCAGCATCGACGGCTCCAGCGGGGCCAACATTTGAAGGACCCAGAGCAGAAGGACCTCCAGGCCCATTTCTACGCTTCTTACTCTCCTTTCCTGAGTCTTTGACGTTGAACTGGCCTAGGGGCGGCATCTTAACATCGCGGTTTGGGGTCTGTGAAGTGAGCGAGCCGGATGTGAAGTTAGAATCGCCACGCAGGTTACTCATAGGCGCAGCTTCCTCTGCCTGACGCGCAGCAGCCTGTTGTTTCGCGTGGGCTGCAGACTCAGGAAGAAATTGCTTGAAGTCCTCTAGAAGATCTGGTGCAGAATTGAAAAGTTGCGTGACCTGAGTGTATACATCCCCTATCGGCTTTGATTCGCGCTGATAGGTTTGCAAAATCTCGAGGAATTGCTTGTATATCTCCGGTCGGCTTGAAAACCGATTCTAAAGAGAAGTGTTGAGGTTAGTCACTCTCAAGCAAATGAAGGAGTAAAGGCAGGATTAGACAAACCTTGATCTTGTTAACATAACTGATGGCATGATTGAATTCCACGGGCCCACGTTTATTGAGATCTGCCTGAGCACCTGCTAGCACACCAGATCCAACTCCGGCCAAGCTATTCATGGGCTGAGTCAAACTGGGTCCTTGGCCCGCAGCTGCAGAAACCCCCATCAAAGATCGGCTTAAACCAGCCGATGCCGCTGATGCAGCCCCTTGAAGCTGGGATACACCCCGCTGGTCTTGTTGGTGAGCCAGTGCGGCGGCGCCAGCTGCAGCTTGCGGGTCTTGTTGGCCAGGGTACTCAAAATGATGGTCCTGTGGCTGACCCTGTCCACTTTGCTGCCCGAACATACCACCTATCAAACGGGATCCAGGAGAATATGACCCTGCCAGGCTGCTCTGCGGTTGCTGAGGCTGGGGCTGCTGCTGCTGCTGCCAACCGGACCGGGAATGCTCATAGTAATCAGGCCGGCCATGTGAACCAAGCCCAGCGGATGGAGGGAGATCTCCCGGGCCATCCAAGGTATGTCTAGCACGGGGCATACTAAGAGTATTCGTACCTGAGGGTGTGGTCACTCGAATTGCGTCCGGATTATCTTCCGTCCCACATTCAATCCGATAGCCAGGAGGGAGAAAGGTATTGAAGCCTTGAATCAGGGCTGGATGTCCATTGAATAAGTTTGAAACTCGTTGAATTACTCCAGGTGTGTCGATTCTGGCAGAATCAGCACCAAATCAGTTGACTTTTCTGGTCCAGATACTTACGCTTGGCTCTTGAAATCTTTCATGATGTCAAGAAATCGGTTGTAAACATCAGGTTGATCGACAAAGCGAACCTTGACTTGATCCAGATATGACAGCGCATCCTGGCATAATCCGTCAGTTTATGGTCGAATAGAAGATAAGAGTCCGCTCACGTTTAAGATTGGTTGCTGGCCCTGCGCAAGAGCTGCAACATTACCCGAGATTGGTGGGCCAGAGCCATTGAATCCCATCAGCGCCTGGCTTGCAGGTCCAGCATGCTGCATGTATGACCTCGGGGTACCGTCACCGTGCTGTATCTGAGAGCCATAAAGTCCACCGGGTCCGCTAGAGGCTTGCATGGCGCCTTGAGGGCCATTAGGCGGATTCGCGCCTAGATTGGACAGAAGCCCACCAGGACCATGGATAGTATTTGGGACCTTTGACGCCACAGGCTGATGCAGAGGGATCGACCCGGTGTGGCTCTGAACCGGATGATGCTGCTGATCCCGCTGCCGTTCAATCTGTTGGCGTTCGATTTGGTCACGCTCACGCTGCTGCTCACGGTGTACCATTTCATCCTGGCGATGTCTTTCGAGCAATTCCCGCTCTCTCGAATCTCGTTCGCGTTCTCGGTTGATTGACTGGGGCGACGGATGCTGCATTGCCTGGCCGATTCCTGGTAGCGAATGTCCTCCACCGTGCGATGGTGCAGGGCCATGCTGTCCATACGAAGGTGGTTGATGCGGACCGCCATGGCTTTGGCTCAACTCCGCCAGCCCCGGCAGCGAATGCCCACCAGGTTGACCGGCCGGATGATATGGCGCTAATGAGGCACGCAAGTCAGCTTCTGTGCACAACCAGGGTAGAACAATATAACGAAGGATAGGCAACTCTAACCGGATGGATGTGGGAGGACAGGCCCTGAAGACTGCGAAGATGGACCCTGCTGGGGGGGTGGGTTGTGACTAGAAAACAACGGAGCCATAGTCAGTTACTGTATCCTTTGAAGGTTATTGGAGCTTAGTTTACATACCTAAATGAGCCCAAAGAACGAGGTTGTTGACTCATTTGATCCAAGCCAGGGTGTGATGGGGGTCCACCAGGGTGCCAATTATCATTCCCAGAGTTCATGATCTGTAGGCAAAGAAAAAGCCCCTGAAGCACCAGAGGCACTAGCAGCAGCTTTCAAGGTACTCTATAAAGAATAGTCACTGTAGAAAAGAAGTAAGAAGCTGTTGATAACCCCAGATCAAGCTGTAGTCTTGATCCTTTTCGCACGGATCAGTTTCTCTTCCCACTCCTCTCATAGAAACATCACTGAATTTGAAGACTGCAAACCGCAGAAAACACGAAGTCCAGGTCAGGGAAGAACCAGATGCGATACGCAGAGTTGAAAAAAGACAGAAGAAGAAGAGTAAGTCGTAACCAAGCCAACAAACAGTAGACTTACTTAGCGACGACAGTTTGCGCGCGACCCAACCGATCACGGATGGTCTCCAGAGAGAAGGCGGAGAGACTTTGGCCACGCTAAACCCTTAACATGGTTAGTTTATTCCGTCGGATGCGTTGTTTTTCCGAGTCGCCGACCAATGTAATGACGCTGCCGAAGAATCACAGACTGTGTCTGTTATGATTGGCTGAGAGCGGCCAGAGATGGGGCCTGAGGTTTTCGACGTCATTGACCTGATGCATATTCAACCCACCCATATCTACAAAGGCATCCGAGGCATCTAATAAAAGAACAACGCTCACTCATATTCATTATCTACTCAAGTAACGCTATTTGGACACCAATGCCAATTCGGTCCGAGCCATTGAAGTATGAAATCTTTCTCCAATCACAGCCAAGTCCCTCGTCCGCTGCGACAGAGTTGTGGGAGATGAGCTTTGATAGCGTACTGCAGCAGTATAAACACAGGCAGTTACTACAGGCGTAAATTGAGTGAAGGGGGATGTAAACATTCTGGGGCCGTAATCTGCATATTCTTGTTCTATGTAAACGTCCGTGAAACGCCCCTCCCACCATATTCAGGAAATCTTCAAAACCACCAAAGTCTGCCTCGAGAGCAATGGTCGAATGAGAACAATATCTCATAGTCCGTAATAGCCACCATGCTATTGAATGGACTTTCGAGGTCACACAGCTAGACTCCAACAAAAAGGGTAAAAGGGCGGAAAACAAAATGAGGATTCGGAATTTGGGACCGGTAATATGCGAAATGATGTGAATATCCCCTTCTTAGTGTTGTCTTGTCGCCTGACCACTGTGGTGGTAGATCGCTCAGTCCTCTTCACAGTGCGGAGAAAACGAATAACTTTAACAATCAATCCATGTTAGCATCCCGCCGAGGAGAAAGACAGCTATGTACGAAACTCACGTTGTTTGTGGCAGCAATAGCGATGCTGTCCTCGAAAGGATGCCAGCTCATATGCAAGATTTTCTTGTTGAAATCGATCTGATCTGCATCCGTCTCCTTCTTCATACGACTGCCGGGACCAGCGGGACTGCCAGATCTAGAGTTACTCTTCTTCCCATTGGCACCTTTGTTCATCGGCGTTGGTACGCCAACCTTCTTTGCCTTGAATGCAGACTTGTCGGCCTGCAACACTATCTCCGTCTCCTTGGCCGGGTCGGTAGGGTAAATCATGAAGTTGTTGTTGTAGCTTCCGGTCATAACATTGTCTGCATCACCAGAGAAAACCACCTCGAATTTATCAAAGATGCTGTCGTTCTCGTAAGTGTCGCATAAGCGGGGTCGTAGGTGCTCGTGGATGGGTATTGTCTTCAAAGGTTGCCGCTCCATATTGACGTCCCAAATCTTGACAGTCAAGTAATCCCTTGATACGATGTACCGGCCATCGTGGGAGAACCTGACGTCAGATATCGAGGAGATGATCTCGGAGAAGAAGGAGCGAGAAGAAGCATCTTCCTCTTGTTCGAAGACTACATCATACCTTAGTGGTTAATTCGCGAGGAATGTCGGGGGGAGAAGGAGAAAAACATACGTTTGTGGTGCGTATCGCACAGTGCCCGCTGTCGCATATCCGCAAGCTTAATGGTTCCTTTCGAGCTCGCGTACATAAACCAATTACAGCTTGTGGGATGGAACTCAGCCGCCGTAATTACCTCCGTTAGCTCCTCCATGTTTGCCGGTTTAATGTCGACGATGTTGAAACTCTGGTCTTGGATATTCAAGTTCCACAAATTGACTCGCAGATCGTCACTGCTAATAAATGTCTCTCCGTCACTGTTGACGGAAATGCTGTTAATGTGGTATGCATGAGCGTTGGCGTACGTTCTTCTAGGTACAGCGGCGACGACGGTATCGTGATGTGTCATTCTTGGGAGTTTCAACGCTGAGGTATCTTTGAAAGATACACGGGGCGCTCTGGGTGCCCCTCCGCCACCAACACTACCAGGGGTGAGCTCGGTAGAAAGATTGTTCTCTGCGACGACCTTGAGAGACTTATCAAACACCTTCCAGAGCTTGATTGTTTTGTCATTGGTTGAGAGAAGGAAATGTGACGCATTTTGCCGCCGGCACCATTTTATCTTGTTGATTTTCTCTTCGATCTCCAAGGATTTTAAGTAATCGAATTCTGGCTCGTGTGACTGGAATTCGGTGTGGAATTTGTATTCGCATGTTTTTTTCTGACCGAGTAGTTAGCGCCATTTGGGCCAGACCTTTTTTGTGGGAGGGCGTTGCTACCGTCTCGTTCCTCTCGAATAGCACCACTCTTCCACCCTTGTCTCCTGTGGCGAGGTAGTTTCCGGTATGGTCAAACTCGACAGTCGAAATGATATCAGCTGCAGAGAGAATGCATGTTAGTTCCTGTGTAGAGTAAGACAGCTTTCCGAGGAGGGTTGGGTGTACCTTCGGTAATATCTTCCACGTCGCCTTTGTCACCAAAGCATCTAAGGACGGTGGTCAGTATTTGTCTGGTATGTAGCTTGAGAGCGAGGAATAACGGGGCGCATCAAGTGAGCGCATTTCCAACAGTTATACCGGGATATCCCATCAAGAAGCGCAGACGAGAGATATAATAGATACGAGGTTGACTCGGAACGGCCGGGGGGGTTTGAACTCACTGTGTGAATTTCCAGGTAGGTGTACCTGAATCCCTGTCCACCATTTTCTTTCAAGAACTACCCTTCCTCGGGCAGTTTGTTGGCAACCGAAAAAGTAAGCTTCAAAATCCAGAGGCTTGGATCTTGAAAGATGGCAGTATAAGCGGGGTCCGTGGAGACCGGGATCGTAGACAAAGAGGAAGTCGGGAAGCCGAAGTAAGTCGAATGAGTAACTCGCGAACGACAATGAGGATCAAGGTGAATGATGTCGATGACAAAGAGGCGGATGGTTCCGATATAGGAACGTGCCTCGAAGGGAGGGAGATAAGGAGGGGTTAGAGAGCCCAAGTCGGGAGGGAGACGGAAGGAGGGAGGTGAGGCGAGGTCTCAACGTCAAACAGGGCCAAGCGAGGCTGATCAGTTAGTTGCAGGCTGAAGAAGACAAATGATTGACAGTCTGGGCTGACAGAAGTAGAAGAGGGGAAGGTGTCGGTGGAAGGAACAATTTTTTTCTTCTTCTCTTCTTAGAGCCCCCTTCGATCTTGAGGATGGGATACGACCAGTAATTATTCACGGTGGGAACGAGACAAACAAGCAGCGACAACAACCACCACGGGCAACAGCAACAGACAAGGGATCTGTTGATGAGCAGAACGAGCGTGGGAGTTGACCAGGGTTGGGAGGGGGAGTGGGAGATGATGGGGTTGTTGGATTCTTGAGGTGAGGCGGTTTGGGAAGACCCGTTGCGGTGCGGTCGGTGGTGGTGCTGGTGGTGGGGAGGCGTAGTAGTGGCTGCCCGTAAACCCAACCCGTCGTCAATGAATGTGGGCGCTGACATCAACCATCCCTCTTCGTCACTCATCGCTCTTACACTGTACAGTAGTCGATTGAGCCTTGGATCCAGTATATACCCCGATGGAAGAAAAATTGAATAGAGTTATCCCCCGATAGCGCTCTACCACACACGGACACAGGATTGTCGACTCCGACCGTGTATCCCATGCTACGATGATCGACGTGCGTAAACTTGGCTATCCTATTCCTTGATTCGGTTTCAATCCTCATATTACAGCCCTGAATCCCATCAAATACGAATATGTGACGAACCTGGAGGTTCTTCACATGCTATACTTCAAGTCTCTGGTCCTTCCTATCCATTCCGACTCTAGCCCGAACCGTCACAGCTCCCAGAGCCGTCGGCGAGGTCTACAGCATCCGACTCATCTTCTGGCATAATAATGATCAGTTATTACTTCTACCAGTCCCTAAGCTCCTTTAAAGGATCCTAGCTCTGCCGCTTTTGTACAGCTTCCGCTGGCCGACCGAGGAACCCCCACCGACTCCAAGCCGACCATGTCTAATCAGCAGAAGCGGGGTAGTTCTGACGACAGTCGCCCTCCAAACCCTACAGATTATGATGATAACGCCCTCCCAGCGCCCCAGAGTGACCCTCAAGATCCTCAATCCCTAGCTACGCGCATTCAGAAATCCGCATCAGGCCTCGCGAGAAATGCATTCCTCTCATCGGCCCCCTCGGGAGATACCGCGCATTTTCTGTCCGACGGTAACAAGGCTACACCATCTTCGTCCTCATCTTCAGCCTTAGCAGCCGCTGAACAATACAGAGAGTCTTCTGGCCCGTCTTTGTCGTCGTTACGCGATCAAACCAATCGTGACCCCATCGGCAATTTTAGGTCCTCCTCCACTGCGCAATCCGGAGGGTTCGAACTACCTGGACTCACAGAGGATGAATTCCAGAATACATACGGCAGGGATTGGGATGAGCCATTAGAAGAAACTGGCAAGGGAAATGGCAAGGGGAAAGGAACAAGTCAAGAGCCTCGACTCGCAAAAGGCCTCGACGAAACCGTAACCACCCTCCTTCCATCCGACGGCGACGCTGTAGTCTCCATCCTCACCGATAAGACCTTCGACCCGGAATTCCCTCCCTCCGCCACTGATCTCCCAGAATGCCTCGATACGGAGCTCACACCACCCCAGCTTACCGCGGCAGAGATCCAAATGATCGAGTCATTCCGACGCCAATCACCTCCCGAGTCACAGCCGCAACAAAGCCCAGATCAACCTCACCAGCTGAACCCGCTTAGTCTCGTCCCAGACATCGGTTCATTCTTGGATACACTCCCAGCATCAAATACAAATGCAAGCCACGCGACTTCCCTCCGAGATACGGTTCTTACAGGTCTACCAGGTGCTGTAGACTGGATTTCTGTGGAGGAGAATTACCACGATGAAGTATGGGGCTACCTACAACCTACACTGGAAGCGGCAGCCAAGGAAATAGAATCTAAAAAGGACTCGTCGGAAAGTGAAGAAGGGCCTGCTGTTCAACGATTGAAGATGATTCTGAAGCATATGCAGCATTGATATCTGACTATTAGCCATCCATCTTAGTCGTCTTGAGCGCTGTAAGGACGCACGAGAAAGTATATATCAAAGGCAAGATGATGAATAAATATTATGCACCAGCACAAGACCGCTCCTGATCACAATTCGTCCGCTGAAGTCAAATTATACTTCCCCATACGCCATCCGGTTCGGGGTCGAGAAACTCGACCCAATTCTTGTTCCCTCCGGAGGGTCTACAAGATGCCCCTTTCGATAAGATGAGATATAATAATAGTTTTAGTAGTAACCATAGATTGCTATAAGCTATTCTAACACGAAGAGCGAAAAGGTCTTAGCTCAGGTTTGATTCATCTACTGTAGTCTACTCTGACGAAAGTGAAAGAAAATGGAAATGTAAATTTGTATCTTACAGACATTGAATAGAGAGCGAGTATCATGACAAAATGAAAACGTAATAGGGGGAAATAAAAGGGTATGTATTCAAAAAGGAGATTGCATGATTTTCTCTTTTTATAAGATGCTAATATATTCACGCTTAATATTCAAGGCTGGGAGTTTGCCCCTTCACTCGGCCGATCACGATGTGAGGAGCGTACTTAGGAATGACTTCGTCATCGTGGAGCATCTCGAATTCTGCAGGTTGTTAGCATTAATTTGCTTGCTAATTAGTAGAGTGGCGTGGGCTTACCTTCAGTAGCATCACGGCCCATGAAGTTGAACAGGGCGTTTGCGCCACCAGGGTGCTCATCCAGCCAGTTCGTCACGTCGAGGATAATACCCTTGACGACGATCCATAAGTCTTCCTTCTTGTTGTGCTTGGCCACTTCCTCCATCGAGTACTCAGTCTCAGGGATAGTGAACTTAGCGGGCTTAGTTGCGGGCTTTGATGTCTCAGCAGGGGCATCAACATTAGCAGGGAGAGCCTCCGTAGAGGCAACGGGGATAGTACCGGTCGAAGCCTGGGCTCCGCTAGCGCCGGCCCATTCGACAGAAATCTTGCCCGGTGTAGAGGGATCAATGTGTAGGGAGATTTGACCTAGGCGCTGCTGAGCAGGAGAAGCACCACCAGCGGTGAGCTTCTTGAATAGATGCTGGCTAGCGCTGTCACCAGCCACACGGCCGTAGACGACACAACCGAGCAGAGAAGAACCACCAAGACGGTTGGCACCGTGGACACCACCTGCCAACTCACCACAAGCGTAGAGACTCTCGAAAGGCTTCTGCTCGGCGTTGAGGACCTCAGCGCGATCGTTGATCTCAATACCACCCATAGTGAAGTGCAGCACAGGCTCCATGACGGCAACATGGAATTCGTCATCAATGCTGAAGGGCAGGTTGTGGAAAAACTTCTTGCCAAAAGGGTCTTTCTGCTTGCCGTCGGCGATGGCGTTGTAGTCATCGAAGGTTTTCTTCAGAGCAGCTTCGCCACAACCAATCTCCTTGACTAATTCCTTACCGCTGATCTTCTTCATCAAGCCACGACCGGAGTAGTGGCGAGTGTGAAAGTCGAGAACTTTGGAAGCCTTGCTGTTGAGTACCAGACGAATGGGCCACTTGCTCTTCTCCTTCTCCTTCCACATTTGGCCGGAGACGTAGTCACGGTGGCCCAGCTCATCAGAGAATCGCTGGCCGTCGGAGTTGAGAAGGAGACCACCCTCACCACGAAGAGCCTCAGCAGCAAGGAACTTGAACTTGGCGTTAGGGTCTTTAGGGTCAACAAGACCAGTGGGGTGGACCTGAACTTTGTCCATATCGATGCCGTTGGCGCCAATCTCCATCAGCATCTTCTGACCGTCACCGGTGGCGTGAGTGCCGTTGGTGCTGGACAGGCCGAATGTGTCGGGACGGTGCTGCTTCAGGAGGGACGAATTGCCGAAATCAGCAGCATAACCACCAGTAGCCAAAATCACGACACCATCAGCAGTCTTGGACTCGCCGTCCACCTCAAATGTGACACCAGTAGCAACGTTACCCTCCTTGTTAACAGAGGTGACACGGGCCTTCTTGATAATCTGGACGCGGTCGGGTTCGGCCTCGGAGATCTCTTCTAAGCGCTGCATGAGGGCGTATGTGATGGCCATACCGGGGAACTTGGCATCGTGGCCACGGTGGGTTCGGGGCTGGGAGTGGCCACTTCGAGGGTCAGCACAAATCCGACTTCAGTGGCTCTAGGAGAAAACTTACCCCAGACGAGAAACGAGTGTGAGATCGAGATTGAAGACGTCCTGCAGCCATTCGACGGCAGAAGCGGAGTTGTATGTGAGAACCTTAATGAGATCGGGACGAGCCTTGTCTCTGGCGGATTTCAGGGTATCGTCGTAGAATTGCTTAACGCTGTCTTGGATACCGAGATCGACTTGGGTACGAGTGAGGGCGCCGTTCATACCGGAGGTGGCCTTTGTGGAGTTGCCACCGAAAAAGGCTGGGGGAGGTTAGCCTCGGCTGATTGCGACTGGCATGCACTTTGCTCGGAGGCGAGGACTAAGGTGCAGGATGAGGTACGGGATGAAGCGGCTGATTGCGACTTACCTTGCTTGTCAAGAACGAGAACATTTCCACCATTAAGGTAGACGGTGTGGGCGGCACTGAGACCGGACACTGAGAGACGAGGAAACCATCAGAAAATGTGGGGGATATCTGGGGGATAAAGGAAGGCGACTCACATCCACCACCGACGACGATTACTCTTGGGGCCATGATTGATATATGAGGATAGGAGAGGTTCAGACGAAAGTAGGGGGGGAGTAGAGGTGGGAGAGGGAAGAAGGAAGAAGAAATGAGGGAGGCCGAAGAACTTAAGGGCAGGAAATCGACCAAAGTTCAGAAGCCGACGACGGGGGAGAAGTTGGCTTTCGGCCGAGGTTCACTGACGGGGCTTTAACTGCTCCAACTAACCCTTCACTCTACTAGAGCCTGCGGTGCTGTATTAATTAATAACATACAGTCGCTCATTATTCGCATCTTACTATCAATGTTTATGATCAGTTTCTACTCGAGACTTAAGTTGTGTTCCCCGTATCTGTGTTCTAGCGGACAGTATGGGGAAACGCTCTAACTCTGGGGATAGTGGACTGTCCCTTAGTAAACGGCATTCTCCGAATGCTGGTTTGTCCGTCCATCCAACATCATCAACCGGACCCATCTTTTGACTCCTGATGCCATTCTCGACTCTGTACCTACCAGTAAAATAATAATACCAATCCTTGTTTGGTTTACGTTCTCCATCCTCAGTATTTAAATTCACATGTTCATTGTCGATTGGACGAATCACACTTTTCCAGATGGTCATCCGGTGCCATCGATGCCATCCTCGATCTTCACATGCCAGACCACTGAGCGGCTGCCCTTCCCCAGGGCATGTCGTCCTGAATCTCCTGATCCCTCTCCCTTCCTTAGGGTATCTTCAGCTAATCTTATTTCGCGTCGTTGGCGCAGTTCTGCTAAGACTTGGCTTGAATGCTCTCTGTTTCTGGCACAGCTTATCAGACTTCAGAGATGCGACGGCCGACTAGTTTGACAAGTACCGAGCAGCCTAAATCAAAATAATTAATATTAGAGGATAACTCATCAACGCAGAGTGTCGCTCACTTACCCTCAGTTCTTCATCTTCCTGTCCCTGCGGGATCGAGCAATACCTCGGACCGAGCATCTGCTCTCAGTGGCCTGCAATGAATAAGCGATTCCGCATAATGCCGCCCACTTCCCCAGACTATGCATTATGTGCATGTTTGCTGTCTGGATAAGCTCTCAATGTCTCCGAAGGTCTCTTTTCTTGAGTTGACGGCAATTGATCACGTGAACCATCGGCTACTCAAGCAGAGATGACGTTAGGCGTGCCAAGCACTGCGAGTCACCTGAAATTCTGTCCTACTTTAGAGAATTCAATTGCCGACAACTCGATGCAGACGGAGGTGAAAAGAATCAAAACACGCACGGGCAAGGGAAGCAAACACTGGGGGTGGCCGCCCATTTCCCGAATGTCGGACACCATCCCGATGAGGGCAGGCTGTCAACTTGTCATACGGAGTACACTCAAAGAGTCTCGGTGTTATTTTCCCCGAGCTGGCTGCCTGGCTCGGAAGCAAGCCCGAGAAACTAAGATCGGCCTAATGCCGGATGTCAAGTACTCACGAGAGTCGGCATGAACTCTACCGTATGGCTTCAACGCGGTGAGGTTGCGATGTTGGATGCATTGGGATGTTGAGGTTTACGTCCGCCCCCTCGTTGACTCGGGTCATCTTCATCTAGCCAGCCAGGGCACCGCGGATATTATTTACAAAAGATTGGCCCGAAGACCGATGGACCTAAAAGAGTTTCACCGACATTTGAGATACTATGCGAAACCGACCCTCAAACTCAAGGCTTGCCCTTCTTGATATCAGCATAGACGATACCACGGCCGCCGGTACCTAAATAGACACGTCCATACACCCGAGGATCGCCTTGGATCATTGCAACCCCGCCGTACTGATGCTCTTCATCGTTGACTCTCACCCAAGTCTTCCCATTGTCGTCCGATCGGTACACCCCATCTTGGCTCAGAGGGCCATGGGTTGCTGCTTTTCCGACGATGAAAAGCGCTGGTTTTGAGGAGCGACGCGCGCCCGCACCAATCGTCAGATGCCTTGCTGCTACACCACGTCCAGTGATTCTAGTCCATCTCCTGCCGAAATTTTGGGTGTGATAAACCCCCAGATCGCCAAGGGCGAGCCATATCTCACCTCCTCTGTTGAAGTTTGCGATCGGCACCGCACCCGGATACACGGGCAGCCCGACATCTTTGGCCTTGAAAGAGCGATACGACAGGCCTCCATCCCTGCTGAGGTACCAGTTTTTGTCGGTGAAAGAATAAAAGGTTCCGGGTTGGACTCTATCGGCGCTAATATTCGGAGTTTGGGCATTGAAACCGGTAGGAGACACCCAGGTCTTTCCTAGGTCCGTTGTAGAGTAAGGGCCAGACTCATTCGTGCGCGATGTAATAGCCTGCAGGGTTGGCCAGTACGTTGTCATTGCGGAAGACCACACAATATGCTTGCCTGAAGCGTCAATGGCTATGACTCCAGGGTTTGGAGTGCCGACCTCAACACCTGGGATGCAGGTGGTGAACTTCGTCCAAGTGCTGCCACCATCCACTGAGTGTGCGGCGAGTCCGCAACCATCCGTGTAGTTGTGTCCGCAAGGCCCGGCGCGGATAATCGTCTTCGGCTTTTGTCCCGCCCAGTCGAGCGCATTCAAGTTCGAAAACACCGGTAGGTCGAACATCGGCTGGGGGACGTCGAGATCATCATACCGATATCCGTTGATATCGCCTAGTCCGGTGAGCAGGTGCGAAGGCCCACCGTTCGGGCTTGCCATGGCCAGTGCGACTGACTCCTCAATACCTTGGGCCTGAATGTACCAGTCTGGAGACCGGTTCTTGTCAGCACGGGACAAGTTGTCGGTAGCCCAGATGGTTGCTCCTGTGCCATAAAGTACATGATCGGAGTTACTCGGATCGATCAGAACTGCGGTCATCCACCACCCAAACTTTGCCAGCCCGCGAACCGGAGAAGGAGCACCGTAACCACCCCATTGAGGGCCCCAGTTGAAGCTCAGCCAGGGAACAGGCGTGCCATCCTTGAATGCAGCATCTTCAATCGGATGACCCCAGTATCCACCTGAACCTGGTGGTGTTGACAGCTGAGACACGTCCTTCCACGATCTTCCACCGTCATGGGAGAGATAAATGCTGTCCAGTGCCGGGCCCGGATCGCGATCCAGAGATACCACTACAAGCGTGTTGGGGTCCTTTGCATCGACACTAAGCCCACAGAACCCTCCAGCCGGGAAGCTCTGATTGGCAAACGGCGCCGGATATGAGTTGTCGGCATTAGGCGTGATGTTGGCCCATTCAGCCGAGGTAGTGTTGTAGGCATACACTCCACCGTAGGTGGCGCCATACGGACCCGGCGCATCAGCAAATGTAACGTACAACGCGCCATTCGAAGCTAACACGGCCTTCATAGGCTGAGGTCCAGTGCTCAGAGGCTGCGTCTCATTCGGAAACACCAGGACACTGCTATCCCACTCCGTCGGCTGTCCAGGCACAGACTCCCACGTCTCCCCAGAATTCGTCGTGTAGTAGAGCCCATTCGGCACACCAACCCCGACGTAGATCGTCCCCTCATTCTCGGGGTCAAAGATAACAAAGAAAATGCCAATCCCGTTCGTAGCAGCATCCGGGAAATTGGTCACATTGGTCCACGTCCGCGCCCGATCCTCACTCTTCATCAACCCGGCTGTCCTTGTCCCCATCCACAGCTCCTCTGGCTTAAACGGATTAACCGCCAACCTCTCTCCATTGTTCCTCCCCAGCTCATTCGCACCCATCAAAAACGGCGCAGGGTACACTTCGAACGTCTCGCCCCTGTCCTCAGACACAAAAAAGGCAGTATTATCCGAGCTCAAATACCGGCCCTGCGCAAGATACAAGCGATCAGGATCCGTCGGATCAAGCGCGATGCTCTCCGTCCCCATCAGATTCTCATCCTCCGCACCGATGAAGTCGTTCAACGGGATCCATTGATCCCCTCTTGCGTCCCAGCGATATGTGCCTCCGATATCTGTGCGCGTATACAGCAGGTCTTTTTCAGTCGGATGGCCGACAATTCCTGTGATGTATCCTCCACCAGAGACGGCGACGGGCTTGAAATCGTAGTCGTAGTCGATTGTCCGCGCTGCTGCGAGGCTCGCGCCTCCTGCAAGAGCTAACAAAATGCCTCTTCTCATCTTGCTTTCGCTATTATCAATCAATCAACCTACCTACTCCTCTCTCACATCTTTATGGGAAATCAATCCATTATGTACGACTCTCTAACACAAGACTAACCCCAAAGAATCTCACAAATATCCAGTTCGATGCGGAATACGGGCCGTCTCCAATCCTCTTGCTATATTACTATAGCGACTCAATGGATCCATGCGGAAAATAGGGACTCGGATTAGCCTCAATTCCCCGGTACTAAACAAGTGCAATTGTCAATCGAATCTCGACCGCTACGCCGGAAAAGAGCTCGATCCGGGACCAAGTGCCCTGCTTCATTGGTGGTAAATATCCAGCCTAATTTGTGACGGTGCGTTTCGCCCCGCAAATTATGAAGAAAGATTTCGGATAATTACCGCGAATTGGATGATTATGGTCCATGGGGAATATATGTATGTTTTTGTGGGTTTATGGTGTTTTGCGGGGGAATTGGCTGTTCAAACTTCCTAGGGGATGTTCTGGCCAACTACTAAACTCATGATGCAGGACAGGTTCGCTTGCGAGCTGTAATAGGCAAATGGATTTTTTTCAGCAGCTATTCCGGTTTCGAGGGGCTTTCGACAAGATCGCTATTTCAGTGGCAGGAGACAATATTCTCCCAGTGCTGCACCGGCTCTATGCTGGGAGAGAGATACACATCAATTTTTTGGAAGCATCCTGACTTCGGACCAACAATTCAGCTGCAATGGCTCGTCGGCGACCTAAGCGTGACGGCCGTCATTTATGACTGAGAACTCCCTCTTGGGGCGGATACTGAGTCGACCGGAGTACAAACGTCGACGAAGACTCGGGCTTGAGTTACACCAAGTTGATGTGATTAAAATGCGTGATATCGCTCCTCAGTATGGGAACATCTCCAATATACCTCCCAGCTATCTAGTTAAGCCCGTAATTTCCTCACTCTCAGCACCCCCTTTCAATCCCTCCCTCGCAGAAGTCCATCGATCCATCCCGCCCCTTTCTCCCAACTCCTTAATAGCCCTAGAAACAGCCCGGCACCTGCTCGCCTCCTCAGCTGTCCTCACTGACAGAGAAGACCAGATAGATTACACAGAACTGTTAATCCCCGGCCCAGTAGGACCACTGCAAACAACAATTTTCTGCCCCAAGCACGACCCCCAACATCAAAATCATCCCGCTTGATCACCCGGGGTCCTTTTCATCCACAGCGGCGGCCTCTGCACCGGCAACCGATTCATAGGCATATCCAATACCCTCAACTGGGCCAACCATAGTCCAGGCGGGCTAGGTGCCGTCCTAGTAACGTCCGAGTATCGCCTTGCGCCGGAGAATCCACAGGCCGCAGCGCTAGAAGATACACACGCCACGTTAGCATGGATGAGTTTCCACGCAGACGAGCTAGGATTCAATCCCGACAAACTCATTGTCGTCGGCGGATCAGAAGGCGGCAATCTAGCCGCAGGAGTTACATTACTCGCTCGAGACCGACCCAGCTCAACTGGCACGAAGATCAACATCGCAGGCCAACTGCTAATGTACCCCTTCCTCGATGACCGGGACTCTGAAGAGCTATACCCCTCCATGGGGCATGCGCAGAAGTCGGTCCCTGGACGAGATCTAATCACATTGACTCGTCGAACCACGCTTTCGGAGTGAGTCGAGATGCGGAACACGTAACTATGTACACACTTCCAGAGAGAGTAACAGAGAAAGATCTAGTTAAGTTACCGCCTACGAATCATGCACACCCAAAAGGGAAATCGCGCTTGCCTTCAACACTCGATATAACCTCTCCTTAAACACCCTCACCTATCTTCTTGACACATTCTATTTCCTAGCTCGAGATACTATCAATTTATATATCCTTAACCCTGTTCGATATTAGATGGCTGCTTTCCACACCCTACCCGACTATATAATTGTGCAAATTGCAGAACTGCTGCCCCTTTCTCCAGTAAACTTCCTCGTGCAGACCACACCACGGCTATTGGGCCTCTTATCTCCCACTATCTACCACCGCGCAGCTTCTCAATCATTCCAGGGAGAAAACCACCCCCTGATCCAGGCAGTAAAGAGCCAAAACTCTGCCGCATTGAGGGGTATTTGGACTTACAGGTTCAACCCACGCTGTCACAAGATGGGCAATCTTGGTACCGTAAATCTGCTCCCTGCTTCTGAGCGAAGGAGTGGATCCAACATATGTAGACTGCGTTACTGACGAGGAGGCGGCGTCCCTTGCGACAAATACACTGCATCGATACCCTCTGGTCAACGCAGCTCGGCGCGGTTATTATGAAATTGTGGGCCTCCTGCTTGAGAAGGACGCGGACCTGGTGTATTCAGAATTTAGAGGGATAAGAACTCCAATTCAGTGATGCTCTTTGCGGTCTATATGGCGGTTGGTGGCGGGCACTCGAGTACTGTCGTGCTTTAGGGCACCAAGGAAGGTTGTTATACCTCCGAATATCGGACCTCTTCTTTTCCGCCATGCCTTGGAGAATGGCCAGATGGAGATGATGCGATTCTTACACAGAGAACGCTCTGCAATTTGGGAGAGCTGTCCTGCGCCACTATCAGAGATGCTACTCCGGGATTACTGCATAATATACATGACTTTATCCACTGTATTTGGGCCAAGCGACTGACGGCACTACATCTCGCGGCCCTTTCCTATCAGGAGGGTGGTGTCAACTCCCCTTCCTCCACCTGGACGGTTGATATGGTTAGATTTCTTCTTAAAAATGGTGCATCAGTTCACTGGCGCGATCTGGATAGGCGAACGGCACTACATATTGCGGCGATGATAGGGGACCGCGAGCTTGTGCGCTACCCGCCCGATCATGGGGCGAAGATCGAGGCCGTCGATATTCATGGCAGCACTCCGCTGATCCATGCAGCTATGGCGCGGAGGGTTTCAATGATTCAACTGCTTCTGGATCGGGGCGCGGACATTAATAGGGCCAATAGCGCCGGACGTACGCCACTCCATGTTGCGGTTTTGTGTGAGGATAGACCGTCGATACAGGTTCTCGTTAAGCACGGGGCGAATACACAGGTTGTTGATCATTCTAAACAGACACCCAATAATATGGCGGCTAACAGCTCAAGCAACTGAGTGGGTGGAGAGCTTGGTTGTGGCTGAGTTTGGCCTTCACATTCACCCTCTACTCCTTCAAGGCTGTTAGGTGTTATCTAATGCGCAGGACTTAGTTATACTTCTAGAAAGACACCACTTACCTAGTCTGAATCCATCTTCACTCCCAGCGAAACTACATCCCACGAAAAAAACTTCGTTGACGTATACCAAAGATTAGATTAGATTAGTCACAGAGTCCATACAGGTACACTCCTTGAAAAAAAGAAACTTATCATAAACAGTGGCCCCATCAAATCAATCCATCCAAGTCACACTCTTCGTTACAAGAAACTCCTCTAAACCCTGCGACGCGTTGAATCTTCCCCACCCACTATTCTTTACACCCCCATGAGGAAGCACAGGTTCATCATGAATCGTCATGCTGTTTATATGCACGGCTCTGTTATTGATTATTAGCTTACACTCACTCAAACCGCACCAATAATAAAGCAGAAAGGAAAGAAAGGAAAGGAAAGGAACATACCCAGACTGAATCCTCCTTGCCAAGCTCAAGCCCTTCCTCAGATCCTCCGTAAATACCGCTGCAGATAACCCATACCCACCGCTATTCGCGATCCGGATCGCCTCGTTATCGTCGTTGACGATCATGGTTGCTGCGAGGGATGCGAAGGCTTCTTCTTGCCAGACGGGCATGGATTCTGTGATTCCGCCGAGGAGCGTGGGGGGCATGCGGACGCCGGATGCTGAGGGGGCTGTCTTGGGATTCGATTCTGTGGGGATGGGTTCTCCGTGAATTATGTGTGCGCCGGAGGCGAGGGCGTTGTCGATTAGACGCTGGACGCGAGTTTTGGAGGCGGTGTTTACGAGGGTTGGAGGGGGGGAGGTGGGTGGTGACATTGATGATAGGGCGGATTTGAGGGCGTGTGTGAAGGGTTGTGCGATGGCTGAGTGGATGAGGATGCGATCTGTGGCCATGCAGATTTGGCCGGACTGGGGTATGTTAGCTTTCAGTGCTACTGGGTGTCGGTGATCTTGATGAGACATACATTCAGATAAGCACCGGCCAAAACGGCCTTTACAGTAGTTTCGATATTGGCGTCTGCGCATACAATAGCGCTATTTTTGCCTCCGAGTTCCATTAGGCAGGGCTTGAGGTTTTGTCCGCAGGTGCGGGCGATTTTCCGGCCTACGGCAGTGCTTCCGGTGAAGTTGATCTTCTTCACGGCTGGGTGTTCGATCATGGCGTTGACGACCTCGGCTGCGTCCTGGGGACGACAGGCGACTAGGTTGATGCAGCCGTCTGGAAGTCCTGCGTCTTGAAAGGCGCGAGTCAGAGCCCAGTAGCAGGCTGGAGTGAGTTCGGAGGATTTGAGGATCGTTGTGTTCCCAGCTGCGAGTGCACAGGCTGCAGCGCGGACGCCGAATACGTATGGTGCGTTCCTGGACGGTCAGTCTATGATTAATATTGTTTAAAAGAGAAGAGATACCATGGTACAATCCCCAAGATGACTCCCATAGCTTCCTTGTAGACAATAGCGCTCTGACCCTCCTCCTCAACCACCGGCACGCTGCCGCAAATCGAGGTGATGCGACTCGCGACCTCCCTCAGCATGCGGATGGCGAGAGGAACAACGAAGAGTTGTGATGCGCCTACGTCCGCTCCCATTTCTGTTCGCATGAGCTCGGCATTCTTCTCGAGCCTATTGTCGAGGATGTCTGCCGCCTTGAGCAGGATATCTCGCCGCACGGCTGGCTTGGTTTGCGACCACGCTGGGAAAGCAGCTTCGGCAGCTTCGACGGCACGAATTGCATCTTGTGAGGAGGCTGATGCTGCAGCCCAGCAGGCTTCGTTTGTATAGGGGCTTATCACATCGAATGTGGTGGAAGTGAGCTCTTCCTGGCCATTGATGATCAAGGGAATTACCGCGGGAGGGGCAGGTGCTACCATGGTGTCCGGGGGGGTTGATCCACGAGTTTGTCAAGTAAGTACTAAGCAATCACAAATGACGAACGCGATATCCTGATGATGCGCTCTTCAACAAGTTCTTAAGGTCTCACGACTTGGTACTAAGAAGGGTTGTTAAGAATAATACAAATGAGCAATGCAGGATCCTGGTCGGAGGTCACATCCGTATCGGCAGCAGGCGTGCCCCTCTGGCGGTCACTCTTGGATTGCTTAGTCTTATTCCAAGCAAACTAGTCTAACATTACTTAATTCCCAAGATATTACCCCACAGGCAAACAAGCGGCGCAGGAGCGTGGATTAGACTCCATTTAATTATGCGATAAGATGGCGGAGAAATAGTCCTGTGGATCCCTGCGACAGTGGGACTGTTCCAACTTCCAAGGTCCCAGGTTCCAACTTCCAACTCAAGGACATGATCGCACAAAGTATGCGAGAAAGTGGCCACGGTGTGATGGTGTAGAGTCGTCCCATGTGCCATTGTCCAAGCCGGATGAATGGCACACTCTTGTCAAGGTGAACATGGATATTCCTGACTATCAGAGGTCATTGTCAGTACGTATCCTAGTGGATGGGCCTGATGAATAGTCTACCCCGTTGTCAGAGATCCACTGATCCCAAGAGAGAAAGTGGAAGCAATCGTTTCTCAACCTTTTGAGTATCGGAACTGACGATCAAGTCTTGATATCGTGGTTGATGTGTTGCACGCATGGTGGAGATCCACGGGATAAGAGGAACCGACTACTTTCAACATCAAGATAAAGGTATGTGTGGACAGAGTCGACAGTAAAGTAATGGTTGTGAGAAGAAAAGAGAAATCCGACGGAAGCGAAGATGATCTTCACAACATCCACCCACCAACCCAACACTCCATCACCACCACATGGCACAGAAAATTCTCAACACACTATTGGATTCTATACGCAGATCAGACGGCAGATTCAAAGCCAATGACTTCTCCATCCCCGCTTCAAACGACTCAACGAGGCATATCTGGGCTCGCGTGGGATTTGTCACTGACTCGCTGTTCTCTCAACACTGCAGACAAGTTATAACGCATGAGACTGACTGAACAGACTCGGGGATTTTGGTCTCCGAGGCAATAATGGGTCCGGCATCAAGCTCAAAGGATCCCGCGAGTGGACGGTTGGCAGCCTCATCTGGCATTCCGATATACTCTTCTCACAAATTTTATAAGTTTTCGCTCGTCCGAGGCATCTGCTTGAGCCACAGGAGGATATCAGGTACCAAAGCTCCCAAATTCCCCGGTTTGGAACCAAAATCTAATATTCGTACGTTCAGGTTTCAGCATATTGATCCTGGTGTGATCATCGCCATGAGGCAGTGACTCGTGGGGCACTATAACTATGTACGGAGTACTTGGTACTACCAGTACCGTGGTTCATACTTCATAGTCAATCAAGCTATCGATCAGATAGCATGAGCGATCTTCGCTTGACAAAATGGTCCGTACTGGGATCCACTGGTCAATGCCCATGCTCCAGTCATTAGAACCAGTGCCCACAACAACGTCCTTCAGGTTCATGCACGTCTAAAAGGCGAAAGCAGCAAAAGAACTGCGCTCAAACCGCGCAAGTTGACAATTCCTGGCGTGATCAACATGCTCAACGAGTTCGTCATCCCGTCTACTGCGAGGGACTGAGGGATTCGATGATGGAAGAGGGATCACCCTTGGCATCACTGTCAACTCTTGGACTCGAGACTGCCTGTGTCTGGAGAGTTGTAGGTTTCATCATACTGGAGTATAGTGCGGAGTACATATGGTCCTGGCATCCACCCTTTTCTATTCTCCTTCCATTCTGTCAATTCTCATCTTCAGGCCAAACATTCATTTCTTTTGTCCAGCCTGGAGAGGCTTTCTGCATTTCATGCAATTGTTCCTGCTGTTTCGTATTCACTCTTTCTGTGTCGAACCTAGGGAACATCGGTTCACCCACATTAACTTACATTCCTTTTAACAACTATATAGGCCACAGCCCACTCCTTATTTTATCTTCTGTTATCTCCTCTCTTATAATACACTTTCAAGATGGCTCTTACCAGGAGAGGTACGGACATGATAGCAACCGTGACGGTGCTAATCGGGTTGTCTATCACTGCTGTCCTACTCCGCGCCTTTGCTCGATTGAAGAGGAGGGTCCAATTTGGAATTGATGACTATATTTGTTTTCTTTCTGTCATCCTTATGATTGCAATGTTGGTCGAGCTCCTTTTATGTAAGTCTGCCAGATTCACCTACTCTCGAGACGTTACTGACCTCACTATAGGGGTACTCATTGGAGGCAACGGGTCTCATCAATCAGATCTGAGCAGCGAAACAATGAAGAACTTCTACAAGGTATACCGACCCTGCTCTGGGTTAGACTCAACGACTAACCCGAGCCCTGTAGATATTCCTTGCAAACCAATTCACATACTTCATCCTCAGCCCGGCCATCAAAATCTCCATTATCTGCTTCTACCGACGCGTTTTCACAGTTAAACCCTTCCAGCTGGCAACCTTCGCCATCAACGGTCTAATAGCCCTCTGGGGTGTAGCAATCTTCCTCGCCTGCGCTTTCCAATGCCGCCCATTGCGATCCTACTGGGACCATTCCATCGAAGGCACCTGCTTCGACAGCAACAAATTCATCATCGTCAACCAGATCTTCAACGTCATCATGGACTTCGTCATCCTCGCCCTTCCTGTGCCCATGATCTGGAACCTCCAGCGCGCCTGGCAGGATAAGCTCGCGCTCAACGGCGTCTTCGCTCTCGGCGGCTTCGTCTGTTTCGCTTCCATCTACCGGATCGTCGTGCTCTTCTGGATAAACCCCGCGGATATCACATACACCGTTTACCAAGCTACGCTGTGGACGCATATCGAGCCTTCCATCGGCCTCATCTGCTCCTGTCTCCCCATAATCCGCGGCCTTTTCCCCAAATTGAACCTAGCTGGAAGCCGCAAGACAAACGCTCCCTACTATATCAAAACAGGCTCCCACTTTGGCCTCTCAAGTGCGAAGTCACCTGTATCGGAGTTCTTCAAGTTAGAGGATAAGTCCATCACGCGTTCCACTACCGATACTACTACCCCCGCCGTTCCGTCTCTGGGAGGACCCATGGGTATTCAGGTCCGTACGGATATTGATGTCGAGCAGAGCGCTGAGAGGATGCCATTACACACTTGAATTCTATAACACAGATCTGTCTTTCTTTTTCAATTTATCCAGTTCAGCCCCTTCACGGCTTATATATAAGTCGTCCCACCCGCTATTACATGCACGAGTGTCTTTGACCCCATTCTACTCCGTCCGAGACCCCAGTACGTCGACACAGAGAATTATCTTCTCGCGACAAGAGACCTCAACTCAAGTCCACCGACCAGCGGTACCAAGTACCTAGAGCGCCATCAGGAGATCAGACTAGGGCCACCAACTTCAGCAATCATCGCCCCCAATGATAGACAACCCGGCGAACTCTCAAGTAAGCTTGGGCGTGGCCGGTGGTGTTCTATATCTTTATCAGAAAAGTCATATCGAGTTGGGTTATTATCGCCCATCTCGTTGGACTACCACTTTCTTTTTCTTTTTTCTTTTTTATGACAAGCATGGAATGGGATAGATATATGCAGCATTATCTACGTGTGCGCCCAATCTATCATTATACCCAAACTTCGTGTATGATGTTATTTAGTTCAGACGAACAATACCTAGACTTAAGGAGGATTTCTTTTCAATGGTCGTTAGATCACTTCAACTTTTTGGTATCAAGCATCTATCTTATGGTTTATTTCCTTTATTGGCGTAAAATAGCTTCGCTATTAGTGGCCATTCGTTGATATTTATTATTCTGTCTATGATTTCGGTTCATTGGTCTGTCTGTGTAGTGGCGAGTTCCTATACCATTATGGATGGAAGAATTAGCTCATGTTCAAGACAAATCATATCAATCTATATGATTTCAAGGAGTAGGTGAACTCACCGGAAAGCCCTCCGTTATACTGGTCGCCACTCGTTCCACTCCCTCCGAAAGCCCCAGCACACGCGCATCCCACTGTCGTATCTGACGCCCCGTAGCAGTCGTGGTTGATTCGAAGTAGATTATACCATCGATCTGGTCAATGCTCCCACTCAGACGACCTTGTTCAACCATTCGAGCTGCATATGCCTCGGCCTTTTCGCCTGCCGTCAGGTCTCCGCTCGCTTTAAGACCGAGGATGGCGCCCAGCGCATCGGTCTTGATGTTCTCGTAGAGCTTGCTAGCGGCAACGAGGTTGTGCTCGACAACCGCTTTGTCTAATACTGTTGTTCCGTCTGCTGTTTGTGCTAGCTGGTGCGGCGCTAGACGCTGCGAGAAGGCCGCTACTTCCTCTGGGATCAAGAGGCGATCGAGAAACATCTTTTCCAGAATACCGAATTCCTCAGCCGATGTAGCTCGGTCGTCTTTGTACAATGTAGCTAGGGTTCGGGAACGTTGGGGACCTGCAGGTGCAAGCACGGCACACCGAATAGCGGCCGCCAGGGCATGTAACCGATCACTCTCGTCCACGCCAGCCGCAAGACTGACCCCGAAATATTCCTGGCTGGCGTCTAAGAAGCGTCGCCGAGCATCTTGGATTCGAGCTTGTGAGAGCTTGAAGTGGAGTTGCAATTCGTGATCTTCTATCTTGCTCGGTAAGTTCTTGATCCGGTTCAAGAATGCTTCGGCACTAGTCGTGTCGTCTTCCTCGAGGTATAATCGCACAATCCGGATCCATAATCGCACCTTTGCGGAGTCGGATACTAAACGCTGTGAACTGTCGATGTGGATCCCCTGGAGGGCTCGTGCGGCTGCAGTATACTCCTCTTCGGCTTCGTAAGCATCTGCTAGAATTTCGCGAATCTGGCTGTCCTGCTCCTCGACGGATGTGGATCGGGACTGAAGGAGAGTTACTGCGTGTTGGCCGACTTTGATCTGGGTTTCTGGTGTGAGCTTCCGCAGAATAGTGATAAATGAGTCAAGGATAGGTCGGGCAGTGACAATGCTAATGTCTTCGCTTAGGACGGAATCGAGGTAGTAGATAAGGTCGTCGCCGAGCTGCGGTTCGGGAGATGTTGATACTGTTTCAGAAAGGAGCTCATTATAAAGTTGGAGCTTGGTTTGTGGATTTGCGGACGACTCAATCTCTGCTAGAGTAGAGATAATCTTTTGTGACGGCATAACGAGGGTTGTTTGAGAGAATGAGAACTGGGAGAGTTGATGGGCGGGGTGGATACTGAAGCTTTGGGTTGGTCACTTATCGATAAGAGGCGGCTTACGCGAGACCATAACAACCAGTTGGGCATAAATTGTCCCAACATGGCATGACCTTACTTAGTAGTTACTACTTGATGTATGAATAGCTTCAGATGAGTAAGATTGCGGAAAGCAGTGAGTGCACAATGGGGTGGTGGTTTCAATGTGGGCGAAGTAGGATCCCACGCAGTACGTGGGTGAGCCCTGGGATATATACCTGCTCTTCGGCCAACGCTTAGATTACATGGATCTGAGCATATCATGAGATAAACAAGATTTCATAAATGGATTCTGACTCCTGAATATAATCAAATATGTCTATCGAGCTTCGTGTATCACGGTATGTGCAGATAATAATGTAAGGTATGAGTGATGAAAGCCGCCACCGCCTTTGGTTGACCCGCATTCTTTGACCTGACTTTTGGAGTAAACTGGTGTTGCAGCGCATCATCTGAACAACCACTTACTGTCCCCCTCACACAGTCCAGAACTCCATTGGTGTCGATTAATAACAATTATTCGCGGTCGCCTTATGCCATATTTACGCCCACTGAGATTTCTTTGACCGATTTTACGCCCGTATTGAAATTTGGCGCCATGGTTCCCCAGGTCAAGCAAGACCCGGATGCCTCGACGCCTTACATCAAGTCCGATCCCGATTCGAAAGATACAGTTCTCGCGGACATTGACGACGAGGACCTGTACGAGGATGCTGGTGATCTAGACTTTGCGAACGCAGCGCAGAGCTTATGGCTTTCTCGAATACCTCGGTCTCTCTGGGAGCATTGGTCCAAACTCGATGATGACGACGACGAGGAGGTTCAGATCGGAACAGTAAGAATCGAGGGGTCGGGTAGCGATATTAAACGGGTAAGTTTTGATCCTGACAATGTCCTAGTTGAGTCGGGTTTATTAGCTAACTGGGCGGGATCCTGTAGGTCAGTTTGCGCCTAAACGAGCGGGAGGAAAATCGCGATATCCCCAAGGACTACGTTCTGGCACGACAAACGGTAAACACGGAGAACCTAGTACATATGACTCAAAACACATTTCTCTTCACGGAAAAGGAAGTTCCGGGCCACGGCAACCGTATGATATCATTTGGCGAAGCGAGGTCTGCATTATACGAGTCGATGAAGCGCGAGGCGAGGCGAAAGGAGCGAAAACAGAAGTGGGAGCCTTATGTTCGAAAGACAATACCGAGTATGTGTGCTGCGCCCAGGATATTGACACTTGAATGCTGATTTTGCAACAGAGCAAACCGCACTGGCTGGGCATGTGAAAGAAGAGTTCAATTGTCTTCCAGTTGAAAACGAAGAATTTCGACTTTTGTCAGAGAAGAAGGCCCTGGAAGCTCTGAAACCGAAGCGGGAAACTGTCTTCATGGATAAGATCCCCGGCAAGTTGCTCCAACAGAGACACGCCTTGCCTGGAGAGCAAAGTGCATTTGTGGTATGTCCTTCCAACACATTCCGGCATGTTTTTATTGTTGGCTAACTCTTCCCTAGCAAGCAGCGAGACCGACCAAGCTCAAAGCACAGGAAAACAAAACCACGCGTATGCCGCAGAACGAGCTGTTGGATCTTATTTACCAGTGCTTCCGGGATTACAGATACTGGCCTTTTAAAGGTCTTAAAGCTAGGCTTCGACAACCCGAGGCCTATCTTAAACAGACATTGGAGATGATTGCTCACCTAGTCAAGTCCGGTGATTTCGCCATGACGTGGGAGCTGAAACCTGAAGCGAAGGAGAGCAACTACTCGAATGCAGTAGCTCCTAAGGAAGAACTTGCCCCTGGCCTGGATTATAACTTCGATGAGGGCTCTGAAGATGATGCAATGGCATCTGGCATGGATAATGATGATACACAATTCGAAAATGTGGTTTAAGGTTTGTAATGTAGCATAGGCACCTACGGCGTCTTCTGGGGGTTACATATTTGGGAGTCATTTCGTCAATAATAGCTATATAACTCCACACTAGTATTTCTATTTTTTCTCCTTGAGCTACTGAACATCTATAATTCACTTGCATGTTCACTTGTCGAGGTGGGTGAACTCACGTGCACGTGACCAGATCTTTACGCCACTACCAAGAGATGCTTTCATCACTCTTTTCCTTTAAAACAGAGCTTCACACCCGCGCTACAACACAGTACCAGTACAAAGACAAAGTTGTCTTAACTTTTATGCTGTTTTAGATGCAATAAGTTATTAGTTAATCTCGTCAAAATGACTGAGGATCAAGACTTGATGGCCAAGATCAGCCAGCTTGCTGGTACGCGCTTGTGTTGGATGTCTTTGTATCGGTTCGGGCTGCTAACCTTCCTCAGGCCAGATCAACAGGTTCAAGAACGGAGACGTACCGACGCAGTCGGCCCACAGTCATGAGACAACACCCGGTCCGCACGTATCACGACATACCTCATACCGCGGACGCCCTGGTTGGGCTCCTTATCGGGGACGGCCATATGGGCGAGGCCGTCCTGTAGCTCCCCACCGCCACCGTACCCTTATTCTTAACTCGACGACTCCAGCTTCGCAAAGCTCGACCCCTGCAGATGGCATGGCGATGGACACTGATGGCGACAGTCGTTCGGCTACACCGAACGCTTGGGTAACAAAACACGCGCGACATATGCAGCTAATCAACTCCTCGGTCTATGATAAAGAGGCTCAAAAGAGAGTCAAAGCCTTGGAAGAGACGCGCAAGGCAAAAACACAGAAGAAGGCGCAGATGGAGCAGGCGAAAGTGCTGCAGTTTGCTCAGGGCGTCGGTAGGCAGCATCCTGCAAGCACCGTGGCCCAAGTCTCTGCGACTGGTGAATCGTCTGGGGAGTATCAGATTTTTCTCAACGATATTCCTTTCCGTGTGTCACGCGGCGGAGGCAAGCTGATCAGAGTTTCTAGTGCGAACCCCGCCCACCCCGCGTTGGTAGAGAGAACTGGCTTACGGTTAGTAGATGACCCGAGTACTGCGAACAATACGCCCAAGAGGGTGAAAGTTGCTGGCGTAACGTTTGTCCGGAGCAAGAACGGTAACCTTCATCGCCTAGGTGCTGTGACATCGAAAAGGTGATTGTTTCGTTTCCATTCTCGCACAGCAGAGGACTAATAATAACTACAGAATGCCGTCAGCCGTCAAGAAGAGGGATGAGCTTTGCCAGAGATTTACTACGACGGGTACCAATGCTTTCCCTCCACCCGCCTCAGGGATTCCATACTGTTATCTGTTTCGTCGTGTTCGCTTTGCAAACAGTGCTAACCAGCGTTTTTGATTAGGTACCTGTTACAAGGGCCCCTCTTGCCCATTCACTCACGACCCGAACAAAGTCGCTATGTGCAAAGATTTCTTACAGACTGGCAAATGCAACGCAGGTAATAGTTGCGACTTGTCTCATGAACCATCACCTCATAGGTCCCCTGCATGTGTGCATTTCCTTCGAGGTCGTTGTTCTAACGCAGAATGTCGTTATGCGCACGTACGAGTCACACCTGGAGTACCTGTGTGTAGAAATTTTGCAAACCTGGGATACTGTGAGAAGGGCGAAACATGCGAGGAGAGACATGTTCATGAGTGCCCTGACTATGCGAGCTCGGGTGTATGCACGAAGAAACACTGCCGACTACCCCACGTCGACCGTGCTGGGCAGATTCGGAAGAATGCTGCTCCCAAGGAAGACGCTGGCAATGACGATGAATCTGATGCCTCTAGCGAAGAAGAGGGGTACGAGGAAATTGGTTCAGATGATGTTGACTCCGACTACCTCTCCGATGAAGGAGAACACATCGAGGGAGCGGAGACTGGTGAAATCTCGCAGCAGCAAGACTTCATCCAGTTCTAACCTACTCAATCACTAACCACAGTATGTAATCTATGGCTTGGTTTACTTCAGGTGTTCCAACACAACCGCACTGAGGAAAGACGGGTTGAGGGACCATCCATCGAGTTGGACACAATCGACATTCTTTTTGCTTCACTGTTTTCATGAAGATACCCCAGATAGCCTATCCAGATTTGTACAACATGGTTTACGCGGATTGCTTTGCCTAGGGTTGATATGATGGCGGTATGAACTGGTTTGATAGGGAAGCACAATTGTAGTGTTAGGATGCTCTGGCATCTCATAGGAAACAATGAACTTAGTTATATTTACTTCTATCTTACTATACTATCAGTAGTAGATTAGTAGTCAAGATAACCAAGACTCCGGCATAGTACACTCATTCCTCGGGGCACAGGCGAGTATCCCACTGTCATCGAGCTCGAGAACAAGTATGAGTCACAGCATCTTACAGTCGTAGATACTAAGAAGTCGGCCCAACCTAAGTTAAGGATTCGCGCGAACTCCACAGCGTGGATCCTTGCCATGCCATGCCGTGCCATGCAATGCGGGTTATTTACCTAGACTTACTAGAGTCCTGCGGAGTAGACACGCTGTCCAGGGTACCTGCCCAGGTGGGCTTTATACATACCTCCTGCTTTCACTACTGTCACTACTACTGGCTCATGTCTCCATCTAGGACATATTCCGGTAGGACTGACCTAACCATAAAACAACAGTGAGTGGGGAATTGGTGCTTTTGTTCTGCTTTGTTGGAAGGGTTGTTTCGTGGTTTGCAACATCTGCATGGTGTTCTGGGGTCAGGTAGGTAAGGTTGTTTCAGTAGGCATCTTTTCTTTGTATGCTATACTACTACTAAATAAAGTAAAGTAAAGCAAAACAGAACAGAGTATTTCGGAGTGACATAGTCTAGTCCATTACTCTGTGTCTGTCCTGGATAGGTTAACTATGAGCTTACCTGGTGGTAGTATACTAGGTAACTATGGTATGTCCTCAGCAGAGGCAGAGCAGTAATCCTTTGTAGCCTGTTCCTCGTTCTAAGAGGCAATGTTTCTCTATCACTTGATCCGAAACAAGTCCTAGAAATGAAATATCTAACTTTCCTTTCGCGGTTCTTGACCGCTGGTTGGAATTTGACAGGTACTAACTACGTAGATACTAGTAGTCTCGACATTAATAGGTACTTCTGAAGAAGTCCCTGATGCTCGACCGCAATCCTTAAGTCATTTCCAAGGGTCTATAGTAGTATTCCTACGGAGTAGATTATTAGATTCGTTCTGGGCCCGTTTACCGCCACTTCTATACACTTCTTGGTGTTTTGGATCCTTGGGACCTCGCGTGTTGTAGCGCTTTCTTGGTAGGGTTTGTAAATGTTAATCTCTTTCGAAAAATAAGTCTGTAGGACTAGTAGACTTAGTGATATGACTGATATTATAGATATCTCGGTAGAAACAACGTTGGGCACTGAGTCGTGCATCCAGTCTGAGAGGGATCTGCATAGTTCAGTTCAAAGGTCAATCAGTCAACGTTTCGGTCTATCGCAACATTATCACGGCAGTCCTGTTTTATGTGAAAACTAAGAAGTTGCCTACCTACCTGGAAGGGCTTTTTCTTTTTCTTTTTAGTCATCTTTGGGGGCGCAATTGGTAAAGCTGTGATGTAATGTCTAGCAGTGCCCTAAGATCAATGCCAAACCACCCACTTAGATCCGGAATGTTATTAAAGGCATAACAATATTGTCTACGAAAGCATCATGAGTATTCTATCTCGAAGTTAGAAGACTTAGTTTCTCCACTCAGTGATCGCATGCTGTCTTGCAATTGGGTCGGCCGCGCTTGTACACCGCTAGAATGGCGCCTCTAGCAGCGTCATCATGGGCTCAGCCTACTCGGATAAGGCCCAAGAGAGGTCATCAGGACCCAGAATAGAAATGGTAAATCTCAGGAAAGAGGGTCTCTCTTTCTTCACCTGCGCCTATACTTGGCGCGCGAGGCAGAATGCTGATTACCGGAATAATCGATCCCTTTTAGCTCAAAGAATGATTCGCCTGGCCAAGCCTAGCAAGGCTTCTAGTCTCATCATATACTGAGCCAAAGGCGCTTGATGCTCGTAACGAAATGGTCTGCGTTGGCTATCCGTGGTTTGTCCCTTGACTGAGGGCCCAAGGATATTCGACGCTCGATGGTAAGACGATGAGGGCGAACGCATAAACCGGCGGAAGCAGTGAGAGATATGCAAGTCTCTGCCGGGAGGCCCGATGTTTTGCCACCTTCCAGTCTGCTGTGCCTACGCTCCATATCATCTTCCCGGAAGGAGGGACACCCCGATGGCATTGTCTCTTGGACACAAATACTCGCTTCTCTCGGGGGCATCATGATCATCCCGGCAAACGTGGCGAAGATAAACGAGGCCTCGTAGTATCCATTGCCCTTTGAAGCCCTTCTAGTGTGACTCATATCCCAAGGTCCATATAGACGAAGCGGACTAGAGAGCATAAGTACGTGCTCTATCGAATCAGCCCCGGACACGAACAGCAGATGCAGGAGTATTGCCTGAAAAGGAAGGTAGCTGGATGGCGATGCTTCGAGAAGGTTAAACATGGGAGTGGGTTATAATATCATGCATTGACTGGCAGGTCAGGGTGTCCCTTATGGTGTTTCATATTATCAGATACATGACCTGTTGGACGCTGTACAACATCGCTCGTAGTAGTGGGCATTGATAGTATTGCTTATAGCAGCCCAGTCTCCATGGCTTTCGACTCGGAGGAGATCCCCTGGGCTTGTGAGCTAGAGCATTGGCGCCAGCAGTAGGCAAAGTAAAGGTGCCTTGGACAAAAATAAGTGAGCGTGCGACCAGTGAAGAGAAGAGTAAGAGAGTGTCACGAGATGGCCCCGTGACTTAGGACAGTATTGCACAAACCTTGGGAAGTTCAAGTTGGGATACCCTCAACTCAACGCTGTTGCCGTTGGATCCGCCTTTTGTCTGCTCGAGAAACTCCCTACGCTCGTAATGAATCCGATCAATATTAGAAGAATTGCGTGATAGGGGCGATGTCTCTGTCGCCTGTCCAGTTCCTACCCCAGCGATGCCTTACTTCATTTGGAATACGCGTAACCTAAATGGGCAGATCATTGTTTGGCTAAAATAAGGTAAGCGCGAGGGCAGACCGATGAGGAAAGAGGGGCTCTGGTGACAGTTATCTCACATCCAGCTAGTTATCGATCTGATCGGCTGGAGTTTTATGCGTCCGCCTTGCTTCCGCAGCACATAATCATCACTATATCGGCCGAGCACGGGACACCTGGGAAAGTCTATGGTGCACTAACAGACGGGGCCGTATGGAATGGATCACTGGATCTCCTACGGGCCGGCCCTAACTGTACCAGAGATACAAGTCATTAGAAAGGGACTACTATGACATGCTTTTGGGTCATGGGCATGGAAATTTGGGTTACAACGAGCCCAGTACTTTTGACCTCAGCCTGATCATTGATCAGCCAGCCGCAGCGACGAGCGTCCGAGAGGCCGTTTCCTCAAGCTTGGACGGACTGTCGGGAGGGTCACACTAAACCGGGAACGATTGGTCCTGCTAGACTGGAAACAAAGTAGACCAATACATACCTTACCACTATTCATCTGATCACTGCCCCTCCTTCGTCTCAGAGAGGACTCGGAGAAGAGTCTCTGGCAGTCTCCTGCTGACGAAGCGTATTATTGACCGTTATGGTTCTGTAATCGGAAATTACGCTTAACTAGAAAGAGAAGCAAAACGAAACGATCATGAGATGGAGTTGGATGATGCACCCTGAACCGAGCGCACAGACGGCTTCCTTTTGGGCATCATCCTCACTGAGACAGACGAGACACTGACGGCTGAGATAGGGCCGGCTCAGGTACCGTTGAACTCGAGAAAGGATTTATTGCTTGAAGTTCGAAAAGACAGCGGGATACCAATCAATGGGGGATGGATGTGATGGAGGAAGGAGGTCCATTTCTGGATCGACCTGAAGCAAGTCCGTGCGAGAACCGGAGGATGTTGCAAATGAAGAGGACGGGGAGGCATGATAGGCTACGAGATTGTTTACAGTGTACGGAGTATGGATGGATCAACAGAGGTCCACGGTTCTTACTCTACAAGAAATCTACAATCTACTTGGTACTGACTCCGACTGAGGAGTTACTCCGTCGTCGAGATGCTTATTCATCTGATGCCAAACTGCCTCCTGCACGTCTGCCCAACGAAGCATCCAATAATCGAGCCTCGTTAAACTCGGGAGCCGTCAGAATCGTCGCCTCGTTCTTGACTCTTGCTGCTGACCGCCGAATGATTCCATGTCTGTGTCTGGAAGATCGATCTTTCTTTCTCCTTGGGAGAGGGTTGTTTTTTGACTTCGTTCTATTTTCTCTCTGCAGTATTTTATTTTATTTTTCTGGGTCCTAACTTTGACTTGACGAACAGATTCAGGTACACAACTAACTCTTGTCTGCCTTCTTTTCATCAGGTAGTTATATCCATCCCCTCCCACGCTTCTCTCCTGCAAGAATCATTATTGTTTCTCTATCTCCCTCCATTTCTACCTACAATATATATACACCACCCCGCACCTTGTACCACACACCGCCTCTTGTACTTCTTTCTGCTCTGTCACATCTCTCTCTCTCTTTCACATTCTCTGCCCAGTCATGGCAAGATTCTCTCAACCAGCCTTTGACTTTTATCACCAGTCTCCCTCCACCTTGGACGCAAAGCCATTATCAGCACAATCATACCCAGAAGAAGACGAAATGAGCGTATTAGACGACAAGATCCTTGACTCCAACACCTCCCCAAACCTCTCATCCGTTGTCGACCACCGTCGGCATTCATACGAACATGGTCCAGACGCCTTCCAACATCGAAATTCAGTCTGGTCCGATTTCTCTCAATCAGTTTCCAGCACTCAGTCTCGTCACGACTCTCAAGTCAATCATGCCTTCTATGAATCCGCTCCCAACTCTTATATGAGGGTGGATGGTGGGCTCCCTTACGCCCAATCCCAACCATGGTCCATCGCCAAAGACTCCGGCTCGTGTACCCCCTCTGCCATGTACGAGCATTACCCCGCCGAGATGGAGAACACCTCGGTCGCTCCCTTTGCAGGTGGTGCTGTCGGCCCGGTAAATACTGTCAGCATGCCGTCTATGTCCTACCGTCACCATATGGGTTTTGCACCACCAGGTGCGGTTGCCATGTCTCCGCAGTCAAGTCAGGGTTGGATGCCGGCATCAACAGACATGCCTGATGCTGGCTCGCGACCGAAGAATAGCCCTACCTACCGGAATAGCTCCCCTCTGAGCGTCCGCCGGGATGGCATTCGGAAGAAGAACGCTCGTTTCGAGATCCCTGCTGAGCGAACACTGAGCAACATCGACCATCTTATCGGTCAGTCCAACAATGAGGATGAGATAAAGGAGCTGAAGCAACAAAAGCGCTTGCTGAGGAACCGTCAGGCCGCGTAAGTCAGATCCTTCACAATATCTGCTGTCAAGATACTAATAGACCTCTAGTCTAGATTCTCGCCAGCGTAAGAAGCTCCATACCGAGAAACTTGAGGAGGAGAAGAAGCACTTCACACAAGCCATCAGCGAACTCGAAGAGGAGGTGCAGAATATGCGACTGCGTGAAGCGGACCTCCTTCGCGAGAAGAGTGAATGGATGGCTGCACAGCAGGAGATTACCCAGTACATCAACAGCATGCACATGGAAAAGGATGAGCTGATCCGTGTTCATACCCTGGAGACCGCGGAACTTCGGAAGAAGAACAACATTCTCAAGGAAACAGTGGAGAAACTGGAGCACCACGCAAGATCCAACGTGCCCACCGAATTCTCCGACTTCGAGAACTTGACCATGGAGAGTAGTCCTTGGGAAGACTTTACTATGGTCAACGGTTTGTCTCTGGATGCGGAGCCCATCGCACACGCCGCTCAGTCATCGCAGGCTGTGGTGGTCGCTACCACCGACAAAGCCTCCGAAAAGTCTACCAACTCCGACTATCCTTTCAGCTGGAATGCTTTCTACATGTGTCTGCTTTTCGGTGCCTTCATCGCCTCCAACAGCACATCGCTCCCAGCCCGCTCCCTCCCGCGCCTCTCGGAAGAATACCGTGCAGAGTCTGCCAATGTCTTGAAGGCAGTCCTGGCTTCGTCTCCGCCAGAGCTTGCGCACTCGGCAAACCAGCCTGGCGTTTCTTCGTCCGCTGGGCCGATGCCCACGACTATCACCGGTGCAGAGATGGCTCACATAACCGGAGTTTCGTCCACCTCCAATCTGGACCAGCTCCACAACACCCTCGCGATGCCAACCAAGGAGCAAGAACAGGAGCAGGTCTTTGCCCTCAACGCTGAGCAATACAACTCGCTGACCACCTTTGACGAAACCGGCGCCGGTTACAAGTCACAGCAACCCTCTAATCTACAGCAGGCATTGGCCGCGATGAGAGGTAATTCTGCGCAGGGCCGGATGCCTCACAAGGCTACCTCTGATGTCTATTCCCGCTCACTCATGTGGGACCGTGTGCCTGAAAAGGTGATTCGCGACTTCCGACGCATGGTTCAGGAATACGGCGCTTCTCCCGCCAGAGAGGAAAACCCCGCATTTGGCCAGGCCTAAGCAGCTGCCCTGACTTCAATTGGTTCCATTCACCCACGTACTATTAGGTATCCCAGCCTGCCAGGTCTTGGGTCTACACAGCGTATCCAGCTATTCATCCTTCCATCGCCTTCCTTACTCTCAAAAAAGAGCGTTCTGATGCTTTCACTTCCGCCTCTCAGCCCTCCAGTCCTTCCCAATGACAATTTACCGTTACACGACTGGCCAGCTTTAGCCAGATTTAGCCATATACATGCATAGAACAGCTTGCCATTTCCTTCGACTGGATATATGTTATCGACTAGCTTTCCATGATTAACTGACAATTTAGCGATGTGTTTATACTCTTCGGGTTATCGGCGTACTTTTGGTTTTATCAGCGTCCGCGTCATGCTTTGAAATGGATCTCACGAACCGTCAAAGCACCTTTGCATTCGTGTACACTCTATATCTACCACGGTGCCCTTCATCCGACCTCACACTGCCTTGATGCGCAGTCCGACATGAGAACTCGGCATCTCCGATCGTTGCTCTGAAGTCACAAAAGAGCTGCTCGGATTAAAGCCAACTGGATGGCGGACACCTTTTTTTCTTTTCTTCTGCTACATTCTGTATTTGGGATTATCTTGTGCCATTGTTTTCATTTGTTTCACTGATTGAATTTCTGTTGCATCTGCGGGTTGGACCAAACAACTGGACGAGGGGCGGCAATTGTGTTACGATTACTGATGATACGACTGACATGTTTATGAACCGAAATGTCTTTTTAATGTTTGATGACACTTCATTACTTCTTGTCTCTCTCTCTCTCTCTTCTTTCTGGACAGCGGGGCTGCCATATCTGGGTGGTCTTTTTGAAGCGTCTTTCTATCTCCAACCATTCTTGTCCCTCCTTTACTTCATCTTCAACATTTCCTTTGTTTGTCATTATATACTTTGACAGGGTCACCCTTTTCTTCGCCATTGGAATTTGCACATGGGTCTGATCTGGATCACGCAAGACCGTCAGACTCAGACTCAGACTCCTCAGGGCACGTTCGCGTCCCGTCCACTCCCTTGAAGCCATTACAAACTGACCATTTCTTTTGTATCCATCTTATGAGAGAAAAAAAATCTTGTGTTTTTGTGTAATAGCTTCATCTTGTTGACCTTGCCTTTACCTTGGACTTGGACTTGGACTTGGACCTGTACTGTATATATTGATGGACAACGGTAATAATGACTGCATGAACAAACTTAACTTAGTGCCTATTCTTCACAAAAACACGCCTACCTAGAATAAACCAAGCACTGCCACTGAGCTCCATAGTTAACTACCTACTTGTAGTAACGATCACAAGACCAACCAAAAGATCCAGAAGGGGAGAAAAGAAGAAGGCAAACAAAGTCGTCCCCACTAAAAAAAGCAAAAGCCTGACCGAAACTGAAGAAGAAAACTAAGCCGAGTCATTCGACCCCAAAACCGACGGCCGAGTAACAAGCTTGGAGTACGAAGCTAGGTAGCTAGCTATTGTAGGTATGTAGGTATGGAGTTACAGTCGCAAAGCAGAGTGCACAGTGCGCAGTACGGAGTAGTAGTGCAAAAGCAAAGCAAGTGCATTATTCCATCCCGGGCTACATTGGAGAGGATCGACTGCCTGGTTTCACTGGCCGACTGGCATGATCTTGATCACCGGGTAAGACGGGGAAGGTATCCGGATACTGCAGTGGCTGCAGGGTGGGATGGAATGAGGAGCTTGGAGGTGGGATGGGGTTACTCAGATTGTGTGAGGGGGGACGAGATTCGTCACCTTCCTCGTTGATGATGAGTTCTTGACGACTGACGACTCGGAGCAGGACTTGAGGAGACTACGATCCTATAGCGGGACTGGGGCAGGGGGTGTAATTGATGGGAGAGCGGTTTCGGCGCTTGTCGGGGTTATAGAGAAAACAAAAAAGAGATGAAGATGTAGACTCGTAGAGAGAAGTGGGTGGTGGTGGATTTCTGATCAAGACTTCATGCTTATTATTCGTGCGAGTCGAAAGTAGAACTCACGTCCGGAGATCCCGAGAGGGAATAAATTCAACGAATAAGAGAAGTAAACAAGTAAGATAGAAGAAATGGTATCTTGCAGGTAAATGGGCATCGGTACGGGGTCTAGATCGGCCAAGAGATTGGGTTCCCAGAACAAAGATGAGGCTTCAAGACTTGGGTTGGGTCATGAACCTAAGGGGAATTTTCCTTGTTCTTTTCTAATGTGGGATGAACGTTGCGTTAGAACGTGACGGGATTGGGTCACGGTGTCCGAGAAAGAAAAGCTAAATTAGGGTGTCAATCCGGTCTCTGGGAATGGAGCCGGATTGGTTTGCGGGAGAAGGCGCCTGGGGGATCGGAATTTCAAGGGTCATTTGGTTTCGGAGCCGCCGTATGATGCGACGATGCGATGATGTGACGATGCAGTTCAGCCCCAGAACCGAAACAAGCTGCGGGGGGCATGATAGGGCTGCGATAAAGCCCTAGGTGATTCGCGGTTTACAAGCGCCGAACCGTCTTGCAGAAAGCCTGGAGAAGAGGGGGGGTTTATTTCGGAGCATATTTGTCTTTCCAAATCCTAAAAGAGCAAGGTTGATGTCAGCCTAAGTTCAGCTCCTGGCCAGGAGGGGGAAGATGGTGAGTATGGCATTGTGGTTGGCTGAAAGGGTGACAGCGGGTTGCATGGCGCAGTTGCAGAAGATACCACGAGGGCCTATCGATTCAATTGCAGCCGCCGCTCCCCAGACATGTCTGAAGCAGTGATATATGCAGGTGATTGCAGGATACGGATCATCAAACAAGGGCAGAGGCAACGCGAATCGTCGCATTTGTTTTGGGTTTGCCAGAAATATGGGGAAGCAGAAAATCGGAGACTTCATTTGACGTACCAGGAGTTTCCAACAGTTTTGTTTCCTTTCTCTTCAGCCAATCGGTAGTATTTCGCAGCTGTAAACTAAATAAAGAATAGGATTAGCCACAGCAATAGCGAGTCACTGACGAGTATTTAACCGTGCCAGAAGAGTGAAGCGAATATCCAGGCATTGATGCCCAAGAGGAGATGGAGACTATACGCGGACAGGAAGATCAAACAGCAAGTCACTTACTTTGTCTTTCTTGCCTCCAAACCCCTCGAGGTAGCACCAGGCAACTTCGTTCATGGCATCCGTGTCGCCTAGATTCGCAGCTGTCTCAAAGTACTGTCGCGCCGCTGCCGGGTCCTTCTTGACGCCCCAGCCGTTGCGAAAACAGTTCCCCAACTCGAAGATGGCCAAAACAAGCTCGCCTTTGGCGGCACCACCTTTCTTGAGCCCTGCCTCGAGAGCCTCGGCCTCGATCGACGCCGAGTTGGACGCCGCAGCCGAAAGATATGTCACTGCTTTTTCGGGGTCTGGAGTGCATCCCCAGCCATGTCTGTAAATCAACATAGAGTTAGAGCCATTTCCGCCTGTAGTCTGAATGCGTAGATTCAACACTAGACAGCCCTTACCTCAGCGCAAGACCATAAAGCACTTGACTCAGGGCATTATTGGCACCTCCAGGGTCCGCTAATTGGCCAAACATGCTCGTTGATTGATCCAGCTCTATCGATAGCCAATGGTAAGCCGAAATTCACTAATTATAAGTCTTTGTCGCGGTCGAGGCACTCTCTTACCACCAGCTTCATGGAGTCGGATCGCCTCTTGGATATTAACCTAAATCATTGTTAGATCCTGAGTAACGACCAACGCAACGCCATGAGCTCCACGCGATAAGCTTACATCTCCTTGAGGGTCATTTATCCGACTATGACTGGAACTCCTAGAGCGAGGTCGTACATTCTCGGAACTTAGGCCTGTGGAAGGGGTAGGCGAATGGCTCGGTGATCCAAGTTGCGAATTGCGCTGCGCGAGGACAGTCGCCCGCTTCTCCCATTGTGCTTCTCGCTCCTGTTCAGTCCCGGTGTCAGGGGCTATCTGCGGAAGATCCGATGGAATGTTGACGGAGGATGAGGAGGAGCTTCGGCGATCACGGCGCAACAAATGCGACAAACGCCGCTCCCCTCGCGGTCGGGTTGGCGACGCTGGCTCCTGCGATTCGGAAGGAGATCTCGAGCGATGGAATGGGTTTAATGATCTTCGATGAGAGGAGGCAGAGGACGGCCGCGGCGAAGTTAAGTGGCCTTCATCGTCCTGGTAGCCCGGAGGGATGATGATTTCCTGGGTGGTGGTGTCGGAGCGGATGAACCGTATCTCGGGGACGGCATTTCCATGCGAGCCTGCAGCGTATTCGTCGCTGGTGCTGTCAAGCTTCTCTTTTTTCTGGAGGAGTTCGCGCAAAGGCATCGTTGCGACAGTTGTTGATCGCGCGGGGTTGTTTGTTGCGGCGGAAGTATCCGGCAAGGCGAACCAGAGGATCGGTGAAAGCAAATCAAACCAAATATGAACCTGGAACACAAGGAGGGGTCGAGATAATGAAAGGTTGCAATACCTTCTTTCTTTGCTGCCTTCGCCACGGTGCTATTCCTGTCGGAGGGCAGAGGCAGAAGCGCTGGGTCGGGGCTGTGTCAGCTCAAAGCCAGCGACGGCATCGCGCCCTCAGGTCGATGGAAATTAACCTATTGCCATTAATAGAAAGTAAGATTATCCGTTCGTTTTCGCTGCTGTTCCCATGGGTTGAAAGACGGATTAGCCGCCCAGCAACCGAGTCTTTCCATGTGCTTTTGAGTCCGGTCGCACGCTGCTGTGTCATTTGGCATGGAAATTCTTCCCTTGAGATTGAATCAATCCAGGTACAGTAGTGTTTGACACTGTCCGTACAACTTGAACAATCATGGACAATACGAAGATGAGCGGACGTGGGAAGTGTTGATGGTGGCTGAATGAGGCTTGTCCGAGAGCGGTAACACCCACTTCAGTTGAACACTGCATTCTTGGGCCTGGGTAAGTAGGTAGATATGGAAAGAGGACCCTGCAAGGCTACAAGCAGAAATAAGAATCCTGTCGACTACAACAGTGATCTGCCATCCGAAACCTTTGGCCAAGCCGAATTGGGATAACTAAAGACCCAAGCTAGTTCCTGCTACAAGTTATTGTATAAAATTGTAGTATCAAGACGGTGTTGATATGTCTAATTAGCACAGAAACAGTTCTTAATTTGTACATGATGCTGATAGCGAGGCCATCAGGCAAATTCCATTTACTGGGCCTTGGCAGACATGATGCCTATAGAGTAAACCGTTAGTCTCCGTCAGGTGGGCATTTCCTGGATTGTAACTTACGCTCAACATCTGCAACGCTCTGCTGAAGGATCTGCTGGAGAACCTTTGGGCTCTCGAGCTCCTTCTGGATCTTGCCAATGATGCTGGTGGCAAGCTCTTGCTGCTGGCGCTGCTTGACCTGGCCCTCGTAGCGAACCCACGAGTCAAGGACCTGCTTGGCCTCGGTCGCCAGAGCGGTACGCTGCTCAAGCTCGTAGGCCTTAGCCTCAAGCTGAGCGGTTTCCTTTATCAAGCGTTAGCGACATTGTCCCCGCACTCGGCGCCAGATAAACATCTGCTCCAGGATGCTGCTAGAAGTACCTTGGAAACAGCGAAGAGCTGCTTGGTGAGTTCAACAACACTGGACAGCTCCTTGACGTTGTCCATGCGCTGCTTGACAGCATCGGTGTGGTCGGCACGGGCAGCGTTCAGGATATCGGTGTGCTTCTTAACCTGGCCATCAGCCCACTCCTTGTAAGCAGGTCCGCCGTACTTGGCAACAGCGGTGAAAACGCTGAGCAGACAGAAAGCCGCAACGGTTTCCTCGTTCATCACGTAGAGCTCATTGCTGATGGCGGCGATGGAAATACCGGCGGTGGCAGAGAGGATGGCGGTCTTGGAGACCAGAGAGTTGCCGGGAAGAGCGTCGAGGATCGACTGAGCCTTCTGCTTGGGGTCTTCGGTAGGGACGTTGGAAGCAGCCCGGGTTGCGGAGAGGTTGGCCGTGATAGCAGCGACGTTGCGCGTGGGAAGGGTCGGCCGCAGCCGGGTAGCACCTACTCCGGGGTTAGCAATTATAGCCAGGCAACTGGGCTAGTCGTAAAGGGTTGTTGGCAGCCTACCAATGGCGCTCTTAGCCAGACGCGAAGCCATTGTAGCGATAATAAGACCTTGACAGGATGTGATGGGTGAACGGAAATGAGGAGACTTGAAGTCGGGATGGCGGCTTGAACGGGACAACGCTAGTCCTATTCTAGTAATCGTGCGGTCACCGGAAAAACCGCTAACCGAGGATTGTCAAAAAATTATAGAACCGAAGACGACAACTGCCAGTAAGAACACAATCACCCTTATATTGGTCGAACAGGTGATTCGCATTCATCAGATAAAATGCCTGCAATCACCAACAAATCAGTCAGCTCCAAGAAGCGAAAAAGCACCAAAGCCGGCGGTGTTCCGTCCTCCAAACGCCGTGCCGTCGCCGAAAATGAGAGCGCAGAGTCGATGGTCAGAATCCAGCAGCTAGAAGAGCAAATTGCGGAGTCTAGAAAGCACTACAATAACATCGCTACGCTGATATCGATGCTCGGTGAAGATGGGCAAGGGATCAATCCGAATCTGCCAGTGGCCGTCTCTCTCTGTCGAGTTTTCAGCAGACTGATTGCTGGTGGAAATTTGGCAGAGCCAGACCGTGCAGCAGAGAATGAGAAAATTGTCGTGGCTTGGTTGAAGGAGCGCTGCCGGGAGTATCAAAGAATTCTGGTGTCTATCATGCGCCAAAGCGATGCTTCATCTCAAGTGAGTTGTTGCGCTTCGCCCGGCGATTCTTCAACTTGTGGCTAACTTTGCTAGATAACTGCTTTAACCTTAGCCATGCGCCTCCTCAACGAACGCGCTACACATATCCCAGGAGATGATACTCAGGCCTGGACGTCGGGGCTGTTCCGCAGCATTTTTGAAGCCGTGGTAGAAGCCAGAGACGGACAGACGTTGCGATCAGAGTTCCTCGAAAAGTTCGTGAAGCCACACGAGGATGTGACATACTATACATTCATGCAACTTGCGTATGTATCCCTTCGTCGCACTTAAATACACTTCAATTGATACTGATTTATTGGAACAGCGAATATGCAGCAACAGCGCGCAGCACCGAGATACTCGAAACCCTGGTCACATTACTATCAGCCTGCGACTCCGTCCCAAGCGCAGACCACGAATTCGAAAGCTTCTACTCCAAAGCAAGCAAACAGAACAAGAAGCTCTTGTCCGTCAACTCTCACAAGAAACGCGCCCAAGACGCCTGGCTCGCCGTCCTCCGAAACAACCTCGCCCAACCCCTTCGCAAAACCCTCCTACGCATAATGGTCCACCACATCGAACCCTGGTTCGCCCGTCCAGAATTCCTCATGGACTTCCTCACAGACTCCTACAACGTCGGCGGAGCAACATCCCTCCTCGCCCTCTCCGGCCTCTTCTACCTCATCCAAGAAAAAAATCTAGACTATCCCCAATTCTACACTAAACTCTACTCCCTCCTCGACGCCGACCTCCTCCACTCCAAACACCGCTCCCGGTTCCTCCGCCTCCTAAACACCTTCCTTGCATCCACCCATCTCCCCGCAACCCTCGTTGCAAGCTTCATCAAACGCCTCTCCCGCCTCGCCCTCAACGCCCCCCCAACCGCCATCGTCGCAATCGTCCCCTTCATGTACAACCTCTTCAAAAGCCACCCCACCTGCACATACATGCTCCATCGCGTCGTCCCCGACAAAAAACAAAAAGAGCTAGAAGCAGAGGGCATGGACGACCCGTTCGACCCCAATGAACCGAATCCAGACCGCACCGGCGCTATCGAGAGCAGTCTTTGGGAAATCGATACCCTCCAGTCTCATTATCATCCGAACGTGGCGTCCATTGCTAGGATAATATCAGAGCAGTTCACAAAAATGAGTTATAATGTGGAAGATTTCTTGGATTATACCTACCAGGGTATGTTGCAGGCGGAGTTGGGCTTGGAGGAGAAGCCATTGAAGAAGATTCCTGTTGTGGAATATCAAATACCGAAGCGGATATTCACTGATCGATTGCTGGAGGAGGATGGTGGCGTGGATACGGCTCCTGGTAGTCTTGTGAGAGCATTATGGGATTTCTCCTGATTGCGTGTGTTTTTGACTGTGATTCTGTATATAATGAAGGTTTTCAGAGGCAATGTTACAAAGAAGGGAGCGATTGATTCTCAGTTCAGTCTATCTAACCAATATTTCTGCCAACCTGGGCTTGACAGGTAAACAATCTCTATCTAATGTACCAAAGATTCCATCCTTAACGCCGCTTGATGCTATACATACTGGCTCGGACAAGTCACCACGCGGATGCAGGGCGTCCCTCTCGAGGTGCCCAACCGTTATCGTCTGCACTACCGCTATTCAGCCATCCTACAGAGTCTGTCCAGCAAGTATTCGAGCTATACGCCGTCAAAGGCAGAGAGCTATCCGAGACTGCAGATTCCCGCCATTGCCGGTAGAGGTATGGAGAAACCGCAACCAGTCCAACAGATTGCCCAATATAATGTTGATGCCACATACGTTCAGACCGTTCTGCTCTCTCGTCCCCCGGGTGGTAATCACCAAAGAAGTCTAGAGCAAATACACCGCGTTTCAGGTCGTCAAAGAGCTCATCGCTGACCTTGACTGGAATCGCTTCAATATTGGCGCGCAATTTCTCAAGCATATGGCAGGCTTTTCTGCGCCTTCGTTTCCCTCGTATGCGGACCTCGTCTTCCATTCTCTCGAGGATATGGAAGATCTCTTTCTCGGATGAAGCACTCGCTACGGCGAGTTCTGTCCTTTGCGCGAGCTGGTGGAGATCAAAGGAAACAGCGCGAAACAATGCATCAATCTTGTACAAAACCAGCGTGACTCGAGACGTCAACAAAGCAGCGAATGATCGCTCATAGAGCTGTTCCCAAAATGCAATCCAATTGTATAGACCAGTGCGGGATTTGCGTAGCCTATTCAGCTCCAGGGTTGCGATTACATGGCGACACGCATTGAGTGTGTGCAGTGCTTCTAGCCGAGTCATTTCCAAAGACTCCGGGTCATCTGTCACATTGGTGATAGATATAAGAGGCTCCAAGATAGGGTCGGGGTCAGGGTCAGGACGGAGTCCGGTGTCCACGGAACTATAGTAGCGCTGCTGAGATCCGCACGTCGACATGGTTGCAGAGCGCGCTCGTCCGCCCTCAATAATGAACTCAGACGGGAGTTCGCCGGGCTTGGATGTGGCTGGAGAGATCACCTCCATCATCGCGACGGTTGATTGCGTTATGGAAGGAAGAGGTAAGAGCTGGGACTTATGAGACGTGCAGATCAAGAATGAAGCGACAATATAGATAAACGAGTGTAGGTGTAACGAGCGACTTCAAACAAATTATATCATTTGTAGGTAGGAATAGAATGATAAAATCACCGAACGATGGCAGCGTTAGAGGGCGAGCTAACAGTAAATGGGTTAATGAGGTATCTAGTAGTATTAAAAGACAGAAGGAACGACCGGAAAGGGTTCCGTCGCCAAGTTCATGAAGCAGCCTGTACTTCCGCTTTCGGTAGTATTCCTACATTCAAAGCGAAGAGAGTTGTCAAACTGTGGAATGCGTACCTGACTCTGTCGGGACTCGGCAGTAAGAACAAGCATTCTCCATTGCAATAGGTTTGTTGACAAGAATGCCCTGTCATCAGCAATAGAAAATCGCCTTGGGATTTATTCCTTCTTCCCTACTCGTATCACTCGAAGAGGCACTAGAGCTCGGTTTGAAGGTAGGTCTTTCCTCAAGTCCATCCCGACTGAACATCCTTGCTCTTGCCTCCAGGTCAAATGCGCCTCTACTACTAAGTATCATTGATTCCTTTCATAACCAAGTCATCCCATCCATCATTCACATACTACTCTTACCTCTATCCCAATCTGCCTTCAAGCTTTACTCCTTAGACTATATCCTTTCTTTTTCTGACCGGTTCCGTGACCTGGTACAATGTATCTTCTGAAGCCTCTTCTCGCGACCTGGGCGTGCCTGGCTCAGGTTAGTATTGCAGGTGTGGCATTCACGAGGTGGCCAGCAACCGTCTACACTGGACAGCCAGCCATCCTGGGCTGGAACGGAGACCCGAATGCTGTATGAAATACATCTCGCTTTTCCGGTGACCCTGTGCTAACTCGCCTCAGCCCGCAACTATCATCTTGCGAAAAGGCCCTGCGGACAACCTCAAGACCCTCAAAGTCCTTACGACTCAAGCGGGAGGAGGTTCTTTCACATGGATCCCCGAAGAATCTCTCATTGACGGTACCGATTACGCCTTACAGATCGAGCAAGACGGCAGTATCAACTATTCTGGCCTCGTGACGCTCGCTCATCAGCCGGGCTGGGAGCCTTCGCTGCCAGTTTCCCAGAATACACCTCATGGCCTATCCTCTAACAGTGTCCCTCCCCCTATTGGTGGCATGAGAACTGATGTTCAGAAAGGCAACAATGGCTATATCTCTGTTCAGAACAGTACATCTCCCCAATTCAACATGACTTCCAGCAAAGGTACGGCGCCTACAAAGTCCAACGAGGGCACGTCTTTCAGACTCGCTTCTCCCGAGATTATTCTGGGCGCTCTGGCTGCTGTCATCTTTTTTGCCCTCTGAAAGCAACCGATAATCCTCCAGCACTGGCTCTGTTCAATCGTCCAATGCAGCTGTCTTGTGTAGGACGATCAGGTGACAAGGCTACACGGTGATGGTGAAGTGATTGTTGGTTTCACCGTGTACATATGTCGAAGCTGAAGCAGGGCTGTCCTGTTATAGTCCTGGGCGAAATCATTCGCGAGGTCAAGGATATTCTCGGCTCTCAGAAGTCCTGTGCTGGTTACCAGTCATCGACTTATTCTGATTTCCTATTCTTCACTTCTGGTTCCTATTTTCTTCCGCTTGTTCCACCAATATGCTTGTCAGGACTCTGAAGCAAGGGGTGCCATCAAGATCACTTTTATAGTATTCAACAGCACACCTTTGTCAAAGGAACACCGAATATAATTTTTAGTAAATTGATGATCCAAAAGAATTAGGATGTTGTCGAAACAGAGTGCTAGGAGCGGGACGCTCTGTGGTGTGTAGGTATCGTCCAACCCATGTAATCATCGTAGCGTCCGTCTTTAGTGGCGGCTCTAGGCATCTTACCTGGGAATGATTTCTTGTGATATGATTGGGCTGTCTATTATTCTTGTAAGATTATTCAGATTTCTGCTAGAGGTCATCAAAGCCAGCGCCATTTCTCTTTCTCTTCCTCCTCTTCTCCTCCTTCACCAGCGTCCTCATCTTCTTTGTACATATTTGTGACTTATTGCTTGCATATTTGTATCTTGCTTGTGTTTACTTAGGCCTAACCCTGAGCAATTATTATCTGTAAGTATAAGTCCCTTCTGCCTGCTCTATCTACTGCAATATGTCTCGGCGATAACCCATGCATATTAAGCGTGATGCTAATAACATCATCCCAACAGTAAAACCGAAATAATTACTATTTTTCTGTCGCAGATCCTTTTCTATCAGGGTTGATCTTACTATTGGTATGCTTTGATTTCCGTTCCACCCCCATGTTTTTGCTGTTGTCCAGTTCTCCGTCTCATCCCAGCAACCTTTTTGTTTATGCCGGAGCTGTCGGAGTTGCTGGAGACAACTACCTTCAGCAAAACTCCTGTTTGCCTGCCCGGCTTATCATTTTGTTATTGTACTCCTTATTGCATGTCCCCAAGCCTGTCGATTCCGGATATCTTATCGTTGAGCAACATTTTCCCCACGATTATGCCGAGCATAGTCCGGTTTCGTCAGGCGAAGAAGCCCCCCAAGCCAAAGCCAGAAATCGAAAAGACTGACTCTGATACGCATGTGTCTTCTACATCAGATTTGATCCGAGCTCCTCGTGTCAGTTTGCCCCATGTCGAAACGGAGCTGAACATGCAACAGTACAATGGATTGTTTGAGGCGGACTCTCCTGAGCGACAAAAGCGCTCGGTGACTGTGGAGCCTTCTCTGGGTTGGTGCACTACCTTCAATTCCTTCTGTGTCAATCTGCAACTTGCTCATTTTATCCTTGAATGCTCTTCTAGATACGATGAGTGCGCCCTCGAACTATACGAACGGATCCTCCCAGCCTACGAACCTTGATGCGACAACAACTGAGTGGTCCTCTGCCGTCGGCCACGCAGCTACGGGCAAGTCTGGTCGCGTCATACACAATCTACAGGAGGAAATTGCGCGCTTGACTCGCGAGTGTACCCTTTACCGCTCTCGCGCAGAAGAGACACAGCGGATGAACGAGGCCTTCAAGACCCAGGTTCAGAACATGGCCGATCGCCTTCGGAATCTTGAACACTCCAACGAAATGAACCTGCACTCACTCTCCCGGAAGGAGAAAAAAATCGAGGAGCTGCGCGCCGAGAATCAAAACGAACGAAATAGACGACAGCAAGCAGAGAATGAGAAATTGAGATTTCACCAATTGATGGACGAGGCGCAAGACGATTTCCATCGGAAATCCGCGGAGTTGCAGGAGATCGCCCATCACTCCCAAACCCAATACGAGGTGCTGGCGAAATCTGGGCAGCGGGAACGTGCCGACCTCCAACGAAGATTCAAGGGCATCCGAGATGAATTTATTGCATTACGAGAGACACACGAACAGCGAACTTCGCAAATAGACCAGTTAGATTCCATCACGGCACAAAAGGATCGAGAAATCGAAATCGGCCGGGAGAGCTTTGACAGTCTCTTCAAGCAGTATGAGGACTACAGGCGGACGCATGATGAAGAAGTGAGATCTTTGATCGAACAGGGCCGGCAGGGGGAGGTTAGATTCAACACTGCCCTCGCATCCCTGAAAGAGACCGAAGGCCAGATGAAATGGGTCATGCAGGTCAAACGCGAGGTCAATGGCGTCGAATGAGCTCTCTACATCAATGCGCCATGATCAAACGAAGCTTTCAGAGCCAAGTGGCAGACATTGACTTGAGACCTGGTCTTTCAAATCTACCCTGCTACCCTTACCATCTGTGCAGCATATACACGGTAATCTGGGACCTCTCCCGTGACTGCAATGCCGGTGAGACTGTATATTAATAATCATCTGTCGTTTGTTTCATCCTCTGAGGATACTTGGCATTGTCTGGAGTTCGGGATTGCTTGATACCCTGGGAACTATAGAGGAGGTGTTTTCTTATGGCTTTTCATCCCAGGCACTTTCACCACGGCGCATTTAGAGCTTATTAGATTTCCTGAAGTCCTATTTACTGCGCTTGATTGGCACCTGCCTACCATCTCGTCTTCGCTACAGCACCCACTGACGGCTGAAGTAAGAGGGAGTGGCTTGTCCTTCTTTGTTTACAATCATCTGTATTTACCCACTCTCTCCCTGTGCAATTATGGTAGGATGCAGAACTACTATTCTTCTTTAGTATCTTTGGACATTTCTTTTTTTTTCTTTTCCATTCACCAGCCACTGGTTGATCTGTCCCTGCAAGCCAGGCTATTCACATGACCTTCTGGCTGTCTGGCGATATCGTCATGACGACTACCCTCTGGTGTTCTTCCATTGTTGCAGGTGTCTCCTTCCTCTTTCCTTCCTCTTCTGCTCCTTCTCCTCTTCCCACCTCCATCCCACCAACACCCACTCTGTCTACCTAGCCAGGTTGCTCTCCATCCCATCCCAGCTTGGCTGCATCTTTCGTATCTCTGTTTTATCGGACGTCTACTTTTCTGTGGAAATTGCTCTGGTATCACGGTGCCCATCTTCCCTTCTCTCCTGGAACAGGCGTGGTGAGTTTCGAAATTGCAGTCCATCATCCAAATTCGTTGAGGTAGTTGTTGTTGCCGTCGGTGGCGTGCAGCAATGGATAGACTGGAGCAGCGCTTGATGTTTGCGTCTATGTGGGCGTTTGAGATCATCGGAGTAAGCTCCCAGTCGCAACTTCAATTATTAATGCCGCGTTAATCAAGATTTTTAGGTGCAAGAGCTCGAGGATGAGTTGCAGTATGTTCCTAGGAATTTCTTACGCATGCTATTCACTTATCACTATCACTCTAGCCAAGCTCTCCCACAGTTGAACTGTCACTGTGAATATTCCAATGCAGAAGAGGTATGTACTCCCTTGCTGTACCCCTATTCTTCATTCAAGGTGTCTTATCCTCTATTCAAGGTGCTCGTCATCAAAGGCAAGCTCGAAGGCTTCACGGCACCTGTCACTGCAATGATTTCTTCTTTCATCGAAAAACAAAAGAACAAAGACCTGCTGGATGTAAGTCGGCAACAATTCTCTACTTCTGAAAGCTCTCTGACCACAATCCTTCAGACTCCTCGGCTCCGTCTCTTGAATCTTCCAGTTGTTATTCCAGATAATATCTCCCCAATGGAAGCCTCCGATGCCACTGAAAATGGAGGACTATTGGCCCTGGACGATGACGCCGAAGTTGTACCCCATCCCATGATGCAAGTGACCAAGTTCTGGCTGTCCTCAGATGGGGGAGTTGGGTGCTTTGGTTCAAGCAAGTATCAGGAGATGCTCAGCGAGATCTCCAAGGGGACTGGGACCAATATTGCCGTCATTGACGATCTCAAAGGCCTACAAGTCTCCGGCAGATGTGAAACCGATGTGGATGATGCACTGACTAAACTCACTCGAATTGAGAAGCCATTGGTAAGCAGATTCAATCCCCCAAAGTTCATCCTTGCTGACACTCGTGACAGTCGTATCTTCATCATCCGTTGATCAACAACCTCATGGTGTCCGCCGTCACCGAGAACAGTCAGTACCGGGTGCAACCTTACGCGAGTTTGTACCCTGTGGCTCTTCGTCGTATTCTAGCAGACGTAGCTCTGGATGGGGCTGCCGGACTCGGTCAGATGTTCGTCACAGCTTCCTATGCTTTTGACGAAGAGTTGCAAAAGTACACCCCGCTGAAGAATCTCCTCCAACCCCCGCGACATGGCCATGACGAAAAGTCACGCCTTTGGAATGACTTCACTTTTCGGAAGATTGGTAACGAGGACAATTACCGTGCAATGGAATCAGTCACTGAGAACAACCATACCAAAGCTCAATTGTTCTTCTCAGGAATGGCAGCAAGTCACCCTTATCTGAGCCCGGAAAAGGCTAAACAAGTCAATGAATGGGTGGTGGATGGAGCAAGCATTGGCACTACCTCTACAGACCAAGGAATCAAGGTTGAAAATATCTCTACGCCATCGTCTCAACCTGGGTCCTCAGCAATGATCGCTATTACCACTGGCCCCGAACTGAAGAAGCCTCCCGGCATCAAAGTGCGAAGGCCAGTCCAACCCGCTCAAGGCGTCCAGAATACTAAGCAACCGGCAACTGAGCTTAAGCCCTCTGAACCACTGATGGAATCAGATGTCACCACAACACCTCGAAAGCGATGGAAACTGAATTATGAACTGAGTCTGGGCCACGCACGTGAGGATCCCGCTCCGAGTGCTGAAAACAAGATCGACTTTGGCAACCCACTCGGTCCTGCGTTTGATGCATCCAGGTACGGCCTCAAGAATATCTCGCCGCAACCGAGAAAGCGTGCTGAGAAGGCAAGCCGCAACATACCACCGATCAGGGGTAGGCAACCACGCAAACAAAACAAGCTAATCGATTTGCAATCACCGGTCAATACAACCAACATCACCTCACACCCACCTCTTCAGTTCGACGCCCCGGCTTTGGTCCCAGAGCCGGCGGCCTCCAGTGGCAGAACACCAAGCGCGTCCTCTAGTAGTGCCAAGGAGCGATCTATGCTACTTGTTGATTCCCATCTATCGGACCTTGCTGGGCTGAACTTCCTCGAAACCACAGACCATGTTGGATCAGCCACTTCGGACTCTCTCAAAGACGCATCTTCAACCGATCAGGAAAGAAGACTGCGAGTGCTAAACAGTGTGTATCAAACTAACCTGGCCTTAACTGTTTCAGTCCTTGCTAAACCGCCGCATACCTGCACAGGGGATTTCGCCAGGTTTCTCGGAAAGCAATATATTGAAGACTACGAAAGAGCCCTCAGACCTGAAGCGGAGCAGACGGTTAACGAGACCGAGAGTAGAAAGTATTATCGTACGATGAGTCAGAAGACTGCAAGTCCCTGCCAGAAGGCGAAGAGAGCAGCATTGTTAGCCAAAAAACAAGCTGCCACGGAATATGCCTCGGGAACGCCGAAACCGAAGAAGCCATCGGAAGAAGACTTACAAGATCAGAAGGTCTCTTCCCGGCATTGTTCAAAGATGTCGCCAATAAGTGAGAAGGCACAAGGTAGAACACCTCTCCAGGCGACCATAACCGAGGATTTAAGGCGGTTCTTTATGGCTTTGAAGTCAATGCTGGTGGCGGCCGAGGTATTCCCGGGTATCCTCACCTTCGAGGTCCAATTTGGGCTGATCTTCTTTCCGCTTGTGCCGAAAACATGCAGTGATGGCTTGATGTCTGCAAGCGAATGGGCACAGATCTTTCAACCACAAACTGGGATAACTGCTCCCACCACCAAGTTCATAAACAGCGTGACAGTGTGCAGCTCCGATGTCGACCATATTATCGATCTAAAGACGTCCAAAGCCGAAGGAAAATCCCGTATGTTTGAACAGGATTATAGCGAATACAACATTAACTACGAATTCCATTGCAGGACCAAAGCAGACGAGTTTCTGATTATCGCTATTGATGAGCAAGGCGGTTATTCAATTCAACATGCAAGCTCTATGCTAGGAGCGGTCAATCTGCATTTTCCTGGACAAATCTGGGACGCAAGGGCCGTTGCCGGATCCGCTGCTGAATATCGCCCTGGTTCCAACCCAGAGTTCGAGGAAACTGCGAGATATCTTGTTGATTCCGTCTATATTCCTGCTGGCAAACAGATTCGCATTCTCACCCATCTCCCAAAGGGGAACAAGTTAGCCATCGAGAAAGTCTTCCTGAAACGCTGGACTCGCCATCGATATCTTCGCCCTAATGAAGCCATGGGTCCCGACGCCCAGGCAGGCGAGAGGCAGCCTAGTGGAGGCCAAGACATCTTTTTACAAGTCAAGGAAATTCAGGACCTCTTGATCGGAACTCAGGAATCGGCGACCGATCGCAAAGTGAGGGCCCGCTTCACGACAACAAATGATATGCGTCAAAGAGGAAAGTCCTGGTATGAGGTTTCGCTCGTTAGCCCGTCCATCGAGACGATGCTGAAAGCGAATTCTAGCCTCGAGATAGGGGAACGGACTGATGATTGGAGAGCTGCTGATCTGTTCGGCAACGACGCTGCCTTTCTTATGGAACAAGGATCTGACTCGCCTACGAGCCCCGTTGCGGCAGCAATTGGCGCGGGAGGGATAGCGGACTTGTTTCGATTGACAAAGACTGTGGTCGAAAAGCTTGACAGCATCGGATCACACAACTCTGGCCCAATGGCTGACACGCCGCGGCTGTTCGGCGCTGGCTCGCAGGTAAATAATGGCTTGGATTTCGATGAGCTGGAAAGCGTCAAAGAAGTGGAAAGTGTGACCGCCGGAGTCAGACACGCCCCCGCGCTTAATGCTCAGGCTGTGAAGCGCGAACAGTATGAGCGTGACTACTGGTGAGATGCGGCCATAGGCAGTACAGGTCAAGGGTAGACACTAACATAGCTGGAGGATCAGTCCTAGAATAGAGATGTAATCAAATTTCTATCAATTGCTAGCATAAGATACAACAATTCTTTTGAGTAAATCTTGACAGTAAATATGCTGCATGCCGCAGTGCCTTCAAAATCTATCTACTTCAATACAGGCGCCACGGCGAGAAGAATCTTGCAGGTATACAACAGCGCTATAGTCATATACCGTGTTGAAGAAAAAACCCCAATCAATCCTCATCCTCAGTTGCCTCATCAACACCCCTCAACCAAGCCCCCCTCGCATCAACAGCAGCCTTCCGCACATCACGCTTCGGATCATCAAGAACAAACCGCAGCGCCCGAAGAACCTGGTTCCGAACCGGAAGAAGAGGCGACAGTTTCCCGGCCTTCGCTACCACAGGCACGTTTTCGGCATTCGGAGTCTGCGCGAGCAGGAACAGGCACCGTAGGGAATCAACGCGTAATCGGGGGCCGTTGATTAAATGTTCTCCGTCTTTGCCTTCGCCTTCGCCTCCGCCATTGGGGGATAGAGAAGGAGAGGAAGGTGTATATTCTGCTGTCTTGAGAAGACGGGAAACGAGGCTCTGGACGTGTCCGCATTCTTCGATGACGGAGACGCCAGACTCGCGGATGATGACGGAGAGGGTTTGGAGTGTCGCGGCGCGGACGGCTTGGGAGGTTGAGTCCGGGGATTGGAGATCGAGACTTTGAAGGAGGAGGGGGAGGAGGGTTGGTAGTTCGGGCATGACGAGGGTTGGGGAGATGGTTGATAGGATTCCTGAGAGGGCTGTTAGGTGGGCTGGTTTGATGTGTTGGCACACGGGTGCGGGTGCGGGAGTCTCAGAGGAGGAGGTGATATTGATTTCACGGATGTTGGAGGAGATGAGGGGAATGAGGGTTGTGAAGACGCGTTGGTTTGCGAGGAGGCGGATGTTAGCGCCGTTTGTTGGGGAGAGGATGTCGTCGTCTTTTAGGAGGATGGCAAAGCCGCGGGCGGCTGCTGTGCTTGTTTGCGGGGAGGGGGAGGAGAGGAGGGAGAGGAGGGATGTTAAGATTTTGGTAGTGGACGGGGCGAGTCTGAGGATGAGGGCTTTGGAGAGCCAGAAGATGGTTTTGATGGGTTCTGACTCTGTGGTGGTGGCGGTTTTGAGGGGGATGAAGGACTCGAGGAGGCTGGTTGCGATTCCCAGGTCGGACTTGGGGAGGAATTTGTTCGCAAGAAGGGCGACATGGCGGAGGATGGCGAGCTGGGTTGCTGGTTCCGATCCGTTCACGGAGCGCTTGACGATATCCGATAGGAGGTCGGAAATGTTGGGGCTACTATGAGGTAGCGCAGAGTCCGCTGGTAGGCCTGCTAAGAGATAGGTGGACAGGATCATTGTGCGTTGCTGGTTTTCAGACGTGGATTGAGCGAAGGGAACAGGCTGGAAATCATCGGGCGAGGCAAACAATGTGTAGATGTTCTTTGTAACCTCGTCCTGCTTTGATCTTGGGAGAGACCTGACGATGAGGTTACAGAGCCTTCCCAGAATTTCTAGGACGGTGGGATCGCTGAGGATGTTATTCTTCGCTTTGCCTGAAGCTGTTGCTGCGGCGCTGCGGCACATGGCAACAACTATCTTGTCGTAGTACATCTCCAGACCTGGGTCTCCCTCCAGTTTCCTCTGGTTCATGACATAGAAGATTGTCAAGAGTATTGCTCTAGGGTAAGCTGCAGATCCTGGCTGCCCCTTCTGCAGCAGTAACGATAGCTTGTTCAGCAGTCGCCGTACCAGTGTCTCGAAAATGGCTTTCTCAACGCTTATTTGCGCTAGAGATTCCAAGGTCGGTATATAGCTAGTGTCTGTCCCATCGTCGAAGTCAGGAAGCGTCGCCACAAAGGCTGGGAACGTAATGTCCATGATCAAGCGCGGCTGGTGCTTTGATATATCGGCCAGAGCGGCTATTGCTTCCTTTTTCAATTCAGCTCGGCCCACTGACTCTTCTTTTAGGAGGATCTCGTTGAGATATTGCACAAATAGGCCAATCTCAGAATCATGGAAGAAATCGCGCAGAGTTGACAGACGCAGGAAGCCTTTCAGAGCAGAGATCCGGAAAGAAACCTCCTCCTTGACTGTGCCCATTAGGGCTTGACCCAAGATCTCCGAAAATTGATCTTTGAATTCTAGTAAAGGATTCTCAGCAAGAACTTCGGGGGTCCTCGTTGTCCACTCTCCAAATACCGTTATCGCAGATTCGAACAGTATTGTTAATGTCTCCAAGAGAGCCCTTTGTTTTGTAATCCCGTCAGCTCCCTGGTAGAGCGTCAGAAGAGGCGCAACAACAACCTGCACAATCAGAGAGAATGAAGCTGGTGAGCCCTCCGAAGCGGCTTTCAAGATTTGCTGTGCAGGTTTAGCCTGTTTCTGCTGAGGCTCTCGCAACTGCTCGTTACACTCCTTCGTAATTGGTCGTAGATACTGGGCCAGAGGCAACTGATCAGATATCTGTGTAACACCTTCGGACAGTCGCTTCGCGATATCATTCAACGCCTTGAGAGAAAGGTCGGAGAGAAAGTCTTCTTGGGCGTTGAGGATTTCAAATTTGAGCGTTTCCCATATCGTAATCGAGTACTTGGACACGGTATCTGGGTTATACGAATTGATACAAGCAATCAAAGCGTTTAGAGCGTCTTTCTTGAGGGTTGTTAGAGAAATGAACGGCGGTGGCGCAGCACGATGGAGCATACCTTGACGTTCTGGGAAGTTGAATCAAGCTTATCCAGCAAAGCTGGAATAGCATGAGGGGCGAATTGGCTCGTTGATGAGATACAGTCCTGTAAGCGGTCCTTCAAATCCTGCGAGGTGATTCCGTAAGGGTCATTGGGCGGTGGCTTAAATGTGATTGGGAAATAATTGTAGACGGAATCAAACAAAAACTTTTTCAGTCAGCTAGTTTGTCAGAATCATATAGTTCGGGGTCAAAGCGTACCTCGACGTGATTCGAAATATCCCACTCAAACATAAATACTTTGAGGATGGAGAACACCAACATGAGGTTGCGCGGATCCTTCTCGCCTGTCATAAGGTCCACCGTCCCTATGAGAGAAGTGTCGCCCATTTCGTGCAGCACTAAGCTGGTCAGTATATCGGAGGGTGCAGTAGGCAAGTCCGCGACATACCAGCTCGGTGGTTGGACATCATCTCGTTCAATAGCTGATAGACTTGGAATCTTTGAGATTGAGCGCGGGACTGAAGGGTGCTGAAATTCTCGAAGAGGCTATACGCAACGCATTAGCCACCGTCTCTCGAACGCATAGTCAATAGCAATGGGTAATAAGTCTCAAAAAGACATCTGGACACTCACGCTTTCGCTACCTCCTCAGCCATATCCTTTGTAAACCTATCCAACTTCTGCAATGTGTCGATCCCCACCACTGCACCCGCATCTTCGATACGGTCACAATAAAACGTTGTCAGGACCTGAACCTGTTGTCGCGTGAGGAACTTCGGAGGGAGCGCCTTGATCACCGCGGTTAGGTAGGAAACCGCCTTGCCCCGGAGGAGTGGATCATCGTCATTGATATAACTTCCCAGCGACTGGACAATATCTACGAGCGTCGTCTTCTTGCTCTCCACATCTTTTCCACGGCTATTAGCGCATGGTCTCCTTGGTATATCGATCTGGTGAGGGGTAATACCTTGGGCAATTCGTTCGGCAATCTGCCTAGCTTCCTGTTTGTCATGGTCCACGACCAGCATAAACGTCTGCAAGGCCGACATATTCAAAATCAACCTTGTCAACGGCGCGCGAGAGCAATTGGTACATTCATGACGCTTTTTTGTGGTCGACAATTGCCTTATCGATATAGGTCACGTGTAACATCCCACTTTGTTCTTCTCCGCGGGGTCACGTGGGGGCACGGCGTGGATGTCAGCGATGGGGGGTATTGCGTCATGGCGATTTCGACATCTCAAATCAAGCGCGACTCTGAACGAAGATCGAGGAACAAGAAGGGCTGACAAGACGTCAGCTACCAGACTGTTGGCTTAAAATGCGGAATATTTCATTCTCACTGGCATTTCTTTTCCTCTTTCTCTATTTCACAGTATCAACCGCCTGGAGCATACCATTATCACTCACCCTTCGCAAGCGTATCCCGCAACCACTAGTTAACAACCCTCATACACGCCACGAGCAGCGGAGGCTAGAAGGTTTTGAGAGTGTTAAGGAGTGGCTAAGTATCCAGCAACCATTGAGAGGAGCAGCGATGCCCCCCCCATCAGAAGATACCAGAGCGCAAGGCGGCAGCAGTGACCCCATTATCTCGGATGTCCTGCCAAAGACGCGGGGGATTAACGTCTTTGCATCCCTTACTCGGCAGTTCGAGTGCGTGGAGAGCCGGTTGAATGACCCATCGCAGAACGTAACCGTCCTTGCACCTCGCAATAACGCTATCCAAGACCTCCCGCGCAAACCGTGGGAGAACCCCAATGATTACGAGGAATTCGGAGAAATGAAGGCCTATGAGGGGGATGAAGGACGGGATCGAGCGAGACGCAACCTGGAGCGGTTTGTCTCTGCCCATATTGTTGTTCAAAGTCCTTGGAAGGAGGGGGAGGAGGCGGAGACTTTGGGGGGAGATAAACTAAGCTGGAGGAAAGATGGGGACAAGATATCTGTGAGTTTCCCGTTGTTCCATGCCTTCAGCATGAGATTAGCAAGAATTTTGATGCTGACTGGCGCGTTTTAGATTGAGCCGAGCGGTATTCAGGTTGAGAGCATCGCAGAGCACGTTTCAAATGGCGAGGTGTGGATATTGAACGGTGTGATCAATTATTCCCAGTGATGAGTTATGACATCCGCATGAGATTATTTTATGTTTTATGGATCTGGGTGTGTAAGTAGTAAGCGCAACATTTCACTTTCTTCTTCCTATCAACTCCAAGCCAAATACACCAAGCACCAGCCACATGGACGGAGTAGTCGTATAATTATAATATCTTCAAGGAGTACTCTATCGCTCATTGTATCAGACCAAAATATACCCAACCAGGGAAATATAAGACAAGTGAAAGCTGAACAAGAGATTGATCGGCTTCCACTACTGGCTTTGACCATACTTGCGCAGAACTCGCTCTTCAATACCATCCAAGATGCAGAAGTGCTCCACCACCTCCAAGTTCTCTGCTTCATTCAAGTACATTTTGTGCGGATCTTGTCCAGGTTGGAAGGGATTGGCTCCAGCCGGAGGGCCCATCTGTTGAGCCATATGATTGGCAGCTAAACAAGCAATTAGCCAGGTACAAAAGAGAGATACAATTGGAGCAATATTCAAATATCCCCATGGTGGAGACTTACCATTATCACTGCCCAGAATGAACCCGAAAACAGATTGCAGACCAAACAGATTCAGGAAATACCACGAGAGACTTGACACCCATCTAACATCCAAATCACGGGTCATAACACCAGACTGCAACATCGACTTGAAGCGAATGGTGAGAGGGAATGGGAGTTTCACTAAATGAGCGTGTTAGCATCCAGTAATAAGCACCAACAGTGGGAAACCTACAAATAACGAATCCCGAAAAGAAAGCATTAATCCAACTCATGATCAGAGTTTGTGGGATCATCATCATCATGTTCCCCTTCATCATCCCCATCATACCCTCCATAGCCGCGGGATCGGTCATCGGATTAGCCGGGGGCTGTCCGCGACTATCGGGGGCTTTGAGGAAAGCGCCATTCTTGAATCCTGAGACAAGGTAGTTCTTCCGCATCTCGAAGGACTCTTTTGAAAGCACGGCTGAGGCATGATTGCGCAGGTTCACGGCGCGGAAGAGGGTGAGGCGCTCGCGGGAGTCGGCCAGGGTCGAGGCAGGCTTTGGGGGAGAATTCATCAAGACTGTGGCATAGTGACGTAGCATACCAGTCAGTATCTATTTCGAGTCGTTAGCATTGAGCTATTCTTGAACATGATAGTGCGTTATACCATGACAATCGAGATAGGAATCAAGATCCAGTAGCTGCGCGTTGATGTCAGTCCTTTCTTTTAAAAATGCAATGTGAGCGCAAAGAGAGAAAGAATACGCACAATAGAGCCGGATCCCTAGGGATCGTCTGCTCTACACCTTGCAATGCCATACTGGAAGAAAAGAAAGAGTGGACAAGGTGCTTGAAGCTCTGGCTAGTTAGTTGTATCGTAGGAAGATGCTCCGATCCCCACAAGATCCGACGACAAGGCGGCGGACGAACCAAGACTTGAAGATGACTTACTGCCGCTTTAGCTCCGAAAGGGACAGCTCGCCGCAACTGCATACAAGGACACTTCTATTATCGCATCTATTTTCTTTCAATTCCTGCGGTTACTAACAGTTGAGATACTCTTCTATATTCCTTCTGCAGTGTGAATCCCACCATGGCTTCAGCAGACGCACCAAAAGTGCCTGTTTACTCTCCCAATGGTAAGTTCACAATTCCCCACGTCTACAACGCTGCTTCATCTAGACTTGAAGCCTCCCATCCACCCCTCCATATCTAATATATCTACCTCATTACTAACTACCTCGATTACAGACCTCAAATCAACAACAGACGACGCTCTAGCACCATACCTAAGCACACTCCCACAACCTTACACTTTCAAGCAAGATCACACCAAGACAAACGTCCGTTTCCTTGTGGGCTACAGCGCTGTCGCTATTGCAGCATTCACATTCTACGCAGACCGCAAGCTAGGTTGGGAAGCGACACAGTCGGCATGGGTCATTTCTGCCGTCGTCGCATACTTCGTCTTGAACTCGCTCCTCACGTACTGGATTTGGGCGGTTGAAGCTAGTGAGGTCTTTCGGGGGAAGCGTGGGTCTGGTGAATTGGTACGTATTATCTTTACTCTCAAGGGGGAGGAGGTTGGGGGGAGGAGAGATTCTGGTTCGGTGTTGGAGTTGTTATGCTAATTTACCGATTTCAATTGGAATAGATATCGATTCGCTCGTCCGTTAAGAAACATACTCCGCTTTACAAGCTTCATATCCAGTACAAGTCTGCTTCGGGTAGTGTTCTCGAGGAGAAGGAGATTGAGGCGCCCTTTACGGCTTGGTTTTCTGCGAATGGGATGTTTCATGCTGAACCTCTACGGAGTTGGCTTGCTAGGGAGGTTGAGGCCCTACGCCTGGCGGCTAGGGAAACTGATAAGAAGACTGGCGGCATAGCGAGTGTCGTGGGGGTAGAGGAGACTGAGAATAAGGAAGGCAAGAGCGCCAAAAAGCGAAGGTAGTTACTGGATCCAATCTATGTTGATCTGCAGCTGAGGCGTGCTGCTTGGTATGACATATGCGAGTTTCCCGGTTTATACTTGTCCTTCATATACTGTTATCTTCCTACTTCCAGAAGATATGTTAGGTGACTTTACGCAGATTAGCATAGTTGCGCTCAATAGGTTGATGTTCTATAATGGGTTATTTGCAGCTTCTTTGCAGCTCTAGTTTTGGACATCAGCATCTCTAGAAAAGTTCATGACAATGTAAGGAGAAGGAAGTAAAGTGCCACGGGGCGGAAAGGAATTCTATAGCTGGCTACGTTTTATCGTCTCATGATTCAGACCATCTATAACTTCTGTTCTATGAAGAAGCCTCAAGGGTTCCGGGCCGCTCTGTTGCAGCGGCAGGCTTGATATCATCCATTCTCTTGTTCTGGATGAGTCTCTGTAAAAGCACAGTCAGATGCTAGATGCGCATATCAAACGAAAACAGCTTGATTGAACTTACAAGCAGATTCCTAAGCAAAACAACAATAGTGACCTTTCCGATTGAAGGTACAAAGAGGGAAGCCTTATGCTTGACTTCAGGTCCAAAGTTCTGTTCATCATCATCGTATCAGCAAAATTCCAGTCAGTTATAGTCGTCAGGAGAAATCTACCTTGTCACTTGAGAAGTTGATGCACACGGCACCATCCCTCAGCAAGGTGGTGTCGAACTTGTACTTGTCCCCAGGAACACCGGAGATGACAGTGTCGCACAACGGGACGATATCTTTCAGCTCCATTCCCTCTACATCCTCCACCTCGTGTCTGCCCTTCTTCAGACCCTCGCCTCGAGTGAACTTCTGGATACCAGTGATATCGATACTGTACACGCAAGCACCATCGTTCGCCAACAACGCAGCAAGCGGCCGACCCACAACCTCCGAGCGATTGACCACGCAGATCGTGTGTCCATGCAACCGGTTGCCATAGGGCAAGATTGTGTTATATATGTTCAGGTATTCCAGAATCTTGATGATTGCCAGCGGCGTGCAGGGCAGAAGGCACTTCTGACGCTTAGTCTCGGGGTCGAGGAAGCGGACGTTCTGGTACATGTTGAAGATATAGCGATGGCTGAGGCCCTCTACATCCTTGGATACGTCCACAATCTGCTGCAGATACTGGTCTTGTCGGTTGTTGAAGATGGGGTAGTATACGATGATGCCGTCGACATCGGGATCGACGTTGGCGGCGAGGATGGCTTCTTCAAGGTTATCGCGGTGCACTTCGCGGAGGGAGTAGCGGAATCCACTATAGCGAGAGATAGGACTACATTAGCTACGAGGTACAGGTATCAATGAGGGGACGGAAGGGACGGGTGGTGGCCGAGTTCGCGGAGGGGTCAATGGCAAAGTTGAACAGAACTTGAAAGAGAATGCTCACTTTTCAATGCATGTCTTCTCCGTCCATTGCGCGTACATCAGGCCCGCGGGGTCATTGTTGGCCAGGAATCCCACCAAATGAGGCGGCTTCTCCAAGGTCTTCACACCCTCTAGGACTTCCGCGAGCAGGCCGTTCGCGACGTGCTTGGAGAGCATAACCTTGCAAGAGGTTGAAGAGGTAGCCATCTGTGCGCTGGAAAAGAGTTCTATGCAGAAAGAATCTGAGATATGAATCAATAGTGTTTCTGAGTCTGCTGCGATGCCGGAGGGGTCTTGAAAATTTTGGTCCGGGAAAATCTATTCGCTTATCGATAAAGATCATCCCGCATGCAGCCAGTCGCGATTCTGACCTCATCAGTGCCGACTAGAAAGTATACCATGAGTAGCAATAGTGAGCTTTTGATTACTAGGTGTTACTGTGATTTATTTCCATGAGAAAGGAGAAAAGGAGAACCGGGTTCTATATGAGTATTATGCCATAGCCACGAGAGGGTACCGCAGTCCTCTTCAGAGAACAGTGTTGTATCGATACAAATGTACAGGAACAAACAAAGGAAATCATATTCAGGCTGCATATATGTAGACAAAGGATTCGTAACTGAAGACTAACCGAAGAGCATGCAACTCCTTTCCCATGGACTTGCCAACTCGCTCAATTAGTGAGTCCGATGCTGTCTTCTGCCGCCCAAAAACATCTAAACGTACAGGATATTATTCATCTTTTGAGGCCTTCTTTCCGGCCCACCATTTCTCTTTGTTTCACAGCCTACAGATATACCAGGTTGTAATGCCAGCAAGGATAAACCCAGATTACATCTGGTCTGACCAACCCAAAGCTCCGATGGACAGAAAACGAAACAGTGGAGTCAATTGTACAAGCTATCTTGTCTATACACACAGAGTCAGGAAATGAAACAGTACATGGTGGGCTAATCAACAAAATTGCCTCTTGCTCACCTATGCGTTGAAGGACTTGTTGAAGGCCACAATGAGGTCCTTCAGCTTGGCCTCAAGCTCCTTGCTGACCTGTCCCTCATTGTCAATGGTCTGCTGGATCTCGGGGTTGTTGCTCTTCAGGCTGGCAAGGAAGTCGGACTCCCACTGGAGGATCTTGGCGACGGGGACGTTGTCGAGGTAACCGTTGACACCAGCGAAGATGAGGGGCACCATGTCGGAGACAGCCATGGGAGAATACTGCTTCTGCTTGAGCAGCTCAGTGAGACGCTCACCACGGTTAAGGGTCTGCTTGGTGGAGGCATCGAGATCGGAACCGAACTGGGCGAAGGCAGCAACCTCACGGTACTGAGCCAAGAAGAGCTTCAGGGAACCGGCGACTTGCTTCATGGCCTTGACCTGGGCAGCGGAACCGACACGAGAGACGGAAAGACCGACGTTAATGGCGGGACGGATACCCTTGTAGAAAAGTTCGGCCTCCAAGAAGATCTGACCGTCGGTAATGGAAATGACGTTGGTGGGAATATAAGCGGACACATCACCACCCTGGGTCTCGATGACGGGGAGAGCGGTGAGAGAACCACCGCCGTGCTTGTCGTTCATCTTGGCAGCACGCTCCAAGAGACGGGAGTGAAGGTAGAAAACATCACCGGGGTAAGCCTCACGGCCAGGGGGACGACGGAGCAGCAGAGACATCTGACGGTAAGCGACGGCCTGCTTGGAAAGATCGTCGTAGATGATGACGGCGTGGCGGCCGTTGTCACGGAACCACTCACCCATGGCGCAACCAGTGAAGGGAGCAAGGTACTGCAGAGGAGCGGCCTCGGAGGCAGTAGCAGCAACGATGACTGAGTACTTCATGGCGTCGTTCTCCTCAAGGGTCTTGACGAGCTGAGCGACGGTGGAACGCTTCTGACCGATGGCAACGTAGATACAGTACAGCTTCTTGCTTTCGTCGGCAGTGGCGTTCCAACGCTTCTGGTTGAGCATGGCATCAAGAGCGACAGCGGTCTTACCAGTCTGACGGTCACCAATGATCAACTCACGCTGACCACGGCCGATGGGCACCATGGAGTCGACACACTTCAGACCAGTCTGTACGGGCTGGTTGACAGAATGACGGGGCAGGATACCAGGAGCCTTCAGCTGGGCACGGCTCTTTTCCTTGTTGTTGAGGGGACCCTTGCCGTCAATGGGGTTACCGAGACCGTCAACGACACGACCGAGGAGCTCGGGGCCGACAGGGACATCGACCTATATGGTTTGTAAGTGCGGTTCCAGGGACAATAAATAATATCAACAATATCTGGGAGACATGACATACAATCTCTCCGGTACGCTTGACAGTCTCACCCTCCTTGACGAGACGGTCGGAACCGAACAACACAACACCGACCTGGCCAGCTTCCAAGTTCATGCACATGCCCTTAACGCCAGAAGCGAACCTGTCAATCCGTTTAGTAATGGCATCGTAAACAGAACAAGTAATATGAGGGTACATACTCAACCAGCTCCTCAGCCTGGACATTGGTCATACCATGGACACGAGCAATACCGTCACTAATCAGTAAAAAATTGAGTCAGCTAATTGCACTACAAATATTGACGCGATATAGGGGATTCGAATAGTATTCGACGAATTGAGCGACATTTGCAGCCGGTATCGAAATTTTCCCTCGAGGTAGGGCGATCACATACCCGACGGAAAGGACACGTCCAGTCTCAGCAAGACCAGATTCCTCCTGGACACCGCGGATTCTCTGCTCAAGGATGGAAGAGACCTCGGTGGGCGAGGCCTTGGCCTCAGCAGCGTAGGTACGGACCTGCTTGGAAGCAGCAGAGAGGGGGCCGGGAGCAGCCGCGCGAACCTGTAGACGCAAAATTTGTTAACAGCTGAGCAGGACAACCACAACGCGTGATGATGGTATAGAGCGAATTGCGATATCGAGAGATGCGATTGATGGTCTCATTGAGATGACTCTCGGATGGGAAACGTGCAGATTGCGTCGTCGTCGTCGACCTGGGCAGGGAGAGGACTCACCGAGGCGATCCTGCCAGTGGCAGTGGCAGCCGCAACGGTGCGGCTAGACTGCCGCAAAGCGTTCCTGAACATTGTGAAATAGGTTCAGAGGACTGGGAGAGAAGTTTCTCTGAAGGAGAGATGTAATTGGGGGAAGAGGTGAGAGAGAGGAGGTGGTGGATGGATGGAAGGAGAGCTTTGTCGTCGGGGTTGGGAGGATTCTCAGGACTGGGACTAAGCCTATTTTTGCCGAGCGCCAGCAACCTCCGAACCCGCCCTAGTGCGCTCACGGGACACCCCAATAAAAACAACCCGCGGGTTGAGATTCAACAACAACTGCATCGTTGATTCTGAACCATTTTATTTTTACTACAAGTTAGACTTAACTCTGTTGTCGATTGACTTTTATACACAAATAGCCCCGAAAAGTAATGATGGTGCCGTGGCTGGGAGGAGGAGGGTTTGCCGGGCCGGACACCTGGCAGTCCCAGTTTTCCCTTCTGGTCACCGTGTTGGGTATTTTCTCGGATCTCCGGATATTCATCGTCACTAGCTTAGTCATTCCGCTCGTTGCTACAGTAAGTTACACGACCATCAATTGTACACATGGAGGGAAACTCGACAATTGAATGCTTTCCAATAAAAAGTCAGTCTCGATGACTTCAATCCCTCCTTTATGCGACTCGACTGTATCTTTCGCTTTTCGAATCTCTCACCCCCGCGGTCCTTTACAAGCTCCTTTCATTGTGCTAATTTCGGCGACGTTGACATCATGATGCCTACTGATCTTGCGGCCTCCATCATGTAGAACTTCAATTTGGGCTTTGAGCTTGAGATCTAGGTTTCGCGTTGGCGCTTTTTCCTTTTGTGGACTGGGGATCCAAATGGTATACTACAGCAGTTAAAATGATACCAATCAAATCTCGATGTTTGCAAGAACACTAACGCTACAGGCTAACTTTAAAGTCATAAACGCTATCACAACGGCAATGGTACCAAGATTCAGTTGCATATCAAGGTACACTCACTATAATTCCTCCACCTTCTTGGCCATCCATCATTTCGCAGCCGCCTTGTTCTTCTTCTCCCTAAAAGCAGCAATCTCCTTCTGCACGTTCGCGTCATGTCGTGCCTTTAATTCGGGACGGTAGCCGAAAAAGAAGAGAATCTCTATCCAAACGAAAAGAGGAGCGAGCAGCAGAGCCTGAACCAGATTGTCTAGCAAGGCCGGAGCGCGACCTTCGAACGCGCCGTGTCCGACAAACTGCAACAACCACGACACAACATGAATTCCACCAAACCAGTAGTTCGCGGTCATCCCGTACGTGGCCAAAAGGTGGTTTCCGAATGCCGCGGCACCGATCAGGAGTGGCGCAACGATAGCCCCTGCGACAGGCTCTAGGAGGATATAGAAGCTGGCATATCCAAACGCCGCGATCGTTCCAACATTAGGATGTAGATCTTCGAACTGGAGGACATCAGGGAGTTTGAAAAGAGCCGGCGAGTTCGATGCCTAGATGTGAGGTACAGCAGTTTGTTAGAATGATCCTGAATTGCTTGGTGCAATAACTTGAGAAGCGTACCATGGCTATGCCAGTAAACAAGAGTATGGGCACACATGTGATGTGGATTGCAACGTTCACCTAGAACTAGATGAGTAAAAATGCTATTGTTGTAGGAAGGAGAAAACGAACTGGATTATTATGGTATGCGCCGTACTACAGACGTAAGTAAGTCTCCCATTGGCTTCAGGGCCATCCATGATGTCTCAGGGGCTTACAAAGAGCAGCTGCTTCTCAAGATTCAAGGCCATCTTGAAACGGTTGGGATGAAAGGATGGAGGGAGATGGATGGAGGGAAGAAGACTAAAATGGAGAAGAGAGGGTTTGAATCCCCACAGATATAACGCCGATGGCCTGGATGGTGAAAGTCATCGTGGCCACCTCGAGAATAACAATCCCTCCTTGAATTAATGCTTCCACAATGCACAGACGTCATGTGCAAACCGAGGTCATACATGTTGAGTCTTGTATTACTGTGACAGAACAGGAACCCAGCTCTGCTATTTATAAGACGTATCTGTGTATCGTTTCATACACAGAATAACCTGTCGAAGAAGACCGGGGAAGGTCAGGTGACCCCCTCGAGCTTGCTGAATGGGACCAGACCCGACGAGGCTTCGACAATAGCTTCATTGCAAGATACCCTGGCTCTTCGACAATAGTTCACCTCCTTAGAGGATTCTAGTCGAGAGAATTAGCCAGTGTTTGCGCTTCTTTCTCAACTTGTGTTAATTGTTCTATATTTGCGAGCGGTCATGAGCTGTTGAATTTTCGCATCCTCCTATCCTTTCATACCACCAATCACCCCCCCAATAACACCTCGCTGCGTTTATACTAACAAGCACCTTCATATTGCGCTTCTGCGGTCCCTACCACGATATCTACGGCGGACATCGGTATCGCATCTCGTATCGAGTTCTCTCCGTGTCAGCTACGTTTTCGCCTAGATCCAGCTGGTGTTCACCATGTTTTTCCTCAAAGAAGAGACCAAGGTCATCAGTCTACATCCTTCCTACTTCGGACCCAATGTACGGGAATATCTCATTAATCGTTTGAATGAAGAGGAGGAAGGACGGTGTACTGGAGACCACTTTGTGATATGTGTAATGGATATGGTGGACATTGGCGAAGGACGGGTACTTCCGAGCAACGGACAGGCTGAATATACCATCAAATATCGAGCGATTATTTGGAAGCCATTCCGAGGCGAGACAGTATGTTCAGGCTCGACACGACGATGGATCGTTGTTAACTAGGGCTACAGGTTGATGCTATTGTCACTTCGGTGAAGCCCACGGGGATCTTCACCTTGGCCGGTCCGTTGTCGGTCTTCATTGCGCGCAAAGTATGTTGCGCCTCTTGTCTATCAATATTGATACTGTGCTATCGTGCTAATGGTTCCAAGAATATCCCCTCCGACATCAAGTGGGAGCCCAACACCGTACCACCACAATACACCGATCACGCAGATCAGGTCATTGAGAAAGGTACCAGCCTGCGACTCAAAATTCTTGGTGTCAAGCCAGATGTCGCTGCCATCAATGCGATTGGAACAATTAAAGAAGATTATCTAGGGTGGGTTACGCTTCGCTTTTTCGTTCAAAGCTATGCTAACGTGCATCACTATCTCTTTGCAGACCGCTGTAATATGAGCCTGGTGTTTATGACGATTTACGACCATCGAAACCAGATGAAGCGCGAACGGGCGCTGAAGAAGCTACTATTCTACCCCCACATAACAAGCTCGTCAAGCCGCGGGGATTGTCCCTGGAGATACTCACCTGCGGCAAGTGAGACTCAGTGGAGTGCCAGCAGTCAGGACCTCGGACGATCTGAGGGAGATGCGGCCTCCTTCCCCCTTTTTGACTTTTGCGATGAGCGAGAGCTGCTGATTGCAGTAGAGAGAGGGAACTTCCTTTGGACGAAGCAGAATTGTTTACGAGTGGGAAGAAGAAAGGCGCCTCTGAGCAAAAGACCATCTAGAGCAATATACTGATATACAATGACACTAGGAACTGAAGCATATAATCTAGAAGATAATAATAATAAAATACACGTCCGTCCTCCTGGTGGTGTTATGATATAATAATATTACAGTTGCCGGAGAGACGTGGCTTTGGGACGGGCGTTGAGAGATGAAACACTGGTGCGTCCGGCGTATGTGGAATCCCCGATCCTGGGCTTCTTGGCCGTTATTTGGGGGATTATCAGAATATATTCTATATTGACTGTTGTTATTTCATTGCCCAGGGCATCAACAGCCGAACAACCGACGTGTTTCCCTTGTGCGTAGTGTTGGGTTGCAGTTTGTAGGCCCTCCTTCCTCAGAATCATCATCAAAGGAACAAGAGACAAACAGAACTCTTTCTGCATTCTTCCTCCTCTTCATATACTCTACTCCTGCCCATCCGTAATTTAATCATAATAATAATTTCCGACTGACTTGCCCCTGGTTGACGGCCTTCAACCTTGGTTCGTGTCTTCCACAACCAAACAATCTTCATTCCCCTCTAAACCTTCTCTTTTCTATTTACTCTTCCTGGTCTCCCTTCACAGCCTGTCTCTCAATTTCGCCATGTCTTTGAAAGACGTGTACCAGAGATTCCTGGCTGACCCCAGGTCCGCACCCCTGGCCTCTGATGTCTCTCTGATCTACATCACCTCCACCACCGAATTGAATGACGCCGAGGCAGTGATCAAACACCTCACCAGACAGCAACACATTGTCAATGTCAAGTCGCAAACTGTCATTGACACGGTGCAAGGCTCCAACTCCCTGTGCCTGGATGTCGTCACTGCTGTTCAGTTTGTTTCTGGGGGTGGAGCTTATCTCCCTAACCTAGACGAGACTTTCCTGCTTGATCGCGTCGCGACGTTCCCCACGGTAGGCGCTCATCCATTACTTTCCAGTGTCCTTAACCTCGCACAAGTGCTAACGTCGGTGATCGCTCCTGCAGATCCATATTGTTCGCTTCAATTCTAAGAACCAGATCCAGAATGTCAGAGTCCACTGGGACCAAGCCTCCCTCCTGAAACAGGTTGAGGTCATTGGAAACCGCGCCCGTAACTGGCCCGTTCGCGATGCGGATAAGCAGACGCGCCTGATCAAATTCGCCGCCGCATCGGTTCCTGCGGACAATGGGCCTCCCCCAGTAGCTCTCGCAAAGCCCGCATCCTCCGCGAAAGAGGGGCAGCAGCAGGCTCCCGAAGCGCCCCCCTCCCCAGGCAAGAAATACATCAAGGATCCCTATGCAGCTGAGTCGCTTTATGAACTGCTCTCCCCCAGCTCGGATCGTAGCCAGCCTGTTCGTCCACCCCGTGCTCCTGCCTCCGGAAAACCTCCGCCCCGCGAATACAATGAGCTCTTCGTAGGTGATGAAGAGAGCGAGGTGCCCGACGCAACGCCCTCGCGGTCGCGCATTCAAACCAAGACTGGCGCAGGCAAGAACTACCGCCCATCACGCATTTTCGATACCGATGAGGTTGAGGGTTTGAAGAACGCAACTCCGGTCGCGCCCAAAGCCGGCGCTGGTAGGAACTTCCGTCCTTCTCGCCTCTTCGATGACGACGAGACAGCCGCCAATGAAAAACCGGGTCAGATCGCCTACCGCGCAAACTCGAAGCGTTTCGACCATTTCGAGCTTGGAGCTGATAATAGCGAACGTGAGATCAAGGCTCCTGCCTCACGCCCGACTTCCCGCCACAACCACTGGGACTTTGAAGACTTCGCAACTCCAGAGAAACCTCGCCGCCAAGCTCGGGGTGAAGAGATCCGTCATTTCGGTTGGAGCGACGATGAGCCCGGCCAGGACACACCACCAGTCAAGCCACGTGTCTTGCACCCCCGACGTGACGCTGAAATGCATTTCCGCCTAACGGATGTAGATGATGAAGATCAGGGCGCTCGCATCATTAAATCTTACCAAAACAAAGGACTGGGTCTGTACAAGGACACGCTGTATAGCGAGGAAAACGATGTCGATGCGCAAGAGGATACCAAATCCATCGCCAGTATAGACCGCCCTCTCTCCCTCGTCCACAACGGTCCCAACCGCCAGAAGGATTTCCAGAGCCACTGGCAAGTCACAGACGAAGCCGGGCCAGCCGACACAAACGTCAACGTTGAAAACAAGAAGCCCGTCACCAGCGACCGACTAAAAGCCGTGAAGATGTTGGAGCCTTCGTGGGATACTTATGATGTATCTCCAGAGCCCAAAAAGGCGCCGCCTCCCCCACAGCGTCGCCAACTGCGCAATGTCAACCAGAGAAGTTGGGGGGTTGGTGAAGATTAAAGCAAGGTTCACGCAAAGATGAAAATAATAAAACAGCCCTACGATTGATTTCAAAGGAAGAAGAGGAAAAGCAGAAAATCCGGACGACACGTACATGGATCTACGGTATGACTGTCATGGATGTTTCATTTTCTCGGCTGTTGATGTTTGTACCTTTTACCACTTCTTTGTGTCGGCCTACTCTTGTACCTCTTTTTCTGTATTCCACGTTTATTTTCCAGTTTCTCCTGGCTGCATATCTCTTAATTTCTTTCTATTTTCGACGCGTCCATTTACTCAAATATCATACCCCGTATCATATCTACGTCTAGTCAAAATTTTTGAGCTATACTATGTATGCTTAGCATACAATTAGTACTTGAAACAATAATTGTCATAAAGTGCGAACCATCCCTATTTTAAACTTGTACCATTGTTGTTCATATACAATCACGAATCCCCCAAAATTACGTGAAGCGTGGTCAAAATATATTTCGGCAACGTAGACAAATTTCCATTCTGGTATCTACTACTCAAGCCTAGTTACCTATCTAATTTAGTACATACACATGTTTTTTTTTGGATTTAAAAAAAAAAAAAAAAAAAAAAAAAGGTACTCCAAATACCAGTATGTCCCAATATCGCATATCTTCCAAGCATCATGGCCACGACGAAAAAGAAGAACGCAAATAATATGTGTTGTCTGTCTGTCTGTAAATCGACGCATATCCAATCCACAAGATATCCAACAGTGAACATGATAAATGGAATAAAAGGGTAAAGCAAGTGATGTCCCCGATCCGATCCGATTAAATGTAAAACATCGTATCAACAACATTAGGATGGATCCTGACATCCGAGTCATCAACCCTCAGGCCCTGACCACCACCCGTGATAACGCTGCCACTGGGGGTGATTGGATCAAAAGCACGGCTCAGGTAACATCTGGCGCGCGTACAGACCAGATCGGCGTAGTAGGCGGGCGGGCAGATGGAGACGGCTTTGGTGGCGCGTCCGAAGAGGTAGCACATGTGGTGCGTTATGGCCTCGAGCATGTCGGCGGTGTTTTGGGAAGGGGGGGAGGGCTTGAGCTTGAGGAAGATCTCGTCCCAGACGGTGAAGTAGTGGGCTGGGCGGGCGGTTCCCTTGAGAGCGGTGTGGGCTTGGAGGTAGAAGTCCCAGTTGCGGACCTCTGTGATACCGCGGTCGACGACAGTGCCGTTCAGGGGGTTGTTGGAGCGGTCAGAGTCCTCTTGGCGGGTTGGGTAGAAGCGGGTATGGTGACGTTTCCCGACGATGATGATGGAGAATCTGGGGAGATTCTTGGCCGTGTCGGAGGCTGGGTAAATGTCTCTGCAGGCGGACTTGAGGAGGGGTAGTTCTTTCTGGGTGACGAGTTCGTACTGGCCCTCTGAGACGCCGTCCCGGTAGACGATGATGTTTTCGGGAAAGGTGTTTTTGTGGGTTTTGGCCCAGCGGCGGAGGTGGGCTTTGAGCATGGAGTCGAGGTCCTCGACCATCTCGTTGCGGGATTTGGTTTGCACGCGGATTTCTGCGGGCCATTGGCCGAGAGAGGTGTCGATGGATGCAACCATGCCTGCGACGCTGGGGGCGCCGTCGGCGGAGCCGGGGGAGGGGTGGGTGACGTCTATGCCGATGAGCATAGATTTGCCCTCGCCGACGAGGCCGAGCTCCTTGGGCTTGACGATTTGGTTTATTCCGCCTAGTTTTAGGTTGAATTTGAGGCCGACGTTGGCGAAGTATTGCTCCTTGCGTTCTTTGAAGCGTTCGGCGAGGACGTTGATGTTACGGACGCCGTGGCGGAGGTCGCAGGCTTGCTTGACGCAGTTGTAGATCTCGGTGTCGTTCAAGGGAAGAATGGTCAGTATCAAGGCTGGCTTGTGTTGGCTCATCAAGGTTGCAATTGCTGCGTTGATATCCTCCTCGTACGTTCTGCGGTCCAAGACAACGCGGGATCCGGCCTTGGGAAGTTGTGCCACCACCCCGACCTCGTTCAGCTTCGCCGTGAATTGTTTCAGACAGTCGTTCAAGTCATCGGGGCTATCAAAGTGTTGTCTGGGGCCGGGTGTGGCGATCAGGATCCAGGTCCAGGTGGGTAGTTTTGTCGGTGTGGAGAACCTGATCGACTTCATGTTCCAACTGCCACCGATGGGAGCAATCTGCTTCTGGTTTAATTTGTTGTCCTTGTAAAAGACATTTGGCGGAGCAAGAACCCGACCAGGTACAGTGATCAAACTAGGATTGGCTTGGATGCCGAAGTCAACCTGCGCGTAAGGTTAGCTATTGAGTTTGTGTATATCTAAAGGTAGGTGACACACGTACTAGAGAAGGGTTGCCAGAGTCTCCAAGTCCCAGTGTTTGCGTTCCCCTAGTGACAATTGACATGGCATTCTGGGCCGGGCTTCGAACAGCGAATTTGAGCATTTCACGCGTTTGGTTGGGCGAAAGCTTTGCCTTGGCTGCTTGGCCAGGCTCAACGCTACAAACTTCCACTGGTAAGTAGGAGGGCTGGTCTCTGGTTCCCACGTTCACAACTGGCAGATTAGGATCCACTAGGACATTGTAGTCTTGGATGGTAACGTTAGTTCCGTGCACGCACTCAGATGCAGATAGAACACTTACTTTGCTGGAAAAACTCCGCTATAGTGACGTACCTCCCTGAAGGTTCGGGGCCTACCTTGGCTGGCTTCTTGCCCTTCTTACCCTTGGCGCCTGCGGGTGCAGTTTGTTGCGATGGCTGGCCAGGACTGTCCAGGAAGAAATAAACCTCTTTGGGCCCTGCGCCAATCTTTGAGACCCTTGGTGGGTTGGCGAGCGATCTTCCATCATGAAGAGTGGCGAGATCGATGATGGTCTTCATCCTCGGGATCAGCTGCCCTTTCTTGTTTCTCCTCTCTATATGGGTCACTCGAACTCTAAGCTTGGAGATGAATTTGCGCAGGCTGTTGATTTCGGGACCACTTGAGCGCCGGAACTCGCCAATAACCTGGTTTAGTGGGCCGTCCTGGTAGCAAGCGATGTACTTGACCTGAATGTTCACGAGTAGGCGTGCAGTCGAAGCACGGACACTGACAAAATACCCTCGGAGAGCTTCGAGGCCAGCACCGAGATTGATCTTCTCCGCCATGGCGTCGTTAATAGCATAGTGCTTGTTGGCACCAATAGAGGCAATATCAGTTGACGACTTGGGGTGGTGGCCAACAGCGATGTTTAACGCTTGCAGGATGTCAGCTTTCGATTCGAACATGGCAGCTGCATCCGAAGAAGTCAAGAAATTGAGAAGATCGGCTGGGTAAAGTCGGCCGGTAAACTGGCAAATGACCCGATAGACTTCTGGTTTCTCTGGGTACTCTTCCTCGTAATCGCCCCGGTAACGAACATCAAAGGTGACAGGCTCCTGCTCCTGGTCCAAGATCTTCAGGTGAGATATAAGAGTCGACCTGTAGTCTGAGACAATACTGCGACGGAGCTCGGGGAAATGCTCTTCAAGCAATAGACGGACGATCTGCTTCGCCTTCTTAGTCCCAGGGGACTTGCGCGAAGAACCCCCGTCGATGTCAATGTTGTAACGGAACAGGCCTTTCCCCACAGACTTCAGTTCAAAGTAATTAGCAAAGAGCTGAATCTGCCGTCCCTGCGTGCCGTAACCGGGTCGTTCAGGATATCCAATCGACTTGGGCTTTTTGACGAGGGCTGTAGCTACGGCATTCTCCGTCTGGGCGACTTTGGTGTTTGGTGCCGGAATACCGCCTTGAGGGCTAGTTATACACAAACGTCTTAGTTAGCATGAAACTCTGGAAAGTCTTGGGAAAGAAAGTTACATACGAGTAGATGGGAGGGCCCTGGTCAAAGTGGCCGCCTCCACGTCCTCCACCACCACGTCCACCGCGACCTCTGAAGCCTCCTCCTCCTCTTCCAGAATCCGCAGGACCAGCACGGAAGGGAAGATCCATGTGAGAGCCACGGCCTCCGCCACGATAATTTTCTCCGCGTCCTCTTCCTCCACGATCTCCCCTGCCAGCACCTTGACCTCTGCCACGGTCATTGTTGCCTCTTCCGCGTCCGCCGCCCCGCTGTGGTGGGCCTCCCGCGCTCGACATGGCCGGATGAAGGTTGGTAGAGCGAGAAGTGAATGATTCTAGAATTTCTGAAGCTGTAGAGCGATGTTCAAGATAGAATCATGTACGCATACACTAAAAATTGCAAAAGGTAACGTCAGAAATCGTGGACGGAAGAGACGCTGGAGAGACGCTGGAGACACTGGTTGCTGAGGGAATCTTATATGTCCGGCCTCCTCCCCCACCAGAGATGAGAGATTCACTGCGCAAGGCTGTTGCTCAAGCCAGTTTTGTGTTGGCAAAAAATGAGTCTCATAGAGGAAGATAATTGGTCGAACGTTCTTTGTTGCGTTCACTGCAACAAGGGGGTCAACTGTTCTGTCGTAATAATAGGCTGGAGTGGTTAGACAAGATGCCTGTCTCGAAGGGTATCTACATCGAGAAAAAGGAATTATTGGATGACGAATGATCAAGACAAGGAGCATTCACAGACAAAATCAAAAGGCCAAGGCTGACATCTCCATTATTGGCAACTGAGATGCTCAAGGATGTCACCGCATTTTCATGAGGTTTCTGATAAGTCGACATCATCGACCCAAGAACATCCATCCAATGGACAACTACATCAGTTAATGATTCAGAACTTTGGGAGGACTCAGACAATCGAATCTGTGTCCCTTCTTGACTGTTTCTCTTCTGCCATACGCACCATGTTGGATAAGAAAGACATACAGAGTAGAAGCTCAAGAAGCTTCCCATCATGATAGCATTTATTTGTCCATGCTTCTATTATAAGTTGTACATCCGATGCGAATATAAAAAATTGCACAGCAGATTCATGAGCCCATAGAACGGGCATATCCTCATCTTGCCCCATGACTTCAAGTGGTGGTCAACGATGCGATTAGATATGGTGAACCATGGACCCCAAATCCACCCACCACTTGGAACCACCCTCCAGAGTAGTCCAGACTCCAGTGGAGCAGGTAGTAAGGCTTGAGGTCAAAGATGGATATCCGGGCCAACAACCCTCCGCTGTCTATTCTGATTGGAGTAAACACGATTGTGACTCAATGGATGATCGAGTCGAGCAAAGCCACAGCCTAACGCGAGTTCTGCGACCCCTGTAATCATCAACAAATGAACGGTGTTCCCTGGACGAGCAAAAGCCTTTCAGCCCCCAGGCTAGAGACTAGGGACAGGTTCTCCTGGATGGTGACGAAGACGGTCCGTTAGGAGATAGACTGCGAGGCTAGAGATAGTTGTAGAACTGTGCCTGTTGGCTTTCAGAGCAAAGAAATTCCAGCCATCCTTCCAACATCTGACTTCGCAATCTGATCTGGAATTGGATAAAAAAAGGAGGACTGACCGCCTTTGACGGTGATAACGGATATAAACTTCGACCATCACTAAGCAGAACCAATTGAGCAAGTCCACCATTTGCAGTCCAGTTCATCCAAGTTCATCTGGGCAACTGCCCCTCGTTCATCACTCGAGAACAGAGACATCAGGATAACGTGTGTTGGATAAATCCTCGTTGGCCTTGACCGTGTTGGGAGTTAAGACTAGCTCTACTATCTACCTCACCACCGACGATTCACCTTGGCAGCGTTGAGCTCATTCGCGAAACATCCCTACATTTGTCGCACTCTCCGATTATTTCCTTCCTAGGTATTCAACGGTGCTGCGCAGATACTCGGATCTTCAACTCGATACTACACTCAACGTTTGTCGAACGATCACTTGAAACCACGGCTCGGCTTCCTGCTGGGTAGAACCGCTTCGCCTCCACCCCGCGCCTCGCCCGCATTCTATCGCCTGCCAGAATTCTTCGCATTTCAACTCGCAGAACTCGACCGCTCAAGCGATAGAAAAATCCGAAAGGCTGGTTACACATTGGACAAGAATCCGCTTGACAAACGACTTCGATCGTTGTTCAAGGGCAGGTGCGATTTGCAAGCCGTTGCGCCCGACACTTGTCAAGCACTGTGCTTTTGCTTCTAGACACATAAGGAAGTATCTATATACTATCCCCTTGCTTTCTAAGAAACGAATCGAGGCCGCACTGTCTTTCAGGACGCTGTGCGGTTAACCCGTGACTGATTGCGTACCTTGACTCTCAGTCTCTGAATTCCCTCTGAATACCCTTCAATTACCGATACCAGCTTCCACCTCATCAGAAAAATGAGTCCAACACCACCGTCCACAACCTCTTCAAGTAATGGTGGACCCTCTCCGGAAGGCCAGTATAGGGTGGTTCGAAAACGAAATCGAGTGCCTCTCTCATGCGCCCCTTGCCGTGGTCGAAAGTAAGTTTATATTTCCTTTCTTTCTATTAGCAGACGCCCTAACGGACCAACAGGCTGAAATGCAATCGTTCACACCCATGTGAAAATTGCGTCAAACGTGGGGATGCTCATTCGTGCACCTACGCTCAAACAAATTCTCGAAAGAAAAACTCCGCACATCAGGCTTCCTCGAATTCTCCAGATGACATGCAGAACAGGATTGACCGACTGGAGAGCCTTGTCCTATCATTGATGACCAATGGGTCGCAGTCTGAAGGCCCTGCCGCCGCTATGGCGGCAATATCTGGGACAGGCAGTAGCATAGGGTCTGCTCAGCATGTCCTTGACTTGGACATCGACGCTGATGCACCCATCCAGGAGGAGAGCGAGACCGAGCAGGTCACCAAGTCATTCGGTATCATGAAAGTGGACAATAACAAGTCATATTATATCAGTGATGCCCATTGGGCGTCTCTACTCAGCGAGGTAAGCCATCTTCCTAGGAATTCTTGTGTTTTATATTCATCTAGTTCAGATATCCGAAGTTAAGAATTATTTCCACACACATAAGAAACAGTATGAAGAGCAAGCGGAGAAGCTTAAAGCAACTGGGCTTCCCACTGACGTTCCTGGCTCTACACTACTTTTTGGAGCCATGAAATCAACGAGCCGAGCTGAAATAATGTCTTCATTCCCTTCGAAATATACGACAGATATGCTCATAGCGCGCTATTTCAATTGCTATGACCCTGCAACCCGTACGTATTCGCTCCGCGGTTCCTACTGTTTCGACGCTGACATTAACAGACTTTCTTCATGGCCCTACCTTCCAGGCTCAGGTATGCAGATCCTCGGAATTGCCGGTATGAACCCATACTGACCCTTGTCGCAGTACAATAAACATTGGGAGGATCCTTCCGAAACTTGCATCGTCTGGATCGGAATGTTATTTGCCATGATGCGGCTCTCTATGTTATCATACTATCGTGAGGGCGATGAACCCCCCGAATTTCGGGGCAAGTCATTAGACATGGCTGGCACATTTCGAAGTCTCGTGGCGATGTGTCTGGCATTGGCCGACTTTACGAAACCATACCCGTATCTAATCGAGTGTTTAGGCTTCCACCTCCATGGAGACTATTGTCAAACAAAAGAAGCGGACATCTCTGTTTGGGTTCTGAATGGCGTCATTGTGCGATTGGCCATGAGAATGGGCTACCACCGTGACTCCAAAGCGTTTCCAAACATTACACCATTTCAGGGTGAGATGCGCCGAAGGGTATGGGCTTTTGTCCGGCAAGCCGACCTCTTGTTTTCCTGTCAATTAGGACTGCCTAGCATGGTTCGTATCGCAGACAGCGATACCGAGCTTCCACGTAATCTCTACGATGATGATTTCGACGAAAATTGCAAAGAACTGCCCCCCTCACGACCTCCCAGCGAACCTACTCCACTCTCCTATCTCATCACCAAGGCCCGGCTCGCCTATGTTTTGGGCCAGGCCACTGAACAGACCTCTTCTCTTCAAAACACGTCTTATGACAAGGTCATGGAATTGGATTCGGAGCTCCGCCGAGCGCGGGATATGATACCAGAACATCTTCTCGTCCGTCCCATTGAAGGCTCTCCGCTGGATCCGCTGGTTCTTATCATGTCTCGCTTTTCTGTAAGTTCCTTGGCGTCTTGTCACTCTTCCTTCTTACTAATCGTTTTAAGGTGATGAGCGTTTACCATCGAGCGCAATGTGTTTTGCATCGCAAGTACCTCCTTCGAGCGAGAGAGAATCCTCGATTCGCAGTATCACGGAAATCCTGCATTGAATCAGCCATGGAATTATTGCAATATCAGTCGATGCTCCATGTGGAAACACGACCGACGGGTCGATTACGAAGTCGGCAGAACCGAGTAACTTCACTCAGCTCTAGCGATTTCTTACTCGCTGGAACTATCCTATGTCTTGACCTTTACCATGCATACCAGGTACCGAATTCTACGAGGACATCTCCTGATATCTTTACCTGGGGCAGAGAGCGACGAGAAGAGATTCTCGCCGCTGTGCAGCGAAGCAAGGAGATCTGGGATGAGCTTCGCGATGAAACAATGGAGGCGTGGAAAGCGGGCGGTGCCTTGGGGGTGATGCTTGGCAGGCTTCAGCCGAGTGTTCCTGAAGGAACACCTGTTACTCCAGCATTCGAGCCCCAAGACGAGAAGCAGAGCGCCGCGATGACCTTAGGTTTGCTTAGCAGCGGGATGACTCCCATAAACCAAGGTGCACCGTTTAGCCATGAAATGCCGTTGAAAGCAGACACGCCCATTCCACCACTCGGCGGGCTAGGAGGAATGGAATCAACCCCAGGCACATCGTCGATTTTAAATAACATATTTGGCCAGATGCCCGATATGCAGGTCAATCTGGATTGGGTTCGTCTTCCTCCTGTCTACTAAATTGGTATAAAGTATGCGTGATTAACATTTTCTAGGATGCTTGGGATACCTACATACAGGGCGGTACGCTTGACCCGTCAAGCTCATGGTGGTCCCCCATGGATATTCAACAACAGCAAACCTCGACTCCGCTATCCCCTCCACAACTAGCGGCGTCGCAAAGTAGCCCAGGTGATAGACTCCGAACACTGCCTCGCACGACCAATTTATTTCCTCCTCAAGGAAATGGGTACGAAAATGATGGTTCTACCTGAACCTAGTGATACCTCAAGGAAATGAGAATTCTAACGACCGGCGAAAACCCGACTTTCAAAATCGTGTGAATTTCCTCTTCCTTGGAGATCGTAAAAGTCGGTTCTCAGGTGTTGTTTGTGAGTTATTCGGGTCAGGGTGTCTGCAGACTACTCTCTCTCGATATGTGACTTCTCATAGGTGTTGTATGTTATATATCCCCGTCTCCAGTGATATCCGTGCTGTTGGTCATTTTTATCATTATCTCGATTTGCGTTGCCGGGGTTATCTGGCCCCTGTACAAATATTCTCTCCGCTCCTGGTGTGTGCATGGATGTTTATGATGAGATGCTACATGTCTATAGTGAGGTTGGGACAAGTTCTGGCGTCGTTTATTGACTGAGGTTATATGCATGTACGCTTAAAACGAATATACTACTTTTTCTCCACCTGTATGATCAACCGAGTCTCACTCGTTATCTGCACGTGACTGGTGAAGTTTGTCTGATTACAACATTAACTTTTCCTGCTGGGCAGTCCATCCATGAAATTCATTTTGTTCAAGGACTAATGCGCCGGAAACAAAAATGTATGGACTAGAATCCATCTAACTGATTGATTAGAGATGATACGCTAACCTGTGTTTTCTATAGGCATTCCCTTCGACGCGCTGCTTGCCGGCTACTGTCTTCACCAGCTCCGCTTCCTGTCCGATCGAGATTAACCGCCGTATCCAACGTCCATCGTCTTGCGATTCCTCGTCGAACATTCACACAATATAGGTGGGTTGGCGATGAAGCGAAAAGCCAGCTGGAGTCTAAGGATGCGGCTTTGACGACTTCGGCCACCGCTACGACTACGACTACGACTACGACATCCACAAAAAATGATGCATTGGAGGAGTCTGTTGAGGTCGAGACTGAGAAAATTGAAGAAGTAGTTGATCAGAACTCAGCGGCTGGTTTGGATGCCGCTGCGACCACCGCTGCTACAGCTACAACTACAGCGACAACGAACGATGCGCCGGATTCGTCGACGCAGTTGGAAACTAAGGAAACTGAACGAGTAATTGATCAGGTTGTCGAAGATAGCCCGGATGCCACACATACCACAGGCACAGCGTCAACTACGTCTAAAGCAGATTATGAGCCTCAATCCTTGCTAGATATTGATCCTTCGCAAATCAGAGATGCAGCCACCGAATCCGAAGAGCAACGAGAAGCTCAAAAAGCTGCGAAAAGGGAGCTAATCAGGCAAGCTCGACACATTCCGAAAGAAACAGTATACATCGGGAACCTCTTTTACGATGTGACGGCGGGCGATCTCAAGGAGCAGATGATGAAATACGGGGTCGTGGAAAAAGTGAATATTGTTTACGACAGCAGGGGCATCAGCAGAGGGTAAGTGCATGCTCGATTTTAGTGTTTTGTGTTGTCTCTTTGGAATACCGTGTCTAACTGAGGGCCTGTCTGGGATTGTTGTAGATATGGCTACGTGCATTTCGATAGTATATCCTCGGCCAGACGGGCGATCGAAGCGATGCACATGCGGATATATCAGGGACGCCGTGTCACCATGCATTATGCACTCTCCAGCTTGATGGAGAATAACAGGAAGATAAACGGCCCCTCGTCTACGCTCTACGTTGGCAATATGCCATTCGAGATGACGGATCGCGACCTCAACGATCTCTTCAAGGACATAGCCAATGTGATTGACGTCCGGGTGTCCGTGGACCGCCGGACAGGTCACTTCAAGGGCTATGTCCATGCAGAGTTTACAGATGTTGAGAGTGCCTCGGCCGGATTCGAGAGACTTGGTCAGAGGACACCATACGGGCGAAGGCTACGGATAGACTACGGTTTAACCCGTAAGGACGTCGTCTTCCCCGTCGCTGGTTGATATTGAAAACCCCGGCTTGATGTATCCAAAGCGCATGAAATTGTACAATAGATAGCATAATAACACAGATCATATCAATATTTATACACGTGACTCTCGGGGGACCTCGGCCCATTTTCCCTTCGATCGGTTCTCAGCGGCGCCGAACCCCACGTTTCAAGTACTTGGAGTGCAAACCTGGAGCAACTTCTTGTTTTACACTCTCAATCTATCTTTATTATTTCATGCGTCTTGTATACCTTTGACAACCATTACAAACAACCGGGATTTTCCTGTAATTCTTTTCCGTGACAATAAAATGTCGTTCCTCGGTGGCGCTGAGTGTTCAACCGCGGGAAACCCGTTAACTCAATTCACGAAGCATGTCCAAGATGACAAGTCCCTTCAGAGAGACAGACTTGTCGGGCGTGGCCCTGGCATGCAGGAGGGCATGCGCTCTCGGGGCATGATGGGAGGCCAGGACCAGGTATATTTTCTTTAATCTCAAAATTCTGATCGCTATCAGGCTGCTTAATAATATGCTATATAGATGATGGACGAGTTCTCCCAACAATCCGCCCAATTGCCGGCCGGTGCCTCGCAGCAGCATATTAGGATGGAGATGGAGCAGATGAGGCATCAATTAGAGCATCTTCAGACAACACCTCGAACGGGTTCACCGGGCTGGGCTGCGGAGTTCGATCCGGGAGAGCATGCTCGGATGGAGGCCGCCTTTGCCGGACCTAAGGGCCCCATGATGAACAACGGTTCGGGGTTTACGCCGGCGGAATTTGCCCGTTTTCAGCAGCAGAGTACGATGAGTGTTCCCCAGGCGGCTAGTCCAGTGACGGCCGGTCAGGCGCCGATGATGGGTGGCTACCAGCAGCGGCCTATGGGTATGGGAAACATGGGATATGGGGGGATGGGAATGGGGATGGGAATGGGAATGATGCAGCCCGGGTATAGCCCTATGGGTATGCAACAGCAGCAGCAACAGCAGCCGGCAGAAGCTACTTCTCAAGATAAAGGGAAGGGACGGATGATCGAGCTTGACGACGAGAACTGGGAGGCGCAATTCAAGGAGATTGAGTCGGCGACTGACGAGAAGCTGGATGATGAAGCCAACGCAGCTATAGAGGCGGAGTTGAATGATCTTGATAGGTCAGTCCCCATATCTAGTACTGACAGTGATCACGACCACGGTCGTTTTGAGGACGTATGGCAAAGAATTCAAGCTGAGACGGCGACGAATAGGAAACTGGCTGAGGGAGATCTCGATTTTAATATCACTGATAACATGCACCCGGGTGACATGAGCGAGTGGGATGGGTTTGATAATCTCAACACTCGATTCAGAGAACCTCGATTGGGCGACTACACGTTTGAAGAGGAGAATGTGTTCCGCAATATGAACAATCCTTTCGAGGAGGGTATGAAGATTTTGCACGAGGGAGGTAACCTGTCTCTGGCAGCACTGGCGTTTGAAGCTGCGGTGCAGAAAGACCCCCAACATGTGAAAGCCTGGACCATGCTGGGCACTTCCCAGGCTCAAAACGAAAAAGAGCTCCCCGCCATTCGGGCCCTGGAGCAAGCCCTCAAAACAGATCCGAACAATCTAGAAGCTCTCATGGGTCTCGCTGTTTCTTACACAAACGAAGGTTATGATTCAACGGCCTACCGGACACTAGAGCGCTGGCTCTCCGTCAAGTATCCTCAGATCATCAACCCCGAAAACCTGTCGTCCGATGCCGATCTAGGGTTCACCGATCGCCAAATCCTCCACGAACGCGTCACAGACTTCTTCATCCAGGCGGCCCAATTATCACCCTCGGGGGCCCAAATGGATCCTGATGTGCAAGTCGGGCTAGGAGTTTTGTTCTACTGCGCAGAAGAATACGAGAAGGCCGTCGACTGCTTCACAACAGCACTGGCGAGCACAGAGTCCGGAACAGTCAACCAGACGGAGCAGCTCCATCTTCTCTGGAACCGTCTAGGAGCCACTCTAGCCAACTCGGGCCGATCAGAGGAGGCCATTGAGGCTTACGAACAAGCACTAAACATTAACCCGAACTTCGTCCGGGCGCGGTACAACCTAGGTGTATCGTGCATCAATATTGGCTGCTACCCAGAAGCCGCACAACACTTACTGGGAGCCTTGTCGATGCACCGAGTTGTCGAGGAAGAAGGCCGCGAACGCGCCAGGGAGATTGTCGGAGGCAACGATGGTCCTGTAAACGAGGAACAGCTCAACAACATGATCCATCAGAACCAGAGCACCAACCTTTACGATACGCTGCGACGAGTATTCAGCCAGATGGGCCGACGGGATCTGGCCGACATGGTTGAGGGGGGTATGGATGTCAATGTTTTCCGGAAAGAGTTCGAGTTCTAAGCATGTTGTCCTTGATCTGGAGGTTTATGCGTGGTGATGATCTATTGGATACCCTGGCAATATCACGTAGTTACCTGTTGGGTTTAGATTGTAACTACTCGCGACAGACACATGTCTCGGGCTACGAAATTTATGACTGCCGTGAGAATTATTATTGTGCTATCGTAGTTCCGATGAGCTCATCTTCGTTTGTACCTCGGGTCTTCCTCTCCCGCATGTTCTCCACTCGAACTGTTGCTATCTCCGCTTCATCACTATTTCTCTTATTAAGTTATAGCATACTCTCCATGGTAGGAATTACTACATCAAACAGCTTAGTACAGCTCCAAGATGACTGCAAAAACCGGCGCACAACTCATTGCCCGCACCTTGCGCGACCTCGGGGTCACTGTGATCTTCGGCATTGTCGGCATTCCCGTGGTCGAGATCGCAGAAGAGGCAATCAATCTGGGCATTCGATTCGTGGCATTCCGGAATGAGCAAGCCTGCAGCTATGCAGCCAGTGTTTACGGATACATGACAGGACGACCTGGTGTCTGTCTTGTCGTCGGGGGACCTGGAGTCCTCCACGCGTTGGCCGGAGTATTGCTGCCTATCCTTAAACACTCAAATCAACGAGACTGACCCCCTTTGCCGAAATAGATTGGGAATTCCACCGCGAACAACTTCCCTCTACTCGTGCTCGCTGGTTCAGCCGAGACCAATGCAGTCACCAAGGGCGCCTTCCAGGAGATGGACGCTATCTCCCTCCTAACACCGCACACCAAGCTCGCCGTACGCACTTCGTCGCTCGACTTCATCCCCGGCGCCGTCAAGAACGCCTATAGAACCTGCTGGTATGGCCGTCCCGGGCCGACTTTCGTCGATCTACCTGCCGATATCATCCAGGGAAAACTGTCTCCGGAGGCTTCCCTACCGCCGCCGGAGAACCTGCTGGTCTCGTCACCACCTAGAGCGAGTGGTGATCCGACCCTTATTCTGAAGGCCACCCAGCTGCTTAAGAATGCCCGCGCACCGCTACTGGTCATCGGCAAGGGAGCCGCATATGCCCGCGCAGAATCGGGGATTCGCAAGCTGGTAGACCAGACGCAGATTCCGTTCTTGCCTACTCCTATGGGGAAGGGCGTAGTACCAGACTCACACCCACTAAATGCATCCAGCGCGCGAAGCGCAGCACTGAAACACGCGGATGTAGTCTTGATTCTCGGCGCGCGACTGAATTGGATCCTGCACTTCGGCGAACCGCCCAAGTGGTCTCCCAACGCAAAGATCATCCAGGTCGACATCTCCGCAGAAGAAATCGGGCGCAACGCAGCAAACCCCGACCTCGGGATCCTAGGAGACCTAGCTCTGGTCGTAGACCAGCTTACAACATCACTCTCGAACTGGACATACTTGCCCTCGGGCCAGTATACCTCTTTACTAGCAGACTCGGAAAAGAAGAACGAAGACAAAGCTCAAAAGTCTGCTCTCCGCCAAACACCGCCAAACACACCCCTAACCTACCAACGAGCCTTCCACATCATCAAATTAACCCTTAACTCCCTAACCCCTCCTGAAGACGGAGACATCGTATACGTCTCCGAAGGCGCCAACACAATGGACATCTCCCGCTCCATCTTTCCCCTCTACCACCCCCGCCAACGCCTTGACGCAGGCACATACGCCACAATGGGCGTGGGGATGGGCTACATCGCCGCAGCGCACGAAGCATTCAACGCCATCCCAGGCCCCGGCACGTCGCCAAAGACAAAGAAAATCGTCGCATTCGAAGGCGATAGTGCCTTTGGCTTTAGTGCTATGGAAATCGAAACTCTCGCCCGGTACCGCATCCCCGCGTTGATCTTTGTTGTCAATAACTCTGGCGTCTATCATGGTGATAGTACCTCTGAAGATGCGTGGAAGACATTACAGGATCAGACTGTATCGAATGATACGAAGTCTGACGATGCGCTAGAGAAGGAGAAGAGGGGTCTCCGCTCAACTAGTCTCCTCTACGAAACTAGATATGAAATGCTAGCTACGATGTGTGGAGGGAAGGGGTACTTTGTGCGGAATGAGGAGGAGCTTGAGAGGGCGACGAGAGAGGGGTTTCTGAGTGATATTGTCACTATCGTGAATGTTATTGTTGAGCCTGGAATCGGGCAAGAGATTGGCTTTGCGTGGCAGAATCAGCCGCAGGTGAAGGCAGCTCATGAGGGGGATGGTAAGGCGAAGCTGTAAAGTTATTTCTTATCTTGGGTATCTTAAAACAATAGTCATGTTGTCTACCTGTATGTTATGTTATGTTCAAGTCGAGTCTACCGTCTACATGACACGCGAGCAAATTCATAACCGTGTATATACATTTCAAAGAGGAAAAAGGAACCCCTTACAAAGAATCAACGACCAAAAAGCCCATCCACGACCTTCGCAACAGAAACAGCTTTCTCCTCTCCGAATCTCCCCCCGACAATCTGAATCGTAATCGGCATCCCCTTGACTAAATCGATATCATCTAAATACATCCCCGTTAGTTTCACAAAACAAGCAAAACAGCTACGAGAACAGAAGAACGAGACGAAGGGGCGGGGAGGGGAAACATACACTGCCTATAATTAAACCCATCCGACTCATTCCTAACCACATGCGCCATCCACTCCGCATCCCTTTCCGGGAAATCAAGATTCTCATCTGCCTTGCCGACGGGAGCAGTGACAGCGGCGTAATCCAGGAGATTGAATAGCGCCGTGTAGCCAAGCCACTGCTTACTCTCGACCCAGGTTTTCGGTTTGTATCCAACCCAGGGGGTTACGGGGAGGAGGAGGGCGTCGATCCCGGAGGCGATCCATTGGGATAGGTAGGTTTCTTGAAAGGCCCATTTTGCTTCTTCGATCTACTTATTATGCACGGCAGATGGTAGTTAGTTTGGTGGGCTGGGGTAGGGAGAAAGAGAGAGAGAAGGAAGGAAGGGAAGGTGACCTTTTCACGCTCTGTGATTGAGAGTTCATCTGCCCGTGTCCCGACGACCATGCCTTGGATTAGTGGTTCGTCGACGATAGCGCAAAGCTGGCGACAGTGGTGGCCGCCGTCTGCGAGGATGGATCTTGTCCAGAGGTTTGTGCCTTTCGTGTGTAGGGACGTGTCCCATTCGATTACTGATAGCGTTAGCTATATATCCCTGCATTTCTTAAACAACGGAGGTTAGTAAAGTAGGGCAAGACCTTCATGTCCTGCATCTTTCAACTTCTGCGCTGTCTCTCGCATCACCCGCATAATTGGTGGCTGTGGTCGGATCACACCATCGTCGTAGACGATACCTAGTTTCAGCTTGCGCGTTGGCGGCGCTGCTAACTCCTTTCGCCAGGGAATGGGGATACAGCCCGGATCAAGGTTCCAGGGGTTTGAGTCGAGGAGACTCTGCATGAAATATTCTGTTGTTGCGAGGCTTCGTGCCATTGGGCCTGCCACTGGGGGGATGAGGTAGTGTTGATGCATGCTAGACCACTGAATCAATATGTAGCTTCTTCCGTAGGTTCAAGTAAGGGTAGTGAAATACAAGGAGCAATTCCATGGGATTCGTCCTGTCGTCGGACAGATCGAGTATAGTCCTTGGAGGGTGGAGGGGACGCGAATCGAGCCTCCAATATCTGTTCCGATTCCTAGGATACTGCCACCGGCTCCAACGAGGGCACCCTCGCCTCCTGAGCTGCCGCCGGAGATGAGCTTCCTGTTAAAGGCATTGACAGACTGGCCGAAGACATGGTTATAGGAGTCGGACATCTCAACTCATGGTTAGCTTATTCTTCCTCTGAGTTCAGGAACCGCTCACCATCAATGACTGAGGAACATTAGTCTTCACATACAGAACGGCGCCCATAGACTCCAACAACTGCACAACAGAGTCTGACTTGGCCGCCGGTTTATTCGCCAGTCCAACCCATCCTCAATGCACAATCAGCATACAATCCCAACCAACCCAACCAAGTCAACTCTCCCCTCAAGCACAGCTCAAGCACAGGAGAAAGGAAAAGAGAAAAGAACACACCAACAGTAGTATCAAACCCCTCCACATCAAACCGATCCTTAACCGAAACCGGCACCCCATGCAACGGCCCGCTCACCTCCCCCGTTCTCTCCAGATCCCGATCCAACATGCTCGCCCTCTCAAACGCCCTATCAAAGAAGATCTCCGTCAAACACCCTGTCATCTGCTGTGCCACGGCAGCCCGCTTACAGAATGCCGTCGTGAGCTGCAGCGAGGTGACCTGTCGCGAGGCAAGGAGGTGCACTAGCTCTGTGACATCATCGATCTCTGTCCATTGGAGTTCTTGGGAGGAGAGGATGCCGCAGGTGCGGATTGTGTCGAGGGGGGTTGCGGGGGAGGAGATGGTGGATTGGGGGAGGTGCCAGGGGGAGGGGATGGATTGGAGTTGGGTTAAGCGTTTTTGGAGGACGGTTGGTTTCCAGGGGGGCGTTCCGGTTGTCATTTTCGTTTCTTCTTTGAACCTTGTTGGTGCGTTGCTGCTTGTTTCTCAAGCGTTAAGAATCAAGATGAGTATCTGGAGTTGGGTTATATGCGGGGAAGGAAAGAGGGGTTAACAAGTCAACCGTGGTTATTCAGACAATTTCAGAGCGACTTTTGAAAGCTTGATTGAAGTTAATTCTCAAGTATCAATAATGACTACCTATAATTACATATCCTGGTCGTACAATGTACATCGACTAGACCGTTAGCAACATGCTGGCGTTCTTATACCATGTCAGATACGGGTTCTCGCCGCTCCTCGTCGCCGTATCCTCAATATACGCCCAGCGTTGCACGAAATCTTCATGGCTCATTACTTGCGTCAGTTTCCCAGTGACCGCGCGATAGATGTCTTCGACGGTATTAAAATTCGTGGGAAAGAAGATATCGAAATAGCCCTGGTGAACCTGTAACGTGTGAGCTGGGTGCGCACAGAAAACAGGGACAGAGGCTGACTTACAAATGGAGTAGAGACAGGTACAGTTCTCCTCTTGTACCGAGTTTGTACCACCGGTGCATTGATCCCCGGCACGGCGTCGGGGAGACTGCTAAAATCACTGGCTACCAATCGATGGTTTGGAAAGTAGCTGTCGAGAATGTCGAAGAACTGCATTAGCCGCGTCGGGATGTACTCGGGCTGCGTAAAAGGCTTTTGAAAGGGCAAAGCTCCACGGACTTGTCGCGTGAGCCGCGGGCCAAGCGGGCTTGGGAATTCACGTCGCGCTGCAGCTTGACGGACGCGCAAGAACCGGGCAGCCACAGGGTCTAGCTGGGAGTTGTAGTACTCATGGAATTCGCCGTCCGTATCAATCAGCACCCCGCCCTGCTGTGGCACTCGGGTCTTGGAGTCGTAGCGAATGGCATCATGGGCGAAATTATCGATCACCTCGAGCGCAAGGAAGAAGCAAGGCGAGTGCACGTAGGTGTCCCACTCGAAAATAGATTTGTTGATGATCTCAACGTGTTCTAGATGACCGGCGGCATTGATGGACTCCATCAAGTTCTTCATTTGGCGCCCGGCCAGAGCCGGGGAGATTTCAATGATCCGAAACTTGGTTCGTTGGTAGACTTCGTAGTCTGTGTCGCGGATGAAATCCAAGACATTGATCATCAGCGTTCCGTTACCAGCGCCCATCTCGTAAATAATTAAATCGTGGTAGGGGTACAGCGTCAGCTTGTAATTCGACACCAGGTAGCGGGCAATGGTCTCGCCGTAGTAAGGTCGGAAGAGTTCGGTCGGCGTATGCCACAGCTGTCGCGCCTCATCTGGCCGTTTCTCATCCAAAATATCTTCGAACTCTGTATATCGCTCTCCCAGCATACGGTGAAAGGCGGGTCCATCCTCGATGTTGTTGAAGTCAAACGGCTCTCCGGGGCTGAAGATGGTCGCGTGTTTGGAAAAGTAGCCATAATGGGGGTTATACAAGCTATCTAAAGACGAAAAAGAGCAGGATTGTCAGAGATCATACAGCGGAAGCAATTTCAACAGACAAAGCTCACCATCAATGAAATCTCTCGTCAGCATCTTCACCTGGCGCGGCCGCTCTCGCCGATGGCGCAGCTCCTTCGCCGTCACCGACGGATATGTCTTCAATTCTTGACTAATGTCCTTCGGATAGTCGCCGCGTCTCGTCCAATCCATGCCATCGTCCGTACTCTTACGCTTGGCCGGCGCCCGTCGCGTGAGGAATGGCCGGTACTGCTGATGGGTTCGGGGTAGGCGAAGGGTGTGCGACGAGGCCGATGGCCGAAGGGACTGGCAGGCAGGGTGGCGAAACAGCTGTCGAAACAGCTGGTTAAGAACCGGGGAGTCCATTGCAGGACAGATTCGCCTCTTTTGAAGGAGAGGGAGGAGAAAGCGAAAGGGAGTTAAGTTTTGACAGCTCAAATAAACGGAATCAGAGGAAATGCGGGCGGAGGTTTCAACTCGCATGGCCCGAGCTTTTTCTCCATTTCAACATGCCTGAAGTCGTCATATTTCTCGACTCTATTCCTTTTCTTTCCCTTCAATAGACTTCTCTTACGCTCGACACTTCTATCGATGAAGGACCATTCTCTCATCTACATTGGAAGCGCCTTCGTGGCGGGCGTTGTCCTTTCAATCGCTTTCAAAGACCTGTTTTATTTCGAGCTCGAGGAGCGCATCAGAGGGTATCGAGCTGCTCATCGACCACAGCCTACAGAGTCGCGTCAGGATGCTGCAGAGAAGTCTCTAGTTGCGAGACATGGACCTCCCGCTATTGTAGATGGAATTGAGGGCTGTATAGGGAATACTCCTCTCCTCCGAATCAAGTCCTTGTCCGACGCGACCGGGTGCGAGATTCTAGGCAAGGCTGAAGTAGGTCCAATGGCTTTCTTATCAAAATATATCATGACATACTCCTTCATTTCTAACAGTGAGATAGTTCCTGAACGGAGCTGGCCAGAGCTCAAAAGATCGAGTGGCGCTGAGCATGATCGAAATAGTGTGTAGTAACCTGGCCAGCATATTTTGACGGCACTAACGTGGTGTAGGCCGAGGAGAGAGGTCTGTTGACTCCTCATTCCGGAGACACAGTCTACGAAGGCACATCAGGTTCAACGGGAATTTCATTGGCTACTTTAGCCAGAGCAAAGGGCTACCTTGCGCACATGTGAGTCCATCGGCCTACATACAATCAGCACAACACGAGTTGACACCATCGCTAGTTGCATGCCATCAGACCAGGCGATTGAAAAGTCTAACCTACTCCTCAAGCTAGGAGCAATAGTCGATCGTGTCCCTCCAGCACCAATTGTGGAAAAAGATAATTTTGTCAACCGGGCACGAGCACTTGCGCAAGCCCATACGCTTTCCTCCACAACCGAGTCGTCAGAGGATATGAGCTCACTGCCTGGAAGGGGATACTTCGCAGACCAGTTCGAAAACGAGGCAAACTGGAGAGCCCATTTCGACGGTACTGGGCCTGAGGTATATGCCCAGTGCAATGGATCACTAGACGCCTTTATCGCGGGTGCCGGAACTGGAGGCACAATTTCCGGCGTAGCGCTCTTTCTCAAACCTAGGATCCCCAATCTGACCGTGGTACTAGCCGACCCTCAGGGCAGTGGCCTATATAATCGAGTTCGTTATGGTGTCATGTTCGATACGAAGGAGAGAGAAGGTACCCGACGTCGCAGGCAAGTCGACACTATCGTGGAGGGTATCGGGATCAATCGCGTGACGGCGAACTTCGAAGCGGGCCGAGAACTGGTTGACGACGCGGTGAGAGTAACAGATGCGCAGGCATTGGCGATGGCTAGGTGGCTTGTAGAAAAGGACGGAATTTTCATCGGTAGTAGCAGTGCTGTGAACTGTGAGTGCAGAACCGAGCCCTCAATTGTCCAAGCTTCACCTGACCTCAGATCTAGGCTTCGCAGCAGTCAAAACGGCCATGAAACTAGGACCGGGCCACAGAATCGTCACAGTCCTGTCTGATTCGGGTTCAAGACACCTTTCGAGGTTCTGGGCCAAAGCCGGGGACGTTGGCGGCGCGGTCGACACGAAGCTGGAGGATGTTCTGAATGCGAAAGAGGATCAGTAATCATCTGGCCATCCAGATGTGCATACTGTGGCCTAGCTACAGTACGTCAATTGTTCGAGTCCATTCAGTTTATTCGAGCATTAAGCTAGATACCGCGGCGAAAGCCTCGCAACGGCACAACGTGACTGACAGGTTCGCCTGCCTTACGATGATTACAGTACCGGGTGAGACGACAATCCTCACTGCTCCTCCTTGACTAAAACGCGAGCGTGGAGCATACCTAGTCATTCGTACCAAAGTCAGTCCGCTCCACTGATAGGTTACAAGAGAGGATTATCCTATGTGCTGCCAACTTCGTCACCCGCCCAGAGTTGCAGTAACTTGAACTCTGCCTCCGCGTGCGACCTTCCCGGCAGTTCAGCACAGATCCCACGCCACGTCAGATCTGGTTGGTCCTTGAGTCTCTCCAATTTCGTAAGTTCGGCTTTTGACCAGGGTCTTGATAGTCGAGGGGGGTTCGCCTTGTGATTTTTCCAATGACGTTGGTACCACTGGCGAAGTTGACTGAGATTCTTTTGCGGAAAGTGCTCTAGAATATCCGTCCAATTCATTCTAAGGATTTCTCTCATTTGAATGACCCGCCTCGCCTCCTCTGGTCGTATAACCGTTCTAGCATCACCTTTGCCCCCTGTGGGGGTTGAATCGTGATTTGTTTCTTGAGCCCCCGATGTCGGTGTGTTTGTAGTACGAACATTAGGTTCGAGGGTAGATAGGGTATTAGGAGCCGACCCAGGAGCACGGTCAACAGTGACTGTATCCAGCTGTCTCTTCAGGTGTATGAGGTCATGTTCATTGTCTGCAGGATCAGGCAGCACGGCCCTCAAATGCGGAACATAATCATCATGAGGAAATGTCTGTTTGCTGTCATTGGATGTATTTTTTGTATGGCTCGCCGTCAAAGGGCCCCTGCGCTTCTCCCTAATGTAGACACTATCTTTCGGGGTAGGAGACGGCTCGTAGTCTTCCTGTAATGGATCGTCGGACTCACTTCCATCTGGGGCGTCTGCGAATGACCAGTCGCAGGCAGCAGGGCTGAACTGGTGCTTTTTCCGTTTTTTTGGACTGTCCTTTTGCTTCCTCTGCACAACATCCGTGTTGCGCCTGGACCTGGAAGGGAGAGCCCAGAGAGAGCCCGTCCCAGGTGGAGATTGGGGCCGGGCGGTATTGACGATAGGCTTCGGTCTAGATCGGCTCAGCAGAGTTGGGGTTGTGAACGTGTCACTGATCTCAGGAACACGCCAAATCGGGTCCACAATCTCATCGAGTCTCCCAGTACGTTTAGCCTGAGATTGGTTGGATCCTTCGGCTGGAGGAATTGCTTTTTCGGCGACAGCCTCGTCCGTACCAATTTCCCGGGAGTGGGTGCCATGAACACATAACGCAGTGTCTAACAAAGAATCCACACTCGACCTGTCGTCTTCAGCCTCCCCATCCTCATCCGCGATTTCTCGCGACTCGTCGGGATCAGGTAGCATTTGTGATAGTATCGATACCACTCTGCGCCCAGAATGCATATTGTTCTCGTCTGGGATAGCATCATCGGTTCTCTGCGCGTGAAGATGTGCTCTGTCCCTCTCCTCTCCTGTGTCCCCCGGCCGTTCATTCGACAGAGTTGGTGAATTCGGGTCCTTCAACCAGTCCCCAATAGCCCCAGCATTCTCCTCTCCGCCCAATTCGTGGATGTGTCCATTATTTACCAGTATATCCCCTGTCTGTAGATCAATCTCATCACCCACGTCTGTAAAGTCCCGACCGTACTTTTCAAAGATACCCTCGAAGATGGATTTCAGGCGCAGATCGTTCTGAGCACGTGCTTCGTGTAAGTCAACGTCGCCAGGGTCTTCCTCGGTTTCTGGTGAAGGGGAAAGTCGCTTTCTTTTCTGAGGGCTTTCCATAGTTTATGTACGGACGTAATACGGCATTTCCATGTGAGAGCGCGTTGGAACGGAAAGGGGAGGGGGAAGAGAGGAGGGGGGGGGGGGGGGGTAGTCGCGCGATCGAGTGCTAGGTATAGTAGTAGTAAGAGGTAGGAGCACAATCAATGCAGCAGCCTTAGGGCAAGGAGAGTCATAGAATAGAATAATAAATAGAAGCCAAGTCAAGCTTGAGATTTTTCCAGTGGTTGTTTATCGGTTGCGATAGGCAGAATGTAGGAGAGAGAGAGGGTGAAGAAAGAGTGAGATAGGTAGATACAAGCACGATTATGGATGAATAAAGAAAGACAAGGGCAGTCAGGATCTTGGGATCATTTCTGGAGCTCTTTATTTCAAGGAGATCCGGGTTGGAGAAGAATTGCCATTATTGTGTTGTTGTGGTATTCAAGAGTTGAAGCAAAGGCGGACACGAAAAAGATTCTCGTCGGGGCCGCATGACGTTTTCTCCCAATCAACTCCAACGTCCGCTCCAACTGCTTTACATTCTGCCGTGCCACGAGAATGACCAGAGATATCATCGTCAGAATCTCCGATAAATATGAATTGCCAAAACTGTCGCACTCCCTTGAGGCTAGACGGCTCTCTTGAGGCGCTTAACCCAGCCGCGTATGACTTGCTTATCAGTAAGCTCCGTCTCAAATCTCCGCAGCAACAGTCATAGAAGGCTAACCCAACACGATGCTATCACATCAGGCTCTACAGGTAAAACCCTGCCCGACCATACATCGGGATCGTCTCGACCGTCCTACCCTCAAGAACGCCAAGAGCTCTACGACCGAGCTTCCCAAAATGCGACGTCGCCAGTATATCGGAGGTCCATCCCAGCGCCCCGCCAGGCCGGTGGCAGCCTGACAACGCCCCCAAGGCTGGGGCGAGGGGATAGTGGCAATATGTCCTTTGTTATGCTCACGGAGTCCCAAGTAGGCCCCCCGCATACTGTCTCTAGGGTCAATGGCGATAGCCCATCGTCTGCGGGTAAACCAGCGCCCAATACACAAAACGACGAGCACAGCGCGGAGAATGGGTCATTTGCAGACCAGGTCGAGCGGACCAGCCGTCTGTTCGAGATTATATCTTCTCGCTCCGATATTGATCACCCGGTCTGCACCGAATGCACCGAAATGCTAGTGGAAGGTCTACAACAACGGCTTGTAGACGCTACGAAGGAGCGGGATGCGTACATTACATTTTTACGAAACATGAACTCGTCAGTCCCAACGCAAGAAGAGGTTGAGGCAGCTGAGAGGTCTCTTAAGGAGACGCTGGACGCTGAAGAGACGGCGTTTGCGGAGCTTATTGCGCTGGAGGAAGAGAAAGCCACTTTGGATGGAGAGATTGCGCAGCTGGAGGAGGAGTCTCGACAGTTAGATCATGAAGAGGAGACGTTCTGGCGCGATCGCAATGCGTTTTCGTTGGTCCTTGCCGATTTCCAAAATGAGCGGGATGCATTGAATATGAGGTATGACCATGATTCTCGGCAGCTCGAAAGGCTGCAGCGTACTAATGTCTACAATGATGCGTTCTGTATCGGTCATGATGGCTATTTTGGAACCATTAATGGCCTCCGCCTCGGCCGGCTGGCAAACCCTTCGGTTGAATGGCCTGAGATCAATGCCGCCTGGGGTCAGACAGCCCTGCTTCTGGCTACCATAGCGGAGAAACTTAGCTTTCAATTCCAAGGATACCGCATAAGGCCCATGGGATCGATGTCTAAAATCGACAAAATCGAGTATCCACGGCCATCACCCGCACAGTCCGCCGTCGATGGTAGCAATGCAAACCTATCAGCGGCACCAAAAACTACCAGCCTTGACTTGTTCTCCTCAGGCGACCTTCCGCTTCATATTCCCTGGCTCCACCGCCGGTTCGACGCCGGAATGGTAGCCTTTTTGGAATGCCTACGTCAACTTACAGAGCTTGTGGATAACACATCAACACCTATCCACTCCAATCGCCGGGGCCAGGCTGGTGCCGTCGTACCCGGCATGATGAGGCTACCCTATAAGATCAAACAGGACAAGATTGGCGACTCCAGTATCAAGCTGGGGTTTAACCAGAATGATGAAACCTGGACGCGTGCCTGCAAGTATACCTTGACAGTTTGCAAATACCTGCTGGCGCATGCTAGCAACGTCGCGAGTGCAGGCTCGAGTAACTCAGCCGCCGTCGCTGCTGCAGCCGTTGCTGCGGGAGAACAAGCCAGGCAAGCGACGGCTAGCCCTTCCAAGAAATAGAGGTACAGCGTCGAATCGCAGATGTCATCTTACACGGGCCACCTCATGACTCCCAAGTTGGGATTCCGGCATGACTGCTAAACCGGTTTCGGGTTCGTTGAATTGCACTCGTTGGTCAGTTTTATACCAAGTGTATCACATATTCTCCCGTCCAATGAAACAGCTGTCTTGGTCTCGTCAGTTTGAGTTCACAAATACCACCTCAATCGCCGCCCTTGCGTATTCCTCGCTCGACATAATTGCTGGCATGGGATGACTAGTGGGTTTCCCTTGCCTCCGAAATTGCAGATAATCACCACCACGCCGCACTAGTTGAAGTACTTTGGCGAGAGTTTTCTTTCCTTTTTCTCTGGCGCCCCGCCAGATGTCGATAATATCCGAGAATCCTGCTTTAACGAAGAAGGGTATAGACTGAAGGAAGATCCAGTTCAGCGGCTACTATTTCAAATTAATAGTAACAAAGAACAGAGCAGAGCAGACTCCAGATCCCGTTTCTGTGGTTCTCCTAGTCGTCTTGGCTTCCTTTGACAATCCAAAGTCAACAGTCGGCGGCGGGAGATCATCATTTAGGTTGCCTAGGACCAGACAGACGCTTGGAAGCGAGAGGCAAAGTGTCTCTCTCCGTCTACTCCCTTTACAGCCATAGACCCATGTATACGCCTCATCTTTGGATGGTTGGCTCGCATCATCCCACGCCCGCGGTCGACTTTCCCGTCAAAAGTTGCATTACGCCTTTCCGGGCCTTTCCACTGCACCGAGGCCCCCACAAAAAGAAAACAAAAGGGGCGTGAGGAGGATGGGGGTTGCAGGATCGGAACAAAGAAAAAATCAACAACGCAGATAGTAATGCAGCCACAGCTATACCTTATTACCTAGGTCCTAGGTACTGACATTCTGCGGACCCATGGTACCGGGTCTATCAACGCCAGCCTATTCAGGACAGCTCCCATATCTGGCCATGATCATTGATGATCCTACACGTCAACAAAGGAATGTTTCGGGCCGCTCCCGGACACACGAGGCATTTTTAGTCTATTCTTCTCTCTTTCATGACCCCTGGGACTATTTCGTCTAGCAGTATTTGTACCATCTGAGACTGAGGTATGCATCGGAATCAACATTCCGCCACGAATCACATTCTTGATCAACGCCCCGAGGTCGCATAACATTTCCTAAGCACCAATTCGAGCCTCTGAGTATTAGGTATACGCCGTACGAGGTTGCTGACATTCCTTTTTGTCTTTGGTACCTTCTGCGCGGATATCCCCGGTCTCGACTCTCGACCCCTGTACTCCCTGCACCTCTCCTTGACAGCTCTATAGAATCCGAAAATAGTAATAAACTTCCTAAGTATTCATGGTCAAAGATAATACAAATATGTCAAGGCTGAAATCGCTCATCTGACAGTGACAACCCGACATCCAGACCAACGACGTCAAGGAGAGACACTCGTAACTTCTCCACAAGTCATCATTATCAGGCAAAGACACGGATTCAAGGTCTGAAACAGCACATCAAGAATTAGTTCCAATCCAAGATCCAAGTTGACATCCATCCCCACTTTCTAGACCAGCACAATTTCAAATCAAGCACAGACAACAATGTCAAACCATCCCGGCCGTCAACCTCCCAAAGCTAAGACTTAGCCAAAGTTTATACGGAGAGATACCTAAACTACACTCTGGCCAAATTCCACCCCTTGCGCCTTATCAGATAATTCCTCATGCTGCTCGTCCATTCATCTGCTCGTTCTACAACGAGTCGATGAAGAAACTACCCCACCGTCCACTCATTTGGTCTAGTAGGGCATATTTAGCCTGGCTTGAGTCTGTCAGTGGATGCCTGGATGGATGTTGGTGCAGTTGATTGATACAGCGGTGGGACTCTGGGGAACTTGAGTCTAGATGCATTTTTCCGAACTGACCGCCATACATAATCTACAATGTTTTAGAAAGGTGAGATAGGGTCCATAGTTCGAATCTAGTGGATTGATCCTTACCTTACCTTGTACTCTGTACCTTAGTATATCCATGCCCTACCCACCCATACTATAGTTACTATAGACACCAAACCAAGTCTACCTACATTATGGCAGACCCCCAACACATCACAGAACCCTCCAGAACTAGGGTCCCGCATCACAGGGACGATCGACCGGGAAACAAGCCGGTTGGCTCTGTTCGCATTTAATTGGGTATGTGCTACCTAAGTCTGGAGCCTGGGAGCCCACTAACGCTGAGAGAAATACTGGAATTCCAAACGGAAGACGGAAGACGGACGGACGGGACATGCTGTCTTTCTTCCAAGTCGTCAGGTCAGGAAAAAGAGTATGCAGGAGTAGGTACTCCGTAGAGTACTGGATGCTTTGGTGGGCTAGTATCTTGGTCCGGATGTAAGGGTGAATCTATCCGGAGGTGTCAAGGGCGGGCATTGGTTGGGAGGGGGGCAGGCGACGTGGCGAGATGGAGTCGACGATTAATGTCAAGATTGAGTGGAATTATGTTTCTTTTGCGTCTGGTGTATTGAATTATTAATAAATGCTGCGGTTGCTCCTAGGTTAATGTCCGTCGTCTGAAGGGGTAGGACAGGTACCTATACTCCGGAGTAGTAGTCGAATGTCAGACAGTCAGTCTGAACGGGCTGAAGTTTCCTTCTCTTTGGATTGAATAGTGTTTAGTTAATGAGAATAATACTCTGAGTAAGGAAAAAAGAAAGAAAAGAGCGAGTACTATAGGTACATTGGCATCGGTTAGCGTCACTGGGTCTGTGGGAGGCGAGAGCTCAGGCCTCTTCACTTCCTCAACTCTCTACCGGGCACACCGATGAACAATCGGGTCAGCCTCTTGCCCGTTGGATTCTTCAGTCTTGGATTTACTGTACTACCTACTATTGTCGTTCCTGTACGAGGGGAAGGAAGTTAAATTGGGTATTGAAATCAAGCCACCTCCGGACCAGACCAGGCCAGAACAGACTGATAGGCATGGCGATGAGGAGCCGCAGGAACAAGTCAACGTCAACGGTGCCTAAGGTTAAGATTCAAGACTAACCGATGATCGAGATTCTAGGACAAAGTACAACTGCCAGAGTCAGTAATTCCAGCTCCCTCTTCCATTTCCCGTCACTGACTTCTGTGTCCTAGAACAAAGTACAATCGAATACTTCCAGTACTTCTCAGCTGCAGTAGTACATCGAGTCATTGAACCCGGAGGCGAGGATTGCATCGTCCGATCCCTGTCAATATCAAGGATGCTGTCAGACCAGCAGGAAAAGAAAAGAAAAAGCTAAACCCCAAAATTGGAAGGGAAAAAGCAACGAGAGCTCCCCAAGGAATGATGGGATTCCCGTATTGACTAGACAAGCGAGATCGTGAAGTGCGCTACTAAGCTTGGGATGGCAGGAGTTAACTTGCACCTGCAGAAATGGCGCACGCCGGGGCTCCTGCACGGTTGGCCGGAGATCATAATATCTGACCTTAATCGGTCTCCAGACTCTCAAAGGGAGGTTTGTTGACTCTCTTTACGAGGATGCTGTCTCAGAGAAGCACGCTCGTGTCTTGGCTTTTTTCAAGGTGGCCGAATGCTGAATGTCATTTCCAGCGGGATGGCGATGTTCTCCAGATGGAGTGACTCGGATTATTGAAGAAGTACGGACAAGACAAAAGTACACAGACCTCTTCCGACCAAGGTCTGATTGGGCCGGGGAAGCATGGATAAAGGTATCCAGCAGCAAGTCGCTCCAAAGGGCAGGCGCTAGTCGCATACTATCCAGTCCACTCTTGAGGCCGTGGAGGTACTTTGTCTAGCGCCCGTCCTTGACTGGTTTAAGGCGAACCACCGGTTGCCTGTAGAAGTACGGTCGTGTGTCTCGAGAAGATGTCAGTTGCATGTTTCAGCAGAGAATGTGCTGGACAGAGTAATCAGAAATAATTAATTTATTTAAAAGAAAAAAACAAAAGAAAAATAATAAAAAAAGGTTGAATTTCATACATGCATAACTCTGGTTGTTATTGACAGCGAAGGATCAACTGTCTATATTTTCCCTAATCCTGTACTTAACTAAAACGTTGTCAAAGTGAGTATTAATATTAACCTGCCTACTAAACTACGACATCATCGCGACAAACTACTTTGGCTTTCTCGTGATTGCGCTGCTGTTGCTGTGCTGCTGCTCTGACCACCTCAGACTCACGCCTTGACTCTCTCTCTTAAAATCACCTTCTCTCTCTCTCACCTCTTCATCCTCTCCCTTCTTACTCCATCTTTACTCTTCTCTTTTTCCTCTCCCCCACCTCCATCCCCAATCCATCTTCCTCCATCCTAACTCCCCCCCTTCTCTCATTTTCCCTCTCTGGTGAGATCTCTAATCCAGACTATGAGTGACAGCCCTCTATCTGTGAGCTGTTCATGATGGAAGGTTCCATCCCTTCGTCCTCCAGTCTCTCAACTCCCACTCCTACTCCTACTTCTTCTTCCTCACCCGCCGCCGCCTCTGTATTCAAACCTCGCAGGTCTGAGGATTGGAATAAATACAAAGCAACCATCGAATCACTCTATCGCGATGATCAGTTGAAGCTCCGAGATGTCAAAAGAATAATGGAGCGCGAGCATAAATTTGTCGCCTCGTCTGTCCTCCCTTTCTTTTGTCCTGCTACCCCTCCTCTGCTTCGTCTCTCCTCACACTGGCAGTTGCTTGTTTGCTACCCACATCCCTCACTATACTCACCACTTGTATTACTCTCTTCTCTCGTCTTCTTTTATTTGTTACATTCTTCTTTAGACACTAACATCCCTGTAGGGAAAAACAATATAAAGATCGACTGGCCGCCTGGAACATCCGCAAAAACATCAAAGCAAAAGAAGTCAATATCATGATTCGAAAGCAGCAAAAAAGGGCTGCCAGAGGAAAGCAAACAGTCTTTCGAGTGGCCGGCCAGAAAGTCGACACCAAACGCATTGCCCGTTTCGTCCGTAGATACGGAACGAACTCAACCTGGGATGGCAATGAGCCTCGCCCTGTTGAACCTCAACATGATAGTCCCGAACCCAGTATGCTCCTCGCTGTCTAACCCTTGTTGCTTGGATCGTGTTGTTGACGCTGAAACCAGCAACTCCGTCGGATATGAGTTATTATACTCCAGAGCCAGATGAGAGACCTACAACGCTATCTCCTCATCCAGAAAACCACCCACATCCCTGTGAGACTCCTGCTTCCACGCTTCTAAGTTATTCTCGCTGTACTTTCCTGGTACATGGCATTCGCGCAAGGATTCCTGTTAATCAAGAAAACCACCTAGTCGATTCATTAGATTCTGTTCACGATTCCGAACTAGACGACACGAAATCGCTTCCAGTCACTTTAAGTCCAACCACCTCCACAAATGATACCCCAACACCAGCCGAAACCTATACCATATTTTGCGATGACCCATGGCGCTCTCTCACCATGTACCAAGATCAGATTCAGAAACTCACCGCGCAGCTCGATAGAGAGACTGCTGGGTTCGTCTCGGCAGATGATTCTAGACAGCAGTGACTCTGGGACTGTTGAAAAAACCAGGCATGCAGCGCAAACCCCGAAATATTATCTACCTTGATGGTAAACCAGACTGCAAAGAATCCACTATCTCTTCTCCCTTTTGTTCGCTTCTAGGCCAGAGTATCTTATCCGATCGGCCTACTGTTGCTATGTAATGTTACCGTTTCTCTTCGTACAGCGCTCTGCCCTCCGGTTGGGGCCTTTTGTCTCGTCATTTCTTCCCCTTGTTCCCTTCAGAATGTGTTGAATATAGATCATGTATGGGCTTGATCGTATGTGGAGGACAGGTTGAATGTAGGTCTGGAATCCCCTTAGACAGGAGGACCAAAGATGAGATGAACCAATGATGGGCCCACGATCTGCGTCTATCTGACCCGGATGATACCCTTATATCTAATATTCTTGTTTATAGTACATTTCTCCGCTATCCACACACTGTCACACAGGACCCCGATTCAAGAAACTATTGCCTGGACTCTGGACCAGATCGAGGCATGGTAGATCACATTACGCCATTATGCACAACTCTATCTACACGCAGCACCTCGCCTACGTCGGGAATCCATTTGGCGGATCCCCAGTCGGTCCAGGACTCCAGAGTCCAGATCCTTTGATCTCCCTTTCGAACCAATATTATTGTCTCCTTTCGAGGAAGGAATGGTCGACCCACCGGGACCGCGATGAATTGCTTTTTCTCCAGCCTCCCCGGGACGAGGATCCGGATCCTAGTGCAGATTACAGCACATCGATAAGCCGATATCCGTGAATTCTGCGACGCAGGCTGCAATGGGGGATTGACATCAAGATCTCGAAGCCATAACCTTGTTGAGTGTTCCGGTCAGCGATGACCCACCAAGGGTACCATGTCTACAGTCTGCGAAACTCCTAAACTCGCCCAGACACCCCAAACACTACCGCAAGCAGTGCAGCCTATCAGATCAGGGACCGAAACAAAGTCAACGCACGGACCAGCCATCAAATCAACTCAATTGTTGCTAGCTTTGAGAAGCATTAAAAAAATTTTAAAAAAAAAAATTTTTGAAAAAAAAAAAAAAAAAGGGCTCGCTGGCATGGGATCCCAGGATGGCACAAGCCAATCCCTCCAAACAGGAAACGGTTCCAGGCCTGCGTTACCTGATGGAACTGCAGCAAACACAGAAACCAGAGTCAGCAAGCCTAGCACCAGACGTTGCTTGTTAGACTGTCGTACAGCGTGCAACATGGAATGCTAAAGTAGGTTTAATTCGCGAACCAGAACCACATAGAACACCATGCCAACAAGCAAGCATGCGGGGAAAGGCGATGAATTATTCCAAATAAGAAGAATAGGAGGCATAGATATGGATATAGAATCCGGTACGAACCGGACGCCACCCCACGGCCCAGGGACGAGGAGGTCGGAAAAAGAAACCATTAAGATCGTCGACTCGAGGTTGGCGCCAGGGTCGATAGTGAAGGACGAGATCTTGGAAGTTGGTCGTGACAGCCCTGAGGCGTAGTCTAGGTTTAGTAGTGATGGGCGTGTTTCATCTCGCGTTCTTGGAGGCTTGGACTCTATATCGGTAGAATAATTCATCACTCTCCAACTCCATCGTGTCCTCTGAAGTGATCTAGATTCTACTGTAATTTAGATCAATCGATCAGCAGCACGAATAAGATACACAAGCTCTTCCCCCAATCCCCATCCCCCATTTCAGTCCTCCTCCGAGGAGTAGTACTAGTACGACGACTTTGAAGTTTATACCTCCAGCTACTAGAAACTCTCCCACCACCATCTACTAACTGACTCGTATCCATGTGCGACTGTAACAATGGAACAACATCTGATCATCTCAAACCGAAGATGTAGTACGTTATTGGATATGGACCGAGCCATCCTCTTCTTCTACTAGATTACTACATCAACGCCATAATAATATCGCCAATGCAGTGCAACGATCATACCAAGGAAAAGGTGAGGTAAGCTAGCCTCGGCAGACGTTGGGGTGGGGGGAAGGGGGGAAAGCAGGATGATGTCGTTAAGGCCACTATAATCTTGATTACCCGGAGTTAAGTTGGTATATTAGGATATGGCCAGATTAGGAGTTCTTTGTTATAATAAGTATTATTGACAGAGAGAGAACTGTAAAGTTAACATAGTTATGAAGACAAGGCATTCTTCAGGTTATTTATAATCACGAGGCTGACACTGTTTTATCACGATTTCGGCTCTAGTTTCATTGCGTCTCCTTGACTTCACTTAAGTTAGCTTTCAGTGTCAAGCCGTTTGGCATCAAGCAGAGTCTAATAATAAAACAACGCTCGCTGTCATTCCAGGTTCCCACCCCACACAGGAAGCAAAAAGTACAGCCTCGAAGGCTGAAGCCACTCCTCAGTGAGGATGACGAGATTTCTTATCTCTCTGGACTGAGTCTGGAGTCTGCAACCGCTGAAGAGGCGCAGGTCGGCAGGAGGAGATCCTAGAATGATGATACGCTTCAAAGCCACTGTTTCAGGAATGAATGACAGCAGCTGAGTGGTCAATCCTTTGCGCCGAAATCCTGCAATTATGGCTTAGTCGCGCTCTAGTAACTTTAGTGACTTTACTCTACCCACAAGTCGGCACAAGTTGAGTTGTCAAGATGAAGACTCGAGCCGCCTTATTAATCGCTTTCGGCTCTCCCTGCGCGGTCGCTCTGCCGTCTCTCTCTCCTGACCTGCTCGAGTATCGTGCACACCACTCCGGCGACGATGCATTGGAATCTTGTCACTTTTCTGCCCCTGGCTCTCTTGCCTCTGGTGAGAGGACAGGGGACTGTTCAGGATCTCTGGAATCTTCCTGTTGCCCCAGACTATACGACCAATTTCACTGCAGGCACGTCGGTCAACATCAGCTGGAGTTCGGGTCTTGTACAAAATTTCGCGGGCTACTGTGAAGACTGCGATGTCACGGATGTGGACTTGTGGCTCACGAGTAGCGAATACTATCGCAGGCTAGAACGTGCGTTTCTTTTCCTCAATAATAATAATATAGGTTTTTTCAAGCGTATACTCACGTTGTATAGCCGGCGTAAACGTCAACACTACCTTCTCATACAACTGGACCATCAACATCGACGCCGACGACGTCGCAACTTCAACAGACTGGACACTGCGCTTCCTCCCCGCCGACGTCGCCTGGGGCGAGAACGACCAGGAAATCTCCTCTTCAAAATTCAACATCGACCCTGCACCGGAGGAACCCTCACCAACCCCCTCGCCCTCGCCGTCATCCAGCTCTACACCAACCCCAACAGCCACAACACTACCTGGCGACAGTGGTTCCGGATCCGACGACAGCCTCTCGACGGGCGCAAAGGCCGGAATCGGAGTCGGCGTCAGCGCTGGTGGCTTGATTATCATCGCTCTCGCCTTTCTTCTCTGGCGACGCCTCCGCTCTTTACCCGCCAAGGCACCGGATGATACAGCAGCAGCAGCAGGTGCTTACAGCGACTTCCACCACCCGCCTCCACCGGCAGATGGAATCCACCAACTCCCCGGTGCGGAGGGATACTTTGCTGCACCGATGGCCAAGCCCCCTGTGTCTGCTCCTCCATCTGAGTTACCCGTCGATGATACCAGAGTAGTCAATGGTGGGGAACTCGATGCGGGTGCGGACGGCCAACGGGTGCCCGTTGAATTGGACGCCAGCACACCACCTGAGACACGGCGATAACCTCGATTCTACGGCGGCGGCGTAGTAGGATCTTCACCGATCTTTCGATACCGATACCGATACCGATACTGTTATATGCGATATACAATATACCATTTCATTTACCCCCCTACTTATTACAACTTACTATACTGTACACTGGCGTCTCTTTCTGGCATTGTTTTGTTGATATCCAAGCCCCTGCATGTATATAGCTCTTCCTACCCTACACTTTACCTTCTTGTCTATATAAACCTGACAAATGTCTGAATAGAATTTAATATGTATCCATCCTTCGATGATATGAGTCCCAGCAACTAGACTACTTACTAGACTAGGCCAGACCCGACCAAATACCAGATCCCCAGCCAAGAGACGCCATAAACGCTTAGAAAAAAGAAAATAACACCCGCTAGCGGCCGTCCACTGAGTCCAGTCCAATGTCCATGGAGTCGTGGAGTCATGGACCAAATAATTGAAGACAGCAACTTAACTTTGAAATTTGAAGTTTGTCTGTCTCCATAATTCGGCCCCCACGACACGACGACTCTGAGCTCCCAACTCAAGTTCTCAACTTCGCAAGTTAACCAAGGTAAGGTTGGACTTAGTTGAAGTTAGACGCCTCTGTAGGTTCAAACGAAATTAATGATTATGTATATACGGAGTCGACAATAAATGGGGCCAATCAGTCCACGAAAATGGGGATCGTCTCTTGTTAGGTGTTCAGCTTTGGGTTAACCCTTTTTTTTTTTTTTTTGGATAATCTTATTCTTGACTTGAAGGGGCTCGGTTGGGGCTTTTATTATTAAGGGTTTATTGTACGGAGTAGCTTGTTGAGTTGAGTGATGATACGCTGGAGTTTGGAGTCTGGAGTATACTCGGTAACGCTTGGCAAAGGAAGGCGTGTTCCAGGGCCTGATGTCTCGGTGAGCTAGTGACAGGCACCTTGCAGCCGATAGACTTTATCACGATGGTCATCATGTCCTTCCATTCATCACTTTCCAGGTGGCTCTACCGCCGTGGTAAACGCGTCTTGGGTGGAGCTGGCCTCCGCGAGCCAGGATGGGATGGTTGTTTCTCTTCCTCGAAGGATATGACGGTCTCGAGTCCACTACCGGAGGGATGATCATTTTTTTCCTGTACAGGGCGGGAGTGATATCAATCCGTGTAATGTATGAACCGGCAATTACAAGTAACTGTGGCAAGCCATCTAACTGACCAGCAATCCAGGTGAAGTCTGGTGATCTTAGAACAGAAAATACAAAACGTTGAGAACACGATACTGCTCACGCTCAAACCTATACAGAAGAATCTTATCGAGCGACTTGTCGAAATACTGGCGCACGCCCATGATAACTTCTTCCAAGATGTCAGAGTCGGCTCTAGAAAGGCACCTGCAACATTTGCGCACGGCTCGACATCTAGAGAGGCGCCCGGCTTCGCAAGATATCGGACTATTGGAATGACCTCCATATGCTTTTATCTGCATTCGTCCTTCATATCAGTGCCACATCTCACGCTATACAATCAACAAGCGTACAAGCAATCAGCTCCCTCTCAGAACAGCTCCCAGAAGAGTTGCGGGAGTCGGACTGCTGGGATTGGGAGGATCTTCCTGGTCCATTGGCTGAGTTCGTACAAGCGCAAGATGGCCTCAAATTCAACAAGCGTGAGCTAGCAAGTCGAGCTGACCTTGAGCTTGCTTTCTACCTCCTCCAGAAACCCCGGGTCTTTGAATATACTTACACTCGCAACTTCAGTCTTGGCTGATTATTCTGCGTGAGGCTCCAAATGATATTGTCGCGCGGAAATGTTCTGGATGCGGCAAGGAACACCTGGATGACCCTTTTGCATACTGGTCAAAATCTGAGCCCGATCACTACATTCTTTGGTATTATTGGAAATCTAATTGCAGTCGCCCAGAGTGCAAGGCGAGTAATGTCAACCTGGTACCTCTCGGCAGCCGGTTAAAGCACCTGCCTGCAAGAAAGGAGCTTCTGAAGGAGAAGAATTTTGACCAGTTCGATCGTTGGTTTCTACTCCATGCAACCGAATTTGGAGCGCTCCCAACCGAACTTGAAGTCAAGTGCCAGGGCGAGGACTGCCAGGAGTCGAGAATAGTGAAGGCAAGGTGGACTGCCCACTCGACACCGAAAACAAATATCAGCATTGCTGGCCGAATTGCCGCTCTGATCGAGGCCCAAAGGTTGCTTGAGGTCGATAAGTCAATGGCACGAAAGAGGGAGGCTAGTAAAAATGGATGACGAGGTTTAGGATTAATGGATCATGGTTAGCCAAGGCAGGATGAAAGAAGATACTGAATGAAGTGCCTGATAGTTACTCTATATGTACAACTTATTACTTTTCATTTTTCATACCAGTCACTCACTCCATAATCATGCATTCATCCAAAATTACAGGATGTTGCCAAATTGTGATGAACTATGTAGATCTCAAACCAATCCACAACCAGCTTCCGGTCCTTTCCACCAGTGTAGGCCGTGTAATTCGGAAGTGTTATTCCATCCAGTCTTTGCCTACAGGTCAGTGTTGAACCATTGCTTGCAGGAAACGTCAACTAGCGTCTATATATCGCTAAGCACAGCTATCTCTGGTTTCAACCCTGCGAAAGGAGTAGTGAGATAAACCACGCATGTTTTTGACAAACCACCAAATGGTGTTTGTTCACGAGAAAGCAAAAAAAGAAAATCAACGGCCCGAAGGGCGGTTCGAACGCCCGACCTCCTACACCCAAAGCAGGAATCATACCACTAGACCATCCGGGCGGTTGCTGATAAAATTTTTTATGTAATAAATAACTTAAATTATGGGTTGTCCAGCACAAAGTCAATGCGTTGTTCAACACGGAATTATACAACCACCATGCCACCAAAAAAATAAATCCCGTCAAGAATTGATTGAGCAGGAAGGGAGGATCCAACTTGTTATTTCCTCTTAAAAATAAAAATAAAAATTCACACCTTTTCGTCGAGCAGCAATTGTTTTTAATGTGCCTCGTGGGACTCCACAAGACCAACTCAACAGACACCAATTTTGATTAAAACAGTACAACCACAACCTCCAGCTTTCTCAAACCCAGGAAGAGATTATAATACAATAGATAGTATCAAGGGATACGCGTGGTGTTGCTCCTAGGCATGTACACGTGCGAGAAATGACTATTCTTATTCTTCATGCTGATACAGCTACTATATCGGAACCTATTGATATTAATTGGGTCACTAACAACGACGAGAGGAGGTCAGGAGTGTATTTGCACGTAAATATAATTATTCTCGAGCTCAATGCGAGAATCCCAAGGTTATTAAGGCTCGGTTTAAGCAACTACAGAGGATTCAAGACAAGTATGGTATCCAGCAAGAAGAAAGATATCTTCAATTTTGATAAAACTGGCTTTATAATGGGTTTAATAGCAACTTCTTTCTATACGTTAACTAACCGCTTAAAAAGTCCCAAAAAAAAGGCCCGAAGGGCGGTTCGAACGCCCGACCTCCTACACCCAAAGCAGGAATCATACCACTAGACCATCCGGGCGATTATAAAAAGGGGATGACAATCAGATCATAAAGTAGGGCTCCCCAGATTTCTGGGTGTTCAACAAAGCAGGGTAAGTTGAAGCTGGCTGGCGCCTGGGCTGTATGTAATGTGTGTGCTTTCACAATTTGGCAAATTTTCAGACGATCTCCCCCGTTAAACAGTAAGTATTATTTATTAACCGTATTACTGTGAGAACGATGTGTGACGAAGATCAAGATCGCAGAAGGACAAAAAAGATTTGGGCCCGAACCGCGATTCGAACGCGGGACCTCTCCCATTTAGGCTTTTCACCTGGGCGCTACCCGAAGGGAGAATCATACCTATTTCTCTGTTAGAATTAAGGTTGCGTGCCAACAGGTTCTTCCGGCAACTTACCACTAGACCATCCGGGCGGCAGATATTAATCTCGCCACCCCTTGGACTTGTAACACCGATGGCCGGCAGAAAATCTCAGGCTTCTCCAGATGAAGTTATGGCTCCTTAGTTTGATCGAAGCGCATGTGGATCATGTCTTCATTTTCTTACCTACGCAGGTGTTTGAAGGTCGTTAGTAAGTATATTTAAGTGAATAGAATTTGCTTTGGATGCTATTTCCCTCTGTGCAAATAGCATCTAGGTAGACAAGGTTGAATGGGCTTTCAGTGTATATATATATTTTATACTTGTGTGGGTGTTAAGAAGTTATGAATTGTTTGTTTGGTGGGTCGCTATAAATCAAATCGCTCCCATTTAAATACAGAATCACGCCTTCTTGATACATGCTAAACCTTGAACATCCTTGCTGTAGGTTCCATTCATTCCATCCATGATTGGTCTGTACTGTTATGGTCTTACATGTTTGGTCAAGAAGTTTGTGGCACTCATACCCCCAGGTTATGTCTCTTACGCGAGGAACAATAATGATATACTATTAGTTTTCTAAATCTCCCGATCCTTGTACTTTACTGTACTCAAACCTGTTTTGCTGAACAAACAAATGATATCTTCGACCCGCATCCCTCTCTCATTTACCCATCACGATACCCTGCCATGTCATATGCCTGGCCTCGCTTGGACAACCCTCTCACGCACAATATTAAGAATAGCCCTATTTGCACATTCGCCGTCCCGCCAGGAGAACCGTGAAACCTGTTCATGGGATTGTACTACAAGCACTACCTCGCTCAACCCCATCTCCGAACCAACCACGAGCAGATCAGTCAGGGAAAGGTGTACAAAACGCAGCTTCAAGCAGACTAGAGCAGAAACCACGCTTGTCCGCCAATGGCAGGAGCAACCAGCAGAACATACCACCGGATATAGAATGCGTGACGGTTGCCAGGGACCGGGAACTTACCTCAGTTGTTCGCTGTTTCCGGTTTTTGATATGCGATGTCAGGGCAACAAGGAAAGTACGGCCCGGGCTCGAATATTAGAATAGGAAGAACACCCCGTCATGGGCTAGATGTAGAAGGTACGACCGGGCCCTGCGTATTCTTTAGGCAGTTGCTTACGTACTGGGTAGTTGATTGCTCCTTCCTCGTATGGTAAGCCTGACTCCATTGCACCTGTCTTGGCGGAATTTGTACCGCCAATATAGGAACGTGGAAGGTGCGACTAGTTCCAAGCTTGCATGGAAGGAGCAACTGACCTTGAGTCTGGTCACAGTGTTCATGGTCCCAAGATATAACGTACCTACAACTAGGTCGTTAACGAGCATATCCTATCATTATCTTGGAATAAATATTTACAAGCAGCCATCCATGGAGCGTCTCCACGTATAAAAATCAAATTGTCGCTGAGATGACGAGCCTGACACCACAGCGTAAATCTAAACCCGGGAGTATCGAAGAGGAAGCACTGTGGTCTGTGGTCAGGATCAGGGTGTCTGGGGAAAGGTAGGGCTGACTTACAGGAGCTGTAAGAGTTTGAGCCTCGGCGACGTCAAACTTTAGTCCTTGCATCAGGACGATTGGGAGGAAGTACGAGACCGCATAGCTGGTTTGTTAGCATAAATAGTAAGCAGTGGATGCGAACGACTCACATCGCAATAGCAGTCATCAGGAAATTGAGGCAAGCAGCCCTCCCTGCCATTCGAGGCCGTACTTTACTTGATTATCTCTCTATTATATATCTACCCGCAGGGCATATTTTACGTACTGACTTTTAAACAAACCCCTGCTTCCAAACACTACTATGTAGTAATAGCAGACATTTATACTGTACAATAGTACTCTTTTCTGTCATACAGTGGCTAAAACTCCAGCTTATAGCCAACATAACGCCAGTCCATGGACATCATCGATCTATGGTCCATAGGGCTATCCTGAATGTCCATCTATACTTACTAAAAGTAAAACTTTAGAAGGGATCTAGAAAATAACATCTCCCGAGTGCAAGCGAGGGTCCCCAGCTTGTATATTATAGAACTGCACTATACAACCGTATGTCAAAATTGGGGACTCGGGTCTATTGGCCTCGAGCCCTGTCGTTATACTAAAGATAAGTAAGTCCCTGGACTATCCTAGTATCTTTAGTTTTCACTCCTAAACGTTCAGCTCCATCGTACCTTCTCTACCAATGACCTTCTCTTGCCCTATGGGTCGCAGACTTGAACATACCAGTATTTGGGAGAAGAAATATTTTCAGGGATTTGAAGGAGATTCATTGACTAGTAAACTAGGAAGAACGCATAGAAAGAAGGTACAGATAACCCCGGCTTGTTGAATAACCCATGGAGATTGTCCTCCACGACATAGAAAATGCGGCCTGTTGAAGGAACCACGGACAGAAAAAAAGAGAGCAAAAACAGCAACAGATAATGTGCTGTGCTATGCTGTATCTAGATCACATATCTAGATCAACCAGAGATATTCTAGGCCACCACCTATTTGCACTTGTCATCCCCCTGAACAATAACCGTCCACTTATCGGGATGATCAATAACACCACCGGCAACCGACTTTCCACGGTAAGTTGTTTTGCAATCGTTGAAAATAGTGGAGGCGCCCTGACGGATGTCCTTGATCAACATGGTACGGTCCTTCTTAGTGTCCTAATATAACAACAGCGCATAAGTTAGTACATCTGATTCCTCTAATATCGGGGCGGCGAACTGAGTCCGTTCACTCACCTCATTACACCATCTGATGTTAGTCTTTTCACGGCAGTAGACCTCTCCACACGAGTTCGGGTCAAGTCTCAAGGCCGAAGGGAGACTACCACCGGGACCATGGAGGTCCATGGATTCAACCCAGCGCAGGTAATTGATTGCGCGTCCGAAGCTGTCGACGGGAGCTGCGATGGCTTTGCCAGCGCAGTGGACAGTGTGCTAGGTAGGTCCAGTTGGTTAGTATAGGATGGGTCATGCTGGGGAGCTGGGGAACGCGTACACCGGAGGCCATGGTGGCGAAGATGGCGAGCAGGAGGGTGAGAATGAGGAAACGCATGTTGGTGGTTGGAAGTTGTATGTGGATTGGATGTGGGTTGTATGGAAGAGGAGGTTGTGGGAGGATCGAGAGTTGAATGAAGGCTTTGGAGACCAAGAGATTAAGATATCAAGAGGACAAGGAGGCTTGGGAGTTGGGAGGTTGAGAATCAAGAGGAACTTGGAGGGAGCAAAGAGTTTTATTTATCATTCTTCAGGCCTTGCTTAAGGAGACTTGTGTTAGTGAGAAAAGGATGAGTGAATTAAGAGGATAGGGAAGAGAGGGATTTCCCATCTCAAGCAGGGTAATTCACTCAAACATTCACAGAAAATCCCAGACTAGGTGACTTGTGTTACTCTCTCCTCATGTAATGGAAACAATGCCAGTGTGAATAACACTAGATCTGCCTAGACTATATATGCATTACGTATGTAGAATCACAAGAGCAGCAGAAAGCTCAGCTTGGAGTAAAAGGCTCTGGGAGCAAGTGTGCTTGCAGTATCACCGCTGTTGACTGTAGATAACATAGCCAACTGAGAGAAGAGGGAGGGACAGTAGATTCGAACGATTGATCCTGGTTGCTTTAGGCAAGCTACGCGGGGAACACAAGGAGCCTGTTCAAGATTACTCTACTCTGAAAGATCTACACTCGATAGCCAGTTGTGTGTTCTGTAGGTTTCATCGTTGATGAGAGATTCTAAAGGAAATAGTCAAGTACAACACTGGCTTGTTGAATAGCCCACATCCCTAGTTAACAGGAAAATAAAAGGCTGTGGCCTGTTGAAGAACCACCAACAGAAGGAAAGCACAAGAGATCATCTATCTAGATCAGTGGCCAGGCCTGCAATCCTCGTGGGACTGCACAACAAGGGACCACTTGTCAGGGTGGCTAAGAACCCCACCAGCAACTCTCTCCCCCTTCCAGGTATCCTGGCATTCATGCAGAAGCACATTGGCGCCCTCAGCCATGTGGACAACCTTCATGGTACGCGGGTTCTTCGTATCCTATAAATCAGAGGTTAGGGAAGTCCAGGGAGTGTCTCGGTGTACTGTACTGCACTCACATCATTACACCACCTAACCTGAGCGCCATGTATACAAACAACTGGTTCACAGGAGTTGGGGCCAAGTGTATGTTCCTTGGGTGGCTTAGGCCCAGGAGACCAAAGGACTCCATCGGCAACCCATCGCAGGTAGGTGACACAATCTGCCAACCCGTTAACGGGAGCCGCAATTGCTCTGCCGGCACAGCGGACTTGATGCTAGAGAAGAAGTACAGTTAGTATGGATTCTGCGAGATCACTAGAGGAACCACGTACACCAGAGGCCGTGACGGCGAAGAGGGAGATTAGGAGAGTTAGGAGGAAGCGCATGTTGACGGTTCGGTGGGAGTGGGAGATTGAAGGAGAAACTTGAAGAGGCTTTGGAAGATGGTCGAGGGGAGTTGAAGGCTTTCGAGAAACGGACTGGGAGAAGAGAGCTGTGGAGGATTGGGGAGTACCAGGTTACAAGAGTGAATTTACTACTAGAATAGACACTCTCCTTCACAAATTTTGCCAGAAATAGAAATGGCCTCATCAGTTGGTGGAGAATGGCCAAAGGTAGTTATCTCACCATCGTCGACTGCAACCGCGAAGAGAGCCATAGGTAAGTTCTGACCCGGAAGGCAGTCTGTGACTCTAGTAGTAGTATACATAATATATAGAGCAAGCGATTATCAGATAGAGTCAGAACAGCTGGATTGGAACAATGGACCATGTCCTAAATGAAAACAGCTACTACAACAGAACCGGCCACCCCTCCTTCCACCCCAGCCGATTCCACCCAAACTGGTACTGAGACTGTGAAAGCCCAATGGATTTATCCGCATAGTGATAATACAGCACATGCCCGTACTGCTTGTCCTCAAAGACACCCTGTCCACCGGGTCCGTAGATGTTTTCATGAGAGGCGAGTAAGGTCATCCCGCCGCTTTTGAGGCACGACTTGCCGTCTTCATCTACCTATATATAGTAAATAGGACATATTAGTTGGCTGTATATGCAGTATAGAAATGTGTATAGAGAGAGAGAGGGAAGACTTACAAAACCCCCCTGACTAGACTTTGACCGACACATGACAATCCTATACTCCTCTCCCTGCTCAGGCAGCTCCTTTTCATACCCAGCTGCTCTACCTGAAGAGAACAACAGATAGTACCAATCCTGGTACTGGAATATAAACGACGCTTCGATGTGGTGATTTGCCGTACTGTTATAAGCAAGGTTGCTTGCTGTCGTCTCGGAATCATGCTTCACCTTAACCATGTTATCTAGTGGTACCTGGAACAGACCATCCCAGTAAGACCCGAAATTGAGATACTGTTTGCCCTTGTCAGAGATCCAGTTTGCGTCAATGGCATTATACCGTGATTTTGATGTTGAGTGCAGGATAGAGCCGTGGTCTGTCCAGGTTCCGGGTGTCATGTCGGGGGAGGATGCAACTCCGATTACACTGTCATGGGAGCCGCGGGTTGAGACGGCGTAGTACATGATATATTTCTTTGTTTCTGGTTCGTAGTGGACATCGGGCGCCTGTTTAAAGATAAATCAGTGACCATATATGGAGAGTAGAGGAATAGAGGAGAGGAGACAAACCCATAATTTTGTCCGACCAGGGTGATCAATTACAGATCCATTTGCGAGAGCTACTCCGGTAGCCTTCCACGGACCGATCAGTGAGCTGGCTTCGTGAATGTGAATACCATCTCCCGATGCAAAACGGAAGTATCTTCCGTCTGAATTGCGTTGGTAGAAGCCTGGGTCATGGGTCCAACAGTCGCCTGTACAGGCCCCAGGTGATGGATAGGTGGAGGCGACTGCGAGAAAGACGTTGACAATGTATGAGAGACTGAGCATCATCATGTAATTGTATTTGTACTTGGACTGGATGGAGATAGACAAAGTTTAGATAGACAAGGATTTCGACGAAAGAAGGGCTTGAGAAGACTTTAGAGAGAATTGCCACTGGAGAAGGCCAGATATAACTCTGTATCATTGTATGTTGTCACCGAGAAAGTACCTAGATCTCAAGTTAATCTTATGTAGGGGCACGGTAATTTCACGGATAACGTCGAGTCTCCAGTATGTCATGCAGGGGTAGCATGGGAGACAAATCTCATTGAGAATGTGTTCCAGGTGTGCTGCTTTTACTCTGGTAGCTCTGCAGCCGGATGTTGGGTGTGAATGTTGAATGTTGGTGCTGGTCCGATGTTGGTGATACTCGAATGCAGGCACCTAGACTAGAGCATCTGGATATCAGGATATCATGTCTGATCAGGCAGAGCTGTTACCTGGAAGTGGATCTACAACCACAAAAGGTCCGATATAGAATCATGTGAACCTCTACAGACTACTCAAGGACGATCTGTGATACTAAAAAGCGTAGATTAAGCGAGATGAGCCAGGGTCCTAGGAAATCCGCATGTTCAAGGCTTCGCGGGCCGCTGCAGGACTGACTAGGATGCTTGATGGATGATCCCACGAATCAATATCTGGCTTGGTTGTTGGCTGTTGGCTGTTGGCTGTTGATTGTTGGTAAGAAGCGCCGTTTTAGCAGGTGGCGGTCTTCGCTGCCGCAGCAGCAGCAGCAGATCATTCCCACCCTATTAACTTTTCGGCAGGAGATGCTGCCTTGATAAGACGTAGCCTATCAGGAACACGCGTACTGCATGGATAACAGATGGCCATTTGGAACCGCTGTTGGAACCGCGAGAACAAGCCAACAGAGCTGTATTGCTAAAGGAACAATGATAAATCATCATGTATTTGAGGGAACAATCCGATTTATATGGGATATTGATCCCGTCCGGGACTTGCCTCCAACCAGTTCTCTTTCATCTCTTTACTCTCCACACAGCAGATTACACTACAGACCATGTCCTGCAACATGACCGTTGTCTGCCAGTGTCCCTGTTTACTAGAAGCAATCCATCCTACCTGTTGTATTCATGCACAGCCAGCTGAACCAATAAAGGCGCCCCAAGACAATACGCACAAATACTCGCCATTGTCTAAGTCCAACAGCAGCGGTGGGAGCTCGGTTTACAGTCTCCGCAGTCGCTTGACAGAAGCAAGCTCTACTGTGTCCAGCTTGACTCTCGTGGACCACGAAACACGCTGGGAGCCTTCCACGGTGTTGCGTCCGCGCACGTTTGCCAAAATCCCTGAAGATTACAGCACAGCTACTGGCGAGCTAGTCCCCAGGCCCCTTCTTGTTCGCAATATTGGACGACCATCTTTACCTCAGTCCCCGCCTCCAAGCTACTCGAAGCTGGTAGATAAGCCTCTACCCCATTTGCCAGCCGGTGCCACCACGCCCGTCTATCAATCTATGCAATTTCGAACGTCCCGGCAAAATATCCTGGACACTCAGGAGATGAAGACGCACCGTGCTCTTCCTCAAAAGCCGCTTCCATACCATCTATCAGAGTTAGATCAAGCATTCAAGAAGGCAGGGCTCGTCTCTCCCTCGTCAGTCGGTCCTGGAGACAGCGGCTCTCGACATCACCAGGACTCAGTGGCCCACAGCCAGATACCTGTGACTCCCACCCAGACGCCTCAACGGAGAGCACAGCTACAGCCAAAGCAGTCCCCCGACAAGAACGTTGGCCTCGGGATCACCAACGTTCGGTTTTGTGATGGAATCTCCGAAAAGAAGACGGATCCGAAGCCATCTCAGCGGCGCGCAACTCAACCCAGGAGGCATTCTCATGGCTTGGTCCAGACGATCCAGCGCTTCTGGCCATCCAAATTATTTAGCCGCCCGCGCTCGCGGTCTCTTCCAGCTCCAACCATCCCTCCTCGTCCACCTAGTCCGTTCCCAGCTACACTGCCTCAGCAGCCGGCTATGCAAACCCAGGCGGTTAGACAGCCTCAGACAGCACTAGAAAGAGGACCGCCACTCAGTCCCACCACTCGCATGAAACGTGTCCTATCTGTTCTGATGGACGAGCGCGTCTCCCTTGATTTGAGTAATGTTGCCAGGACAGCTGAACTTGACCGACTCCTTCAGCGGACGCGACTCATGGTAGCTGATGGCCTCCAGCCTTTTGGCTACCAGATGCAGGCGACCAAGAGCTCGGATCCGCTTTTGGGACAACGAATGCCACCGAGTTCCCCTGTTTCCAAACACAGCCTGTACGAACTTGATGGTCGCCCGTTGGCTTCCCTTGCTGGTCCTCTACCTTGGGTTTCAACCCTGCAACATGTGATGGAGAAGGTTGACAGCCTTGAGGAACTTTTCTCCTTGGCCCTTGTAAACAAAGCTGCCTACACAGCCTTCAAAACAAATGAGCTAGGCCTGATAAAAGCTACAGTGTGGAAAACCTCACCTCCGGCATGGGAGCTTCGGCAGGCAAGTGAAGTACCCTGGAATCCAGAGACTCTCCCTGGCAGTCAATCTCTTGCCGCGAGTCTATACTTCCGACACTATTCCCGAGACCTATGTTACCTGGCAGGGATCAAATTCTTGCTGGAGTACCACTGTCTGCCGCTTCTTGGTGAAGATATAATCATCGGCCTCCGTGACCCCTTCAGCATTCAGGCAAACGAGGTAGACGCTGCCGTTTGGCGGATTTGGACATTTTGCCATCTATTTGGAAACCGAAAGGACCGCGAACAAGACATCATAGGACAACAACAGTGGCTTCGTGGTGAGGGATCTGTAGACCTTCCACCGGTATGCCAGACCTCACCAGACCCTGCAGACTTCAATACTGTTCTATTTACTCCGTTTGAGGGGTTTGCCCAAGGTAACCCTGGTGGACTCTCGCAAAAGCAACTACTACACATGCTTGAAATCTGGATAGCAATGGGAACCTTGTTGGATTTTCTCCGGAAAGAGACGCGCCGCGCGCGCAGAAACGGCCTGTTTGAGGGTGCTGATCTAGACCCAGAAACCTCCAAGGAGGAGGTGAGGATGTTGAGTAAGTCACTCATTCCGTCTTCAATTTGCTTTTACCGTAAGGCTAATTCATTACCTTTTCTTCAACACAGGAGACTGGTTGGGCTTTGTCCTTACGCTGGGGCCGGCTGCGGTCCTGGAGCTTGCACCGCTTGGCCCAAGCACAGATCCAGATATCGCCTTTGGCCGGGCGAGCTCGAATGGATGGACACATTGGACGCCTCCTTCTCTGAATGCTCCTCGATCCAACTTCCTAGCTGGGGTTGTTCGCAGCATGTTGCGGACTGCCCCCGATGGTGAGTCTGATCATGACGCGCTGTCGCCAACAGAGGTACTGGCGGAGGGAGGTTGGTTCTAGAAAGATCAATTTTTTTTTTTTTTTGTTATGGAGAATATCTGATTTATTTGTGAGACTAATGCGGTTGTCGTTCTGTTGGTAATGCTCTGCTGTAATCACATAATTTCATATACTCATTATTTTGCGTACAAGTTGCGTCTGTTCTTCGTAGCGCCGCCCTACAAGGATCTTGTGAGATTTTTTTACGGTCAACAAGTGCAATGTATGGCAGCCTGCGCCATAACGCCTTGTTTCGCTGTAGCTGTGCATGACGGTGCCTGAGCATCCAGATAGCGCAATCAATCTTAGGGAAATGAACTTCTTGATTTGGATTCCTTGCCAGAAATCATGTCTGCCTGATAGACCGGTGTATCCGAATCCTCGTCTAGGACCACCGTCCAGGGTCCAACTACTAGCCTCGGCCTGCACGAAAAGAATCTTGAGATTAACAGACCATCGCCATGGGGATAGAAACATGAGAGAACATGGCAGCCTGCAGTTGTCCGAGTCTCGACGCGACCAGACCCTTCCAACAGCAGGCAAAGCTGTTTCAAGATGAGAACTTACAATAATCACCACGATTTTCAAGTGTTGGCGTTTCAGTGTGCTCTCATCCTGTATGTACCTAGGGAAGGTTAACCCCGAGCTGTGCCGCAATCTGAAAAGGTGTCATGCATTGTAGTCGAACCGACTGTCCTTGGATGGAGGAAATGTGGTTGAGGGTGATTGAAATGAAGCTAAAAAAGGACCTATAACTATCAGAATTAATTGTCCGAGCGTCACGCAACGGAAAACAAGAGACCCTGGACCCTATCCTGGACCCTGTAATCCATTATGTTGGAATCCTGGATCGGCGTTGGCGCATGCTCGATCCACAATACTGATGTGATTCGGTGTGCATTAAGGCTAAGCTCTCTATCTCAAATCAAGCCTCTACGAGTCTATGGAGCAATCTCCAGGAATTACGCGCTGAGCTACCAACAATTATTCCAACCGGTTCCATCTTGCATCAGATTTAGGACGCCTCCAACAAAAATAGCCAACATTCTCTACCCTGGGACCGCAACGCAGCCTCGCACCATGGAGGACTGTAGTCCCATCACAAGGGGAAAAGTATCTGAAAGCTAGAGCAAATCTGAAAACAGTATCCGTATTTTCTTTTCCTTTATCAATATATTCCCTGGCTTTTCGTCGTTCATTTCTATCTACTCTACTTCCCCCCACCCGAGTTTCTACCCCAGCCTCCTAGCGAACAGTATGCCTTTCATTCTTTTTCTTCTTTTAGCATTGACCTCTTCTACTACTGCAATTGTTGTCGGAACCGACGTCTCCTCTTCATTCAACAGCGATGACCTTGTGCAATGTTTGCCATATAACAAGGGCTTGATTTCAACAACCACCGCCGCATTTACCTCGAGATATTCCAACCCGCTACTTACCTGGACCGAGGCTATTTATTCGAATCCAAATCCTGATTCTGATGCAGATGATTTGGCTACTGTGAGGCGCGAGTTTTACTTTGGTTATTCTCCAAGTAACTCCTCTGGCCCTAGCACATCCTTCCACGCCTGCACCCTGTTCTTCTACGACGCATCTTCACTACCTGATGCTACACCAGATGATTCACAGACAGCACTCAACTGGGGCAAAGAGCTCCCCAATGACTGTGTTGCGAACCTCATAACACACATTGATAGCGCTGCTCAGAGAACTATCGTTCAATCTGATCAAGACGTTTCCACCTTTTGTCGCCAGCAGCAAATCGACTTATTGGACTATCATGTGGATTCTTGCCCTGGATTCAGCATGAATATTACTGATATAAATGGTATTCATTCCTATTGAGTTGACAAATGATCCATCAAGATAGATTGCTAATATGCTGCACAGCATTCACCACCAACCTCTCCCAGTCAGGGAACTGCAGCCTCAGGACTGGCGAGAGCTACAACCTTCGCTTGATAGACATGTTGGAACCATCAAGTCCTGAGGAGACACCTAGACCCAAGAAGCTGGTTCAAGGCACCACTCCAGTTATAACCATCTTATTTCCTACTTCTGGTTTGAATACTTCAGAGCCTGAGACACACTACACTGTGTTAAAGGCTGAGAGGAACGTGCCGTCACTGGTAAATAGATTAGAGGCTCTGAAGACCAGCCCAATTGAACTTGTTTTCCTGAGTTGGATAGTGGGCGTTTTCTTTTCTATCATGGAGTTTTCAAGGCTGTAATGACAATCTCGAGATCCTGTACAGCAGCACCTTCTCAGTGCTCGAATGACACTTTGACTTTATTTACTAGCATCATCTTTGCTTTGAGTGATTGGACTATAACTAGTGAACTAAACTAACTCTCTGTGCCTTTCTCCTTGGAAATTGAAGAAGCATCTGAGAGCTATAGGAAAGGCAAGAGCTCCATCACAGTATACTTAGGCTACCACAATCTCAGTTCAATGCGATAGCTTCTGCCCATTGATCGTAATATCAACCGTAGAATTTCCAACAACATAGTTGTCGGATTTACCTCTCTAAGGGGGGAGTGCTTACATGCCTAATGCAAGGAACTGTTGGTCTATGCACAGTGCACACATTAAATCAAGCTCCAATCAGGTAATAGAATATTCCAATACGGCAACAGTTTGTTGGTTATTTTCTTTTTATAAAAATAAAAAAAAAAGGGACGAAACAAGGGGAAGAGAGGCGCGAGTTAGAAGCTGTGGTGCCTCCTGGTACCACTCCAACCTGGCGATCCAGCTTAACGGCAAAACCTACAAGCCCAGCTGTTTCTGGATCGGAGGCCCCCGCCAGGATACCGGACGACCGACCAACGACTTCCCCCAGGGCATCGGCCTGCACATCATCGACTTTGACAGCACCGAGGCCCGCCAGACGCAATACCTCAAGCACCCGGAGACCCTATGCAAGAGCAAGCCCCGGCTGCACATGTACCACGAACTCTTGGAAATGTCGTGTCTGCCCATCTTCGAACTCGAAAGCGTTCGGGCGACCCTGGGCACACCTGTACCCATCCAGAAGACCTGATTGAAAGCTCTCATCCCGACCACACCGCTACAGAGCTCTGTCATGACCCGAACGCCGCTGGTTCCGGACTTTCTTTCGCATAGTGAGGGCCTCATGTGTGAGATGTGTACTCGTACTCTATGGCCTTTGTGCGGGAACATGGTCAAGGAGGATGCTTTGATGTGGTGTTGAAGCAGATACGTCGACACGCTTCTGTTGGTGGGAATATTACCGCTCAGGCAAAGGTTGCACATGGCCCTGCCAAGGTGTATAAGAATACTGTGAAGTGGGACTGATGCTTATAATATATATATATATATATATTTTTAATTTTTTTTTTAATTTATGTCCTTTGTTTGTATCTCTCCATCATATATGGATATAAGGGTAAGTTAAGAAAGTTACGTAAAAGGCCCTATTGTACCCCTTGCAAGTACTAATAGAATGCTTTTAAGGCACAATATTTATATCTATGAAAAGTAGATATTTAGAAAGAAGTGAGGGTCACCAGCTTCAAGTCACTGGTATTGAACTGTCGCATGTTTTTAAGTCAGTATACAGAGCTACTAGTCTTCATAGCCAACAATGCAACAAGGAGAGCTACTCTTGTATTCAAAGGTACCAAATACTCTGCTTTGTCCACGGACAAGTTAAACACTAAAAAGGAGCAGATGAACAGACTCATGCCAGAACTTAACAGATACAGACATCTGATCATTCTCTATCTAGGAAGCTATCGAGAGGACACTCCAAATAGATCTACGAAACCTGGCTCTTCGCCTTCTCAAAACTAACCTCCAGCGTCGCAAAATGCTCATTCCCATCCATCCACTCCATACTCCCTCCCAAAACCCCCGTCGTGGTAGTCCGACGATTCACCGAATTGCTAAAATCCTGCGGCCCCCAAGCCCGCAACACCCACAGCCTCTCCACCGGCGCCGTCAACTGCAACCCCGACTTCCCGCAGTTCTACAACATCCACGACTCCGGAATGAAAGACATCTTTCAAGAAGCAGCTTCCTTCCGCGCGAACTCCCAACAGGTATGCGATGATATCGTGCCGTACCTTTACAAGCCAGAGCAGAAGGAACACACCTTGTACTTCGATGTCCATGACGCGGATATCTATGTCAACACCGAACAGGTCCTCTGGGATAAGACTCTGCGGGTTGTGTACAAGGTCTCCCTTACGGATAAGGGGTATGAGGGCGTGCATGGGAGGAATCCGGTCTCGCAGAAAGCTTTCAATGGGTTCTGTGTTGGGGCGTTGGAGGAGTATGGGACGAAGGGGAAGGAGAAGGAGAAGAAGGGGTGTACGAAGGCTTCGATTGCGTTGCGGATAGGCGAAGTGTCCACCGGGAAGGCGATGGTTATGGGGATGAGTGGGAGGGCTGTAGTGAGCACCTGCAGCATTTGGGGGACTCTGGGGATCATTTTGGTTGGATAGGTTTTGAATGGGGAGTTGAGACTCAGGAGGAGTTGTTGTAGTATGAATAAGGAAGACAGGAAATATTGGTTTAGAGACGGCCTCTTATTGCTTTCGTTTGGAATCTGGTATCCTCAATGCATGTTCGGGCACATTGCACCTGTTATTCCTACAAGCGTGATCTATAGCACTGAAGTGATGGAGGTTTTAGGCTCAGCCTCAACGTCACCATTTTGTTTTTTCTATCTAGCTGCCTAACAGATGAAATGCATTTAATTTGTTTTAACTAGGTAGCAGAATTGAAAGTGATACCAACAGAGAGAAACTACTGTGTGCATCATGTAATTGTATATCTGAAGCAATTACTAGGAGCCAGGTACCCGCGTGGTTGTGCAGATCAGAGGAACTATTGGCTAATTTATAGATGATGTTGGTGACAGGTCACAGACCAACAGTTCGCCTACTATATTTTTTTTATTTGATTCGAAGCGTTCGTCCTGGGCCTAGTGCTGCAGTCTAGGAATCAGGCAGAATAATTCAGTTGATGCAGATGTCAGAGAATATCCAATGTTGGTGTTTCAGAATACGTTCAGGATATCATATGAGCAAAGAATTAATCCTTCTAGGCTTTCAAAGAAACAATATGTTAGAGATAAATGCCCGAAATGAACCAATTCCATCTTACTGGCTGCGTGGTGTTGCTATTCGATGTTTGTATAGTAGAGACTGTTGAGAAAATCTGTAGAATCCATTGCATCCGGAATTGATAAATGGCTTTATACTTCCTCTCCATACATGCATTAGCCCGTTCTTCATCCATCTTTTGCCTCTGTTATATGATCTATACTTAAGCCACGCGCTTCAATTGGAAGCATTCCTTTCTCTTGGCTGCCTTCGTAGGCACTGCCCTAGAAACCTCTGCCAGAGCAGGTATGGAGTCACCTCCCGCCCCAAACAGAGCCAGATAAACATACATGTATATGACTAACACTTCTCAGTCCCAAGCCAGAACCTGTCTGATTATGGACTTCACCCGAGACTGGAAGTCCCAGCGCCCAAGCCAATCCTCCCTGTAAGCGGGCAGACGGCCAACCCTGTGCAACCGCGCATGTACCCTCTATCGAAGAAATCAAATTACAATTGACCAAATTGGAGCCAGATGGTTGTCTCGTCTATTCCGGCGGACCCCCAGAACTACCACTTCCTAGCAGGTGAATGGCGGAATCAGAAGCAATATCTCCAATACCGATGCTGTCAATGATGTGGCGTGACGATGATTGGCCCGATCAGTTTACAAAAGAGGGCGGCGCATCTAAAGACTTGATGGATCGACGTTCTTCACAGGCAATGGCTGAGCTTTGCTCTGGTGTTGTGTACGTTTTGCTTCCCAGAATCACCAAAGGAACAGATTGGAAACAAGGAACGGTATGGGATCAGTATGAGTGGCCGAATCTCGGGTCGGGCGTTACGAAGGTGATGCGTGTTAATCCAGATGATGATGTGCAGGAAGTTATCAAAGGGGTTTAAGGAACTATTCTATATCAGTGTTATTAGGGAGTAGTATCAGGCTTAGCACTTTCGAGGGACTTGTCATTCTTTACAATAAATCTCCCACATTTATAATTGATATAGTACTTTCCAGCTAAGATACCTCAACATAACTATTTTCCTGGCAGTAAGCTAATATGCTTATTCAAAACATCCAGACAGGATTGGTGTCCTTGCATCTCGGCCGGTTCTAATGCAGGCCTGCCCTCTGTGTCTTTGATACTTGGGTTCGCGCCTCGTTCAAGCAACAGCTCGACCACCGCTGGCTGCCCTCTAAATGCTGCTTCACAAAGCGCATTCCTAACCTCATAGCCCTCGAATATGTCGGGGTTGTTGGCGACCTCGTCGATGGGTGCACCCCGATCCAGCAAGTAACTGACCACGTTGCTCCGTCCATGCCCAGCCGCCCTAGCCAGTGCGCGACGGTTCTTCATCACTGCGCCCGAATTCAAGAGCGCCTCAATCACGGGAATGGTATTCCAGGCTGCAGCTCGCTCAAGTGCAGTCCAGATATTCATGGAATAGCTTAGATTTGGATCGGCGCCTCGCGAAAGCAGGAATTGAACCATATCCAGATCACCATGAAGGGATATCCTGATGAGAAGGCGTGTCGGCACCCTTGCTTCCAAGGTAGTTAAGGATGAGAGAGGTGGCTTTACATGAGAGGGTCATCACTCCAAGGATCGCATCAAAACAATCGTGGCACTTTCTGGCCACAAGATCATTTACAATATCTGAGATTCAAAGAATAAGGCTGTGTCCTTAGAGAGATACAGTTGACATCATGTGCTCACCGCTGATAATTGGACAGCCTCGCTCATAGTTAAAGCTAGTGCTTTGGGGTGATTACAGCGCGCAGCTTCCTGGCTTGCGAGAATCCTTGCACTGGTTCCCCAGTGTGTCCAGTTCTTGTTCAGGAGTGGGATCTGCAATTATTCAATGTCCATCAAGTAATTAAGCCGGTCCAGATCGTTGGCTTTAGCGGCGTTAATAAAGTCGGTCTGCATGGCATCATCAGGATTTCTGGTGGGGAGCAGTATCATCTTGTACTACGTACCACTAGTAGTGTCCGCTGTTGAGATGTGCATGTCAAGGGGTCTGTGCCATGTGCTCAAGGTGTAACGTTACGAGAGAGAGAAAGGGGGGAAGGGCTCATGGTTGATGAATAATATGTCTAGCATTGGATATCATATAGTATGTCCTCGACTGAAAGAAAAGAAAATGTATAAGATAGAAATTATGTACACGCCGCTGAAACAGGTATAAAATAAAAAGAGAGAAAAATCCCGTTAGAGAAGGCGACCAGTGCAAGGTTGATTCCAGCGCCGTCGTAATGATGCCCAATCATGTTCCACAGTTCGTAATACATTCCATCGCCAACCCCTGGAGTTGAAGAGATTGATATGGGGAGATTATGAATAGAACGCGCTCTTTTGGAAGCTTTCCGGCGAGATGTCGCCCATCTTGCCCTTGAGCTCTGGCTTCTGTCCCATGGCAGAAACATCCCCAGCTACCTGCGTCTGCATCGTGTTACTGCGGCTGCCCGCCTCACTGCCTGACGTGATTGCCTGCTGCTGCGGCCTCCGCTGGATCGTCTCGAGATACGGGCCTGGAAGATAACCAACCCGGCCGTCTCGGGCACGGCAACGCCACCATTCCGAGGCATTGCCCGTCGGATCTGACTTGCTGAGCACGGCGACAATGTCGCCCTTCTTCACCGCTAGATCAATGCCGTTGGTTTCCTGGGATTCGGGCGTGTAGTCGTACAGTAAGCGACAGAAGTCGAGCTTAGCCGGGTCTAGCGCGCCTTGTGTGGTTTCGCCGTTGGCCGCCATCATTTTCTGACGCTGTGCCTCTTGTGAGCGTGCAAGCGCCTTGATCAGCTTGGCCATCAAGTACGGGAGACCGAAGAGGGCGACTAGGAACATCAAAAATGGCTTCCGTGACGGGCGAGGAGGGGCTGGAGATCCATCTGGGAGTGACGAGCGGCCACCCATGAAAGCAGCAAATGCAGCTGGTGTGAGCGCGGTAGCATCCGCAGGCGGAGGTCGGCCGGTAATCTTAGCAATCAACGTCCTGAACCAACGGACTAATGTGAAAATTCCCAGGGCAGAGCCTAGTGTGTTGCGTAAGTTTCCAAATTGCTCAGCAACGGAAATCATGGCTGCAGACGTTAGTTTCTGATATTTATCCCGAAATGACGAAAGGAAGCCACACTCACCAAAAAAAGAACTATGTGTCGCCATATATGTACTCTCAAGCATCTGTGCGAACCCACCAAAAGCCCCGACGATACTCTCAATCATCTGGAACGTCGCCTGTGTGCTCTGACTAAACGAATTCGTCAGGCTATTCGGGTCGTTGGGATCGCCCTGCATGCCGCCACCGTACATCCCTCCGTAACCACCACCCCCGTACATCCCTCCATAACCTCCTCCGTAGCCACCGTACATTGACCCCATCCCGCCCATCCCGCCCATCCCACCTAAGCGGGAATATGGGGAGGAGTAACTGCCATAGCCGCCCATTCCTCCATATGGAGAAGAGCCGAATCGCGAGGTCCCGTAGGGTGAGTAGTTTGAGGCATTTTGGTTTGCAACGGTGCTTAATGCGCTCGGTCGAGAGGGTAGGGAGGGGGCGGTTGATGTGGTTGGAGTTGCTGCGGTCGGGGCAGCCGATGTGGTGGTTGCTGGGTTCATCGCGGAGGCGGTCGCGGGCGACGTTGATAAAGCAGTTCCTGATGACTGTATAAGAAGACTTTCTTTGATATATAAGTGAACAAAAGGAGAATATGTAGTCACTTACCAGCAGTCGCGCCGGCTCTCTCCCACGGCTTGGGTGGCGAAACGGACGCCATGGGGAATATGAGGAAAGAAACTCTTAGTGCCGCATGAAGAGGTATTCGGCTGATAGCCCCAAGGGCTTGGTGATTCTCAGAACGTTCGAAACGAAAGCGCGATAGAGACAGAGTCTGGGGATGAAGCGTGGAGAGGAGAGATGATGGCGAGTGGGTGTGACTGACAAAGAGGATCGAGCGGTGGAGAAAACAGGTTGGACTTGGAGACATGTGGACGCAAATGCCGAGGCTCCGAGGACTTGAGTTTGCCGACGGACAACGCCGCCAATATTATACTATCTTAGTATCTACGGAGTACCGGTAGTGATATTACGAAGTATTCTGGAGAAGTCTTAGATTATACAATGATGATGCTAGTTGAGTATGAACATCTCTATCCCATTATATGCAGTACAATTCAGCTATAAACTCCAACCCAACGCCAGACCCAACGATGTTACATAATAATGCTAGTAAAATCACGTTCATTAGAGCTCATCGCGCTTGGGCGGCGGTGTTGGAAGTCGAATCTTCCACGACCGTGGTGGTACTGGAAGACCTAGCCAATAACTCCAGAGGCGGTTGGCTTCAAGAATGCCAATCTCGTATCTGCAAACGTAGGTTAGAAAGAGCACGAGGGCCAGGGGCTTTGAATACTTACAGTGTCTTGGGGACATTGATCCAGCTTTTGAATACGAACACATATGTATCCCACACCACGAAAAATTCAGCCTTGATGTCGTCCATGACGGTGTCAGTCTCACGTCGTTGTCGTGGTCGCTCCCAAGGGCGCTTCTGGGTAATATACTCGTAGCCTTCGTCGCCTTCTCCTTCGTAGTAGAATGTTGAGCCACCATCCTTGACCAGCCGTCTCGTTGTCTTGCCCTCGACGCGGCTCTTCCCTACGGTGGAGCCGGCCGGGATGGCAAAGATCTGGCCATCGGTAACCTCCATTGCGCGGTGAAAGCTTCGAACCGCGGCAATACTGTGGGAAATGCGGCCCAGTGTATTGATTAGAGAGACCAGTTCAGTTCGTCGCAGCGGAGGGTTCTCGCCATTCTTGGTCTCGTCGTACTCGAAGAGAACTTTCAAAGCGGTCCCGTAACCGTTGATCTGGAGCTTTCCCCAGAGACGACACTTGTCGCATCCCACGCAATCCATCAATCGACTCACGTTCCGGAACCGGTTTCGGAAATCTTCCTTGAGCCCTACGGCGCTAGGGTCTTGGAACATGACATTCTCGTCAAAGATCTGAGGCCTCTCGGCAAGAGTGGAAGTCAAAATCGATACCTTTTCTTTGGTTTCTTGGTCCTGCACCGGGTCGCTGATGCAGTACGTGTAGCCCTCCAGATGCTTCCGCAACTTGGACACTGCACGCGACACTAGTGCGTAGTTGAAATAGAGGTTTGAGATGCGTTCCGGGTGGTCGTGTAGCCGCTCCTTGAAGCATTGAAGATTAGGATGCCACTGTCCTGTAGTCTTATTCAGATAGTCCCAGCACAGATGCGTCGAGATGGACGCATGCATTCCACTGATGAGCCGGTGGAAGACTCGCTTCTCAACACACTCATTATCCAATGGCAAATGGTCAGGTCGCTTCGACTCCTTCTGAATAACATTACGGAAATCCTGAACGGCCTGAAGCCCGCCCATCGGAGGGAAGGGAGAGTGTTCGATCTCAGATTCCGGCTTAAGGAAACAGTTCTCGCGATAGATAGCGTCCCACACCTGGTTCGCACCAACTCCCGCATACCCTGTGAATCGCTCCGGGTTATCCACCAAGCTGACATAGTCGCCCTTTCCGCTGGCCCCTTCGTCTTCGGGGACACAGTAGTCCCGCTCATCGCACTCGTCGTCGTACTCAACCACACAACTTTCCCCGACGTTCTCTCCTAGCATTCCCTGTAGAGGTCGATCCCGGGGGCGTTCGTTTTGCTGCTCGCGTCCCGGATGACCTGCCTTGGGGCCTTCCAGTTTGCTCAGTTCCTCCGCGCGCCATGTCAAAGGGATGTCATCTTCTGAGTCAATGGTATTCACCGCGCAGGCAATGTTCCCACACAGGCTATTGGAGTCCGACCAGAACGGGCAGACTTTGTTGAAGAGGTTCAGCCGGTAATATGAAAAGAAGTCGGTTTCTTGTGTGATGGATTGGAGGTGGGAGTAGACTTGATCGTTGAGGGCATCGATGGTGTGGTAAGATACACAGGCGTCCGAAACCATGGCCTTTGGGTCGATCTAGGAATAATATGTCAGTTATGCAATTCTCTTTGGCCAAAAAAAATATAGGGAGACTCACCGCGCAGGTATCATAACCGTGTTGGAGCGGTGATCGTCCATGGCTCTCGGCGTTGGCCAGGCCCATGAAGCCGAACACGGCCAGATAGAAGATTTTGGCCGCAGAGCGCATTTATGCGAGTTTCGAAGCGCAGAGTGACAATTGCAGTACGGAATTGTAAAAGAGTAAACCAAACAGAATCCAGGGAAAACCGAAGGTCAATGAAGCCTAGTAGCAGCTTCACATGAAAAGAATGGCAGCAGATTGCAACGTGGCCATATATGGCTTTAGATGGTCGGTGAGGTGAAACAGTGTCAGAAAACAAGTCGCATGTAGTGAACAGGGAATACAAAGTGAGGACAGAAAGGAATGAAGGAGTCCGAACTTCAAAGTGGACAAGCTGTCCTTGGTGGCGGAGTTTTGTATGGAGAGAGCGAGAGATCATCCGATCGGTTTCGTTTCTTATTGATAAGCTGATAGTTTTCTTGGCGGCTTATTGTCCAACAAAGCCATGATGCCCAGGAATACAACTAACTATTCATTATTGAGTCTAGGATGAGAAATTTGGCACTCTATCTGAAGCAACAATATCCTAAATCTTATCCTCCCTCTCAAGATACTAAAATCTCTACCAATGCCCTTCTCCGCCAGATCCGAAGGGATTAATAATCAGCATAAATGGTCGCCCCCTGGGACATTCCCTTCCCTTCTGTACACGGATCAGCTTCCGCAGGTACCGTTTGCTTAACAGGGAGCTTAAGATGAGAACATGGGTGGTACCTTTTTTTCCCCCAAAAACTGGTAGACATGCATGAGGCCACACATCCTTAGTCAGGCCACGTTGATCTGGGGTGTGGTCTCGGCCTTTATTGTGGTATGGTCAGCAGTAGCTTTCTCCTTTTCATTGTTCTTCTATATGAGAGTCAGGTCTCGCTGAACAGTAGGATTAGAATGTTGGTAAAATAGACTGACAGATTATACTCCTGTTCGGTGATGTATATGTTCCATCCCTTGATTGTGTCTCCTGACTACTCTTGCCCATCCCTCGCTGCAATAGATTAGCAATACGATGTATGTTAACTAATAGTCTGAACTATAATACGTGTATGCTTGTTGTGGTTCAATGCCTTCATTTGAGATACATGCATGCTCCAAATAAACCAGGCCCAACCCAGCCACCCAACCAAGGCCTGGCTATATCACTATCTAATACAAACTCTCGGGGGATAGATACATGCACCATGGCGCCTGGACAGATCTCAAAACTAAACATAAAAAGAAAAGAAACCAGGCCTGAACAGGCCTCAGGCCCTCAACAATATACATGAGCATCGGATACATGATTCGTCTTATAACTCCATCAACTCCGGACATGTGGGTATTGAGTGCATTCAGTCATCAGTTAACAAAGGAAAATAGCTAAAAAATCAAGAACAAGAAAAGATTGGTGTCGATGAGGCGTGTTTTGCTTAGGTCGACACTCGGTGCTTGCGACGGAACACATTCCGGATCACACCAAATGCTTTCGGTGGCTTGTTGTAAAAAGGGTCGTTTTTAAAGTCGTCGTCGGTGAACTTCTATACTGGCACGTTAGTGTCAAGAAGCCGAGCGTATCCATAGAAGGAACTTACCCTGCCGGGGAAGCGGGCGAAATTTCCATAGTCGGTCATCATATTGTAACCTTCTTCGTAGTCGTAAGTTTGGCCTTCATTGTCGGTATGGCCGGGAGGGTAATAAGCAACCCCATCAAGAGGTCGTTGTCGGTTGATGGAGTCGGCGATTTTGTGGTATGGCGTTGCTTTGAGAGCCTCAGCGTTGGACTCTCGGAGGGCATCGAGTGGGCTCTGGCTGCTATCCTTGTTTCTTTCAGGATAGACAGCGTCGTATGGCCCTTCGTGGTGGTAGGAGAACCGCGCTGCAGTATCAAGGCGGTCGATGATGTCGGGGTTGACGAGTCGTGATTCACGGGGGGTTTTGATGGCATGACGTCTTCCACGGTTGTACCGGGGAGCGTCGAGGAAATCGCTATAGTCGGAATACGGGACAGAAGATGAACGCCGCCTGATGGAGGAGCAAGTTGGCGAAGGTGAAAGGAAGCGTTGGTATGGGTTGTGGCTTCCAAAGCTTAAAGAGGAATCCATGTTCATGTCGAAAGAACTATGGTCGTTGGCGATGGTGGGGTAAGAATGGTCCATTCGATAGCAATTTGGATGCATCTTTGGATATTTTGAGGAGGCAGAGACAATTAAAATAATGCTCTATGGCTCGGGCACAGCTGTAATAAGTCAGAACGGGCGTCAGGGAGGGGATAGGTCATAGCTCTAGGCGCTATTGACGCCCTGCGTACTTACTTGTCGATAGTTTTTTTGGTGGGGCTTCAGTGGCCTTTTTGATGTAAGGAAGTATAAATTTTATGTGTCGCTTGCTTTAACAGCTTGACAGATTGTATAGTGGAAAAGGGTTGTAAGAAGGATGGAGAAAGCTGGCGTTTCCCGGAGGTGGGACGGCGATATATAGTTCGCCATACGGAGGGGAGTTCCGCCAGGACGTCAAATAAGAGTCAACGCCATCATACACTCAGTCTGACTCCTTCACGGCCTCCGCCTCTGGGCTATGTGAGACCGTGAGTGACGTGAGAGACTCCAGGCTGACGCATTGCCGATGGCTCCGAAAAACTTATCGATAAAGTATGATTTCTGATTTGGGTATAGCTCGTACCAAATTAGGCAAAGATCGTCAACTTGGCGGGAGCGCTAGGCCTTTTTAGTGACATTGGGCCCAGGGGGCCTCAGAGTCCAGACAGAGTCAGACCCGACGATGATGAAAAGAAAGGCGGAGAACCATTCCAAGCCATCGATAAGAAGGTATATTATTTCGAAGAATTTGCCTACCCCTCCGGACTCAGCCGGGAGTACAGAGGAGTGCGGCCTTACAGTGGTCCGACTTTTTGCGCACGTTCTCTCGAGCAGGCAGATCTCCAGTCACGAGTTATCATCAGCTGACGACGACTCAGTCTGGGCATCACGCAGCTGTTGGAACGTAGAGAATATTTGTCAGTGTGCGTCTCTGGGCATTTACTCTCTGCAGGATACAACTGAGGGGTACTACTGATTATTTCGGTGAAGGTTCGTAATCGAGGTTACACTTCGATTTTAATTTTTAAGGTTATTTTTTTAGTTCGAGCCCGTCTCTACGTCAGTCCGATCTAGCCCCGTCTTTCATAATTTCATTTCCAGCCCTACGGGATCCCTAAACAGGTTAAGCTCAGGGCTAGTACTCCGAATACAACCTACAAACCGGCTCCTTAGCTAATCTCAGAGAAGAGCCCAGCAGCGACACAGTGTCCCCAGGAAATACTAATAACGCCCACCACGTTTGCGATACAAAAACATGAAGTAGAGAAATTCACCGGTGGCCACTCTTGTTAGAAAATTTCCCCCTGTAATCCTCCAGATTCCCCCGCAGCCCTGACACTGCTATTTGGTGGATGACCCCCGAAACGGGCTCTTCCTCGTCAAAATCTTCTTCATCTCAACCATCTTCATCTTGGTCATCCTCATCATCTTGGTCATCGTCATCTTCCGGTCGTTTCTCCAATTCTTTGATGCTTTCAATCGTTGCTCTTCGCAGATCGTCTGCAAGAGTCACACCAACGTCGTCTGCCTCAGCTTCTGAGATTGACTTGTCTTCGAATGTTTGGTCATTGATCAAAGATGGGGGTAATTCAAGACCAGAAATGTTCCTTGCCAGGGACCTCAGGGTGGACCGCTCAAGGTATTTGCCCGGCGTGGGCCAGAAGTTTGTTCGGCTTTCAACGGTTGATGTGAACTTTGTATTGCCCAGTGTTTTTGCGTGGATGTATGTTACGATGAATCTGAAGTAGAGGAATCTTTTGGCCGGCCTATTTAAGGTCAGGAACTGGAGCTCGGCTCCATCTAGCTCCTAAAAGAAAAGAAACCCCTTCATTAGAAAAGCCAGTAGAGCTACAGGATTAGAGACACCAACCTTCCAGAAGATCTTTTCCAATTTGGGCTTCTCTCTCATGTCAGTTCGAAGCAATCTAAAGGTCACTACGCTCTCTAGGATATCCTTATCCACAACAACGCATATCCACCTTCCGAGATCCTGACCTGGTATCGGGATAATGACAATCTTGCCACTGTCGAGTGCAGATTCAACGTTGGCGTGTAGAGAAATCCCGTTCCGAGGGTCTTTCATTGGCATTTCGTCAGCACCAAAGATGAATGATATTTCCTCGCCAGTCAGAGACTTAGGCACCAAGTGTGCAGCTTTGACAATTTCTGCGTCCCACCATCCGGTTAGATGGCACCATGCAATTTCTGAATCAGAACCATCTAGCTGGGGTGGGGCACTATAACGGGCGAGCACATCCGCTCTGAACTTGTCCTGCATATGCTTGTACACACTTTTGGGCATCTTGGAGGTCGCGTCCATCACCCTGGGGACAAGAGAACTCGCATACGCCCGCTCATATAACGAGATATCTGGCTCGACGTCTCGATCTCGTTTGGTGTTCGCTACTTCTTCTTCAATGTCCATCTCAATGGCTCTTTTCTGCTTTAGCAGAACCCTCAAATTTATCGACAAGGGGTGGATGGCCCCAACAATTGAGTCTAACTCCTCTTGAAAAGACTTGAGGTCAAGCAGACTGGCGTTTTTGGCCTCAAAGAGACCCTCCTTGTACACGCGTAGTCTCTCTTTTTCAGATGTCATCTGGATAATCCGCTCCTCCAGAAAATCCGAGGCGGATGATGATGCCACCGAGATGGCTGACATCTGGGATGTAATACTCACATTACGGCGCTGTAAGTGTTCGTTTATTCGGGTCTGGCGTTCAGTGGACAGGAGATCCATGTATTTTGTGGTGGTGTCCGTTATATTGGCGTCCGCAGAATCAACTGAGACAGTGACCATCTTGGAAAAGTGACAGATTAGGAGCTGATGTGGATATTATGAAGAGAAATGAAGGAGTAAGGAATGGAGAAAGAGAAGGTCAACGTAAACTTGCTGGAAGATGGATGGGGGGAGATGAGAGATTGATGTAGATGAAGTTGGAAAATGAGGGGCTGATGAAGGGAAAGCGAGTGATGATTGAGATAAACAAGAATTTTCTGACAGTCTGATTCACAGAAGTTTGAGTGCTCAAATACCTCACATGCTTGAGACAGAGTTCACGACACACAGCTGGAGAGAAGATTGGTGCCTGAGGTGTCAGTTTTAGGGCGGCCGACTCCATATGTGGCAGGTGTGACTTAACATGAAATTCTTCCCACATGGCCTGCGCCATGGCTTTGGTGCAATATTCAGATTCAGAGTCGGATGCAGAACAAGAAGCTCCACCCAGAAAAATAAATAAGATTCAGGATCCTCCAAGCCATCATCGACCGATCGCGTCGCTTCCTCCGCTTCCCGCCTCATTTCACGATCTCTATGCCTCTAGTACTCGGGTCAGTGTTCGCGATGATCCGAGTCTTCACGGAGGCCGGAAGCGAGTCATCCCTCATGTTGAGGGGAATTGGCCTACCCACATATATCTCGAGTGTATGTCTTTTCATCCATCTGATTTGCTCATTCACTGAAAATGACAGGGTATCCCTCAAAAGAGGAGCTTGGGATCTTGGGCAACATAATTACCCAAGCTGAGCATATGCTTCGAGGAGAACAGGCGAAACTTCACAGTCTATTGCATAGTGACCTTGGCGCACAGCTTCCCCTTCATATTAGCCTTTCAAGGCCGGTGGTTCTTAGAACCGAAGAGAGAGAACCATTTATGGACTCCTTTCAAGGCGCCCTTCAAAATTCTGAGATATCAGCGTAAGTGACATATCACATATTCTAAGCTATCCGGCCAATACTGACATCCCGCAGATTCGATGTTCAGTTGGAGAACCTGGACTGGGTTTCTAATTCAGAAAAGACACGGTGGTTTTACGTTTTACGGGCCAGAAGGCCAGATAAAGACGACCTGAATCGTCTTTTGCGGCTTTCCAACGGTTCACTAGGCTATTTTGGCCAACCAGCATTATATAAACCTGCATCCCCCGCTTCAAAGTTAGACGAACCCCAACGGCGTACGCAAGACAGCGAGCATTCGCCAAATGACCTCACCGAGTGTTTCCATGTCTCTATTGCATGGAGTCTGGCACAACCATCCTTAGAGGATACGGAACGCATGGAGAGCATAAACCTACAGGGACTTAATGACTTTAGGGTCCATTTCGACTGTGTGAAAGCAAAGATTGGCAATAACGTTTCCAGCATACCACTTCCGAGATGACTACCTTCCGTGGATGATGAGAGAGCGGCTTTTAGGTTGATGAACCAGCCACCTGCCTACAGTCATGAAACTCAAGTCAGCCCCGCCCTTCAAGTAAGTGACATGGGTCTGGAACAAAGAACTTGCTCCGTACCTCGGTAGGTGAAGGTGCATAGGGGCTAGCTCCTGTGGAGACATAGATGTGCTCCTTGCTTTTGGTCAGACCGACTTTGATTCGAAAAGAGTTGTATGGAAAACTTAGCCCAAATCACCCATATTAGAGGCTTGATTAGGTTAATGGCGCTTTGATTGCCATTATTACGTATTTTCTCCCACTGTCTCTTTTTTCTGAACGAGCACTCCATCAAATGGTATTAATGCTCGTAATGGTACTGTAATATTACGACGTTCTTCGCGCTCAGGATCACGCGCGTCAACTTGGACTGCTTCATCTCCACCAACACACCGAAGAGCCCCTTCGTTCGTCAGCTTTGACTTCTCGAATCATGATATCGTGAAAACATGTCGATTCCACCCGTGACCATCGTAAGCATCCACTAACTCCCCTAACCTCTTCTCCAACGTCTTGTTCAGATTTAGCTAACTCCAAACTCATCAGGAAGACCTCCAAGCCTTCCAGGCGAAGCACTTCCAAAATAGCACCCAGCCTCTGCAACCCGAGAACGAATCCTACGACATCAACGAAGATGATGATGGCCTCGGCTACTACCCCGACGGCGTGAAACGAACTCTCACAGACGAACAAGTCCGAATCTTCAGACACAGTGAAATCCACGCTCTTCTCCGAGAGAGGCAGATTCGAGCAGAAAATGAAGAGTATGCCCGGAAATTTGAGACCAATGATGAGCCTGGTGCCATTGGAGAACATCTTAGCCTGAAGAAGAAAGAGAGCACGCCTCCCGACCTGACGGATGACCAGGTCAAGCAAGAGACAAAAATGGCGGGGGTAAAGCGTTCTGCGGATGAGGCTGAATCGAGAAAACCGGCTGCGGAAAGGCAGTTGACTGCTGCTTCGGATCTGAACTTGGATTACAGTGAGGAGAGTACTGTTCAGCAATCTGTTCCCAGGCAGGCGGCTTCTCAGTTCATGGGGCGGAGGATAATATCATATGATGATTGAACCGGAAGAACCCTAGTAGAAAGTCTTACTTCACTACGACAGATACTGAGTGTTGGGCCCTGCGGTAAGTTTCTTGATCTCTTTTGCCTTGTTTGTTCATTATCCTGTTTCATGATGAAACCTTCGTATCTCATCCTTAGTCGGAATGCCACACCATCTGGTAGATGTGTGAGGCTTTGACGATTTTTAATCTTCTCTCTGAGCTAGTCATCGATACCAAATTATCCGTCCAATATTACTAGAGATATGTGCTAACTATATATATCATTGGAGTCTAGTGTACTCCATTATATTTATACCCCCCAAAACGCAGTACTGCGCAAAGTCTCATATGTGAACGCTATACTGGCTTGTATGTGACTATAAAGGACGTCGCCAAATTGCTCTCACGCTAATATCACGCAGATGTTGCCAGAGTTGAGTCAATAGTATCTTCCAGGTGCTTATTGTTATCCTTGTTTCACGTCAACTGTATCTGTCCGGGCTTTGGAATCAGAGCCCAGAAAACAGTCATGCCAATCAGCAAGCTTATCATTATCGGCTGCAGGACTTCTACTCCCGCCCGAGAGGCTATCGCTCCGGTTAGGAATGGGAATGCGGCACAGCCAATTGATCCGAAACTGGCGGTGAATCCTGTTGCAGTGTCAGATCGCTCGATGTCTTTTCATACGTTTTAGGAGGTGTTGATTGTCGTGTCATGACGCACCTATTGCCCCGAGATGGAGCTCTTGTGGAATCACTTCGGTGAGGACATACAGCCCTACCGGGTAGAATGGGCCGATGAAGAATCCTGCGTGATTCATGGTCAGATATGTGTTCTTTGGCTTCGCGTGTCGCTTACCTAGCAAACAAACGGAGATGGCGTTGGCAGTGATGTTCGGAATGAGCCAAAACATGAGTTGAAACACTAGTGCCAGCGCGGTGTATACAAATACCATGCGTCTCTCACCAAACCGATGTGTCACATCTGCCAAAGCGATGCGACCCAAGGTAAAGCCCGACCAGAAGACGGATGCGATATAGCCAACCTTTTCTGGGTCGCCGTTCCGCACAGCCACTAGGAACTGTACAAACCATCCTATAGTGATCATTAGTCACGCCTCGAGCCAGACTTCAAGGGAGTTGCTCTAGCATACCGCCAAGGGTTATTTCAGCTCCAGCATAAAGGAAGAAGAATCCGGTGATGAACCAGATGGCCGGATGTGACAGAGTATCCCGCAACTCGCGCCCAGCTTTACTTTTAGCGCCAGCATCATTCGGCTTGAATAGACCATGGCGAAAGGTCCAGACGGCGAGTGAGGCATTGATCACGGCTAGAACGAGGGTGATAAGGTAGTAGAGTTGCCATCTCGGGGTGTGCGAGGCGATGGTATTAGCAACCAACGGAGCTAGAACGGTCCCAACACCGTAGATTGCATGGAGAATCCCTAACCAGCGATGGGAGTTTCGGACAGTGACAGTGAAGCTATTGGCTTGAGCATCGGCCAACGCGAGCCCGAACCCAGTGAATAGGAATGCTACGAGGAATACGGGGAATGAAGGAGCCCAGAACATAAGTGCATAGCCAGTCCCCTGCACTACAATTCCTAGAACCAGAGTCCCACCAGTTCCCAGATGCGAGCAGATATGGATATTGGCGAATGATGCAGTGAAGCCTCCGATGAAGTTGACTAGGTAGATATAGGATATTTCGAGAAGACCGATTTGAAAGAACGGTTGGATATAGGGGATCAAGACTCCGAGGGCAGCGTCTACCATTCTCGAGTCAGCATTACTACCATCCTCTAGGCATTCCGCTGGGAAAATATACCATTGAAACCGGCACAGAAGATGGCGAAATTCGTGCTGACAATCTTGCCATACACGTCGTGAGCATCCTTGGGCTTCAGAATCGCCGCAGCGGGTTCCTCTGGTATAGGGGCGCTCTCGACGTACGACGGAGGCGGGTCATCGTACTCTGATTGTTCAGTCATGCTCGAAACCGGCCAGTGTTACTATGCAAAGATAGTTGGGTCTCTTCCAGTGTCCTGGGAGTCTGGACAGCTCCAAGCTCTTATCAATTCTACGTAGAGCTCTAGGCGATCGGCGGAGGGGTAAACTCCACAGGATGCGCCATGGCCCATGGCTCGTAAACATTAATTGCTAAATAATATCACCAAAAACGGATGATCTCCCGAGACTCCCGTCGAGGAACAAGACTCGAGAGAACGGTTTCACTTTCGAAGCATAGGCGTGTTATGGGACGCCTATTTGTTAACTAGATTGTTTTCGACTTGGTTGAGATCGAGTTCATCGGGCCGGCTATCCAGATCATCTGAGACCTGAGTAGATACTAACCCATAGCAGAAGATAGTGATACTCCAACGTCACATTAAGTCGTGGGGGTTCTCTGGCTCGCTCTCCAACCTCTTTGAACCCCCGCAGTTAACCCCACTGTGATATGGTAATCAACGACACATCTTAGTTTAAGTCTTCAAGCTGAGAGGGGTTGGTTACAGCAGAAGGTGATCGTGGTTATACTAGTAGCAAAGGATCTTGGCCAAGACGGGCGACCCCGTGTCGGTTTTTGTTTAGGCAGGCTGTGAGACTTTAGTATAATTCTGTGATAGTGGTACATATGGATTTGCTTTTTAGATATAGGATTAGAGATTAGGAGAGGGCTTATGGACAAGCTCAGTACTTTCTCGATCTTCTATGGGGTTGAAGTTGGCTTATACGTGAGTAAGTCTGGTTCGGTTAGGAGTAGGATCCTCTGAGTTATGCTTGCAGGTATGAGACAATAGACAGTACTTGATTGATTTGAAAGACGCCTTGATATTGTCATCTACTTTTCTGCGATTTATCCGTTCATAAGCATATGCTTATGTCGATGATGAATAATGCTCAGAATTATGCAGAAGTGGCTTGAGGCGCGGGACTCGGGAGTCGGAGTCGCCTCATGTTTCCGCGAGTCGACTCTAAGTAGTCTCTAACTGTCTGCATTGGCTGCCAAGTTCCAACTCTGGAGTCTGCACGCCAGTGACGCCACAGTTTAAATTCCGAGCTTGATCTTCCTGGACCAATATTAATATCATGTCTCTTTGGAGGCGTGGAGCTAGTGCGTCGATCTTCAATTCAACTGTACTTTCACTTTGTATACTTCAAGACCTATGTTTACTCTGTGTACTCTGTCTGACTCTGCAGAGGATGAAATTAATAATGAACGATCCATGACTTGCTGGTGGGCACCCGGCATCGGAGAGCATTTGAAAATTTCCCCAGTTTCTTCAAGTTTCTGTTACGTCGCAGTTGTTTAATTCGTGCCGTTGACCCACAAGAACCACACGATGACTGCGATCTGCTCCCGGTGGCGGCCTCAGTTCCTCAGTATCTACTCCGTACACTGTGGACTATGCAGCTTTTCAACGGTGGCTCCGAGGCTTCTCGAACTTTTCTCCTCACCTTCGCCATCTCCTCATCTCCAGCCCGTCAGCACCCAATCGACCCTCTTTTTCTTCTTTCCGACCAGCCTCTCCTTCTCAGTTCACCACCTGCCTCTCTCGCCGATCCTTTACCTTCTTGCACCCTAAATCCCCTTGAACATCAATTCGATGACTCAAAACACCCCCGAGACCCCGGTCCCCTACGACCAGGATGCATTGGGTACCGAAAAGAACCTCGCTGCCGACGAGGCTTCTTTTACCCGGGATGAGAAGAAGGATTTGGCTCCTCCCTATGCGCAGGATGCCTTTGGTGATGAGGAGTTTGCGGAAGTCAAGTACAAAACCTTGAGGTGGTGGTACGAATTCAATCCATTTCCACCGCCCCCCCCAAAATTCTTATATCTACTGGATCAATCTGACATGGTCCTCTTTCCAGGCAATGCGGTCTGCTCATGGTGGCCGAGACGGTTTCCCTAGGTGTTCTCTCGCTACCTGCTGCTGTCGCGGGTTTGGGTTTCGTTCCGTATGTTTTCGATATCTTCCACGTCGGATTCAAGGAATCACCTGCTAATATAACACAGAGCCGTCATCATCCTGATTGCGCTGGGCCTCTTCGCGACATACACAGGCTTCGTTATTGGTCAATTCAAGATGAGATACCCCCATGTCACGAACATGGCAGATGCGGGAGAGGTCCTGGCAGGGAAATGGGGCGGTGAAATCATGGGAGTTGCGCAGATGCTGTTCTTCGTCTTCGTCATGGCTAGCCATCTGCTCACCTTTACCGTTGCTATGAACACTATTACAAACCATGGGACATGCTCGATCGTCTTCGGGATTGTGGGAATGGTTGTCTCGTTTATTCTCTGCTTGCCTCGTACCCTCGAGAAGATGTCATGGCTTTCGCTAGTTTGTACGCGATCCCCTCTTCACTATCTAATATGCCTTGCTAACTGGAGTAGCTTTCATTAGTATTCTGACGGCCGTTATCGTCTGTATGGTTGGAGTGGGCGTTATCAAACCGGGAACCAAAGTTGAAGCAGTTGTTGAGACCAATCTCTATCATGGTTTCACCGCAGTGACCAACATCGTGTTCGCTTTCTGTATGTTCTCTCAGTTTCCTCTTCTTGAAATTCCCAACTGACTAGTACCAGGTGGACACGCTGCTTTCTTTGGTCTCGCTGCTGAGTTGAAAGATCCCCGCGACTTTCCTAAAGGGCTGTGCCTTCTCCAAGGAATCGACATCTCGCTCTACCTCATTGCAGCGGTCGTTATCTACCGTTACGGTGGAGCAGATGTCGCATCCCCTGCCCTGGGTTCCGCTGGCCCAATTGTTGGGAAAGTCGCCTACGGAATTGCTCTCCCTACTGTATGTCGTCAAAATCCGTTTGTACCACGACCTTAAAACTGACAGAAATAGATTCTCATTGCTGGTGTCATATACGGCCACGTCGCGTCTAAATACGTCTATATCCGTATCTTCCGCGGCACAGACCGCATGCACAAGCGTGACTTCGTCGCCGTTGGCTCCTGGGTGGCCATTGCTCTAAGCTTGTGGATATTGGCCTGGATCATTGCATCTGCCATTCCTGTCTTCAGCCACTTACTAAGTTTGATCGTACGTCTCCCTAGCTCTATCTTTCTGGTCCCTTTTAACACAATTATAGACTGCCCTGTTCGCAAGTTGGTTCACTTACGGTCTATCCGGTATCTTCTGGCTCTACATGAACAAGGGGCTCTGGTTCTCCTCTCCGAGAAAGATTGCCCTAACCATGGTCAATTTCCTCGCTATCGCTGTGGGGGCTACTCTGGTATGTTCTTCTTCCTCCTCAACCGCTCTAACTTACCCTATAGACCATATGCTAACAGAACATAGTGTGGTCTTGGCCTCTGGGTCTCTGGAAAGGCCCTCCACGATAACCCCAGCAGCGCTAGTTTCTCCTGTGCGAATAACGCCTAAACCATGGCCTATCATTATCATGCACACTTTTTTTTTTCTTTCTTTTTTTGACGGGGCTATAGACGGTTTACTTCTTTTTCTTCTTCTTTTTGCTTGGGTCGACGGCGTCGTTATTTTCTTCTCTTCTTCTTCTTCTTCTTCTCCTCCGGCTTAGTTTTCTGGTTGGGTGCATTGGTGCTAAAAGATCTCGTTCTTGCGTTGATTTGAGGCATTCATGGCGGCCTGTATAGATACCTACTACATTGCATTGCATAGCCTTTGCTTTTATCATTATCATAGAGCTTGATGCTTACAATTTCTACTTTATCTTATCCAAGAATGGTTCCAAAAAACTCAACGTCGACGGTAAGCTGGTATAATTGTAAATAATAAGGCAAGGTAAGGTGATGGTATCATATGCAAAAGTCCATGAGTATGGCCGGCCCATCAATAGTACAATGTTGTAAGAGGATAAGCAAGTTACAAGCTGAGGGAAACTTGTCTAGGTAGCCTGGAGAATATAAAAGAGGAGGTGGGGGCGGAAGCTCACTCTAAACTTGCCCTCTTCATCCGCCTCCTCTTCCTCTGACAGGACTTAATCGCCTCCGGCGTCAATATATCACTGGGAAGGTCGAACTCCTTTTCCTGCATTTCAGGAATCGGGTGTCCGAACGCAAGCCGCGTGCGTCCCTTCCGGGTTCCCGACATGGCTTGGTCCCGAAGATGAGGCTTTGCGTAGAAGGATGTGAATGGCTTGTCTGGTTCTAGAAGGGGTGGTGGGATTTCAGGTTCAGGTTTGGACTTGGGTCGTTTTCCTGCTGTTGCGGAGCGGGCTTCTTGGAGGAGTTGGCGGGCTGCGAGGGCGTCGACGTCGTCTTGGTCTTGGTCCTGGTCTTCGTCGTCCTTTATGTCTTTGTCTTTTGCGTGGGACGATTCGGCGGCGTCGGAGTAGAAAGACGCAGACTTGTCAGTCTTACGTCGTTTCTCTTCTTCTTTCCAGATCTTGAATTTCTGGAGTAAGGCGGATATCTCTTGAATAAAGTAATCGCGTTTCGGCTCGTAGAGTTTCTTATCTTGGTCTGTTAGACTTCGACCGGTAATTCCCATGATACGCAGCCAATCTTGGCTTTTGAGTTCGTCAAGGAGACGGTCAAGACGTTGTTCTTCATGCTGTGCTCGGTCGCGCTCGATGTTTCGGATCTGCTTTTCTTGTCGCTCGTGTCGCCGGTGAGCTTTGAAGTAGACTTCATCATTGAGAGGGTCTTCTTCCTCTTTCCTTTCTTCCGATGGCCCTGATTCCGGCTCGGTTCTAGTATCGGGTTGTGGAGGCGGCGGGTCAGGTAGGGTGATGACTTCGCACCCGCGCAAGTTGAGAAGAGGATTTCCAAACGGAGTGTCCGCATCCGGACCGGAAAATGAAGAGGATGGAATGGGAGGTTCAGTAAGATCATCAATTAGTTTGATCACCGTATTGCCCGTAAGGGAATCTAGAATCGCATGTATTAGTGAAGCCCAAGATGCGACGTGAAGCAATTGAGAAAATACGCACCTGTTTTCGGAGGCTCCAAACTCATAAGCTCCTCAAAGTTTGGAAAATACAGCGCCAATTCGCTCCTCGCCCTCGACCCCCCATCATGGGAGCGAAGGCTTCGCCGTTTCTCCGGCACAGCGCGATCAGCCGTTCCGGCGGGTACAGGAAGTAAGGGTGGGATTAGGTCGCCTGGAGGCTGATGGAGAGCGGTTTCTTGAGACGGCCGTCGGGTAGTATTTCTCGGCCTGGTGGGCTCTATTATTGTAACGTGTTCCGGCGCGGACTTTGATGAGGGTTGGGTGGTGACACGACGCTGACGGTACGCGGCGGAGGTGGGAGTATTTGCGGTCTTCGGAGGAGCGGATTTGGAGCTTGTCGCGGGCGCAGGGGAGATCGTGTCGAGAGGATCCGGGGACTCGCGACCACGGTTCAAGTATAGCGCCGCAGACGAAGAGACTGGGGTGTCATGGTGAGGTAGACGGAGGTTTCTGGCGCGAGGCGTGCTGCCAGGTGGTGGCGGAGATGAAGTGGAGGAAAGAGCAAAGAGCGGTCGGGGTCGGCGGAGCTTCGTGGAGGCGGAGGGAGGGGAGTTTTCAATGGTTGTATCGAGGAGATCGGGGGAGCTCTTTCGACGACGCGACGAGGGGGGATGCAGACGAGGTCGCTTTGCAGGAGGGGGTTGGATGTTGGTGTTGTTAACGTTGTTCTCGCTGCCCATGGAGACGCGGAGAGACCTCGATCGCACAGCCATGAGGGCGGTGGAGGTCATTGGATCCGGAGAGAGGGAAAGGAAAGAGAGTCACTCGTAGAGAGGGGAGTGTCTCCTCATTCCGATGAGGATGAGAGAGCCGAACCCGAGGGCGTGAAAGGGGGAGACCGAGAATGACCGGATTTGGACACCTCGAAGCCATCCCGTGTTTCTGTCAGCATTCTTCACTTGAAACATCTCCTGATAATTATATTGTTGAATCGTGATTGTTGTCTTTGATGATAATGCGCTTACTTGCATCAATAACCATACAATGTCAATTGAAGGTCAACACATCTACTCTGTATACTATTCCTGCATAGCCCTCAAATACCTCACCCCCGAATCCAACATCTACCAAGCCGTCAACTCATGCACCCACTGCGCCAATCCTCGTTCCAATGGAAGTCTCTCCGTTGAATCCCTCTCCCTCCACATAAGCGTCTCATTATGAAAAACCACCTCCTCCCCTTGAATCTCAACACTAACCACCAACCGACCCTGCACCCCAAACTGAAACGTAAACTCTACCTTGTCTTCTGTGCGTAGTTGGAGTCGATGCGCATTACAGACGGGATCCCCCTCCTCGAATTCCAACCCCGCGATATGCTGGCATCGAAGCTCTTTGCGGACTCAGGGTCTGATGCTGTGAGCTTTAGAAGGCGGGCTTGTGGGAAGGAGGCGAAGGTGTTCATGTTTCGGCGGAGGAAGATGGCGAGGAGGTGAGAGGGTGAGAGGTCAGGGATGGTGTGTCGGGGTGTTGAAACAGAGGCGTAGTCGTAGAGAGTGTAGTATTTTGAGCTGAAGATGGAGGGAGGATGTTGAAGGGGAAAGCTGGCCGCGTTTTGAGGAGTGGGTGACTCTCGATGCGAGGGATTGTTTTTGTCGTGAGAGGTAAAGAGAGGCTGCTATTGAGATGGCGCCGAGGGTTGCTGCTGTGCTCTTTGCATGGTGGATTGCATCTTGGATTGGATATCTTGCTATAGGATTAGTGAGCTGAGAGATGACCTTTATGTCTTCAATTGGGTAAAGGAACTTGAAAGGACAAGCTTGATACGAAACTGGGAATACGACAGAGTTGAATACAAACTTGGTGTCCGTTTCTTGGATAGCTTCGTCTTCGTCTTCGGAACCGGACTTTCCACTGTTCTGATATGATGATATCGTAGATGCTACGAACTCTACCCAGTCCAATGTCAAATAGAGCCTTTTCTACCATGAGGGAAGGATATCATAAAATTATTGATATAGAAGATTATTAGTCGTGGTAAAGACTGCAATGATACTATAGAGTTGTTTTCAACTGTCTCTCGCCCTTCCTTCTACATTTTCTTGATCATTGGGTCTGGAATAGTATGGAGACAAGAACATTCTCTACGCAGAGTATCCAGACCACGCACTGGGTAAGAACACTGGCGGGATGTCCTTCATCACATTCTGGAGTTTGACGACCGGTGGGTTAAGAAACGCGAAGCCAGGCTCAGTCCGTGGCCCGAACGCGTTTACACCACCGTTAGCATGCCCATTGCGAGTATGTTTGAAGGGAAAGCGTTGATTCATGGCGAGTTCTGTGCCGCAATGGGCAGCCGTATCAGACACTTCCTCAGTTCTCCCAAGGATTAGTAAAAACACCATGTCCTCATATTGTGGGATATAAAAGGTAGGGGTTCATTCATGGATTGAGAGCGAGGTACTTAGACTGTGTTAGTTGAGCCTCGCTCGCCTATCACCCGCACCCATCAACGCTGTCCCTGCTATGAGGATAATGACAACCTACATTAGCCGGGGTATCTCCCAGACTATTTGGAGATGCCGGTGCTTTGTGTAGATGCAGTCGTCGTAAGTGGACAGTATCTTTTGATCGAAAACTCGAGACAAAGCGTCGTGTTGCTCAGCTTCTGGGAGACTGCGAATTCTAACGAATATGCTCTGTGGAGTCGCGCTCTTTCATTGACGAGCCGCGCATTACTTGCCAAAGAACAGAGGCAAAGTAATAGAGTACTTCATATGCCAGGGGAAAGGTTGGATTTAGTTCTGGCAGCATCCAGGATCTATGAACGAAAAAGACCGTCCCACGTCTTCCACGAAACTGCAGTGTCGTCGAGGCAGTCAGATCCAAGCGCATGGACCCATTAGTATCGGCTCGACAGGCTTAGAGCAACGAATTCTTGTTATACCCTCGCACAATGACTTGCGGAGGTGGCAATATGAATGTCAATGAATGAAGCTGTCCGGCTCGGAGATATGGCCGATGGTGGAGCAGAGTCCCCGGCTTTACTGACGATTCGACGACTCATTAGTATAATACTCCGGAGTAATAATAGCAACCCTCGTGCATGGCAGTTCCTCTGGAGGAATCAAGTCACGTCTATTTCGATTACTCACTAGCGGCAGAGCCAATCAGTTCTGAAATGAATAATATGCGTATTAATGATGCAAAGAGATGGTTGTCCCACCAATATTGCCCCGGAGTTTGTCCAGTTTGTCCGACCATGTCTGCCATTTCGACCCGAAAGAAGGCAAGTTAAGGCCATTAATCGTCTCGAGGCTCGTATATCAATCGGTAGTATGATAGTATCGTGTAGAAGCCTCCAGTTGCCTTTCTGCAGCTGGGCTGATAAGAGAGGATGGTGTCCTGTCAATATCTTCATTGTCCCGTGGGCTGGAGATCTGGCAGCTCAGGATAAGGGAACGTGGGGGCAACAGCATCGGATCGTCCGAGAGGAGAGTCGCGTTTCAATAATCACTCTCGATGATATGAGCAGAAGTGGAAGATGAAGTCGAGAGGGTGTATATCAGCCCCCTCTCTCTGTGGGGTTGCGTGGGGGTGGAAAGAGAAGAACGTTTGGAGCTTGGACTTGGATAGGACCACAGCTTGGCCTCAATTCGTTCCATTCTTCCACTTTCGGTCCTTCTCTCACCCCTCCCAGGATTCACATTCCTGTTCAATTCCCCCATGGATTCCTCCATTTTTAAATCCTCCCTTTCCCCTCCCTGGACCCCTCTCTCTTCCATTCTCTTATTATCCCTTCTCCAAACTTTCCCCCCATAGCTCTCATCTCAGTGAGTTCTTCTCTCTATTACCTGGAAATGATTCATTCCCTCTATAACGATGAACTAACTGTCTATACCAGGCCATGGCTAATTCCGCACGTCCCCTCATCCCCGGTGTCTACGTCCCAACCGTCGCCTTCTTCCTTGAGAACGAAGACGTCGACGTCACCACCGTCGAAAAACATGCCGCCTACCTCGCAAAGTCCGGAGTCGCTGGTATAGTCGTACAAGGAAGCAATGGTGAAGCAGTCCATCTAGATCGCGAAGAGCGCAACCTCATCACAGCCGCGACCCGTCGCGCCGTTGACTCCGTCGGCGCCACTTCCATGCCCGTCATCGTCGGCACCGGCGCCCCCTCTACCCGCGAAACCATCAATCTGTGCAAGGACGCCGCAGCCTCCGGCGGCGACTACGTTCTCGTCCTCCCACCAAGCTACTATAAGTCCATAGTCTCCAACGCTGCCCTCCTCGACCACTTCCGTGCCGTCGCAGACGCCTCCCCGATCCCCGTGCTTATCTACAACTTCCCCGGTGCCTCCGCAGGCCTGGACCTCTCCTCCGATGACATCCTCGCTCTTTCCTCACACCCGAACATCATTGGGACAAAGCTCACCTGCGGTAACACGGGTAAGCTCGCCCGTATTGCTGCCCAGGCCGGACCCTCGTTCATCACCTTTGGCGGATCGTGCGATTTCACCCTCCAGACTCTCATCGCGGGCGGCGCAGGTGTGATCGCCGGTACCGCAAACCTCATCCCTCGCACCTGTGTCCAGATCATGGAGCTGTACGGCGCCGGCCGCGTCGAGGAGGCACAAAAGGTTCAGGCCGTCGTGGCTCGTGCGGACTGGCCGGCTATCAAGGACGGGTTTGTAGCTGTCAAGAGTGCCCTCCAGTCGTACCGTGGGTATGGACTGCAGCCGCGCCGGCCGTGCGTTGCGCCTTCGGCCGATGGAGTAGCGGCCCTGAAGGAGGCGTATAGCGAGGGCATTGCGCTGGAGAGGCTGTTAGAGGGGGGGTCGCAATGAATGGCTATTAGTAGTATCTATTTATCAATTGATGTATTTACGGCCGCGGAAGAAGATGATACCATACCGTTCAAACCCTACAACAGTACTAGTAGTACGTCCCTACTCCCGTAATCCAAGGTGCCACCTGCAGAACAAATGCTTGGAGATGTTGAGTCACGAGGCTTGTCATAGTCATTCACATAAGTTCCCGGCGCATGTCAAGGAACGGTGGGATCCTTTAGTTCAAATGACATGCAGGGTGGGGGATCTTTTAGGACTTTTAGGTAATGTCAGTGCTTCTCGTACTCGGGAGTAGGTTGCGGAGTAAATGTCGCGAAGGGGAGGTCTCCCCACGTTTCTATCCCACCTCTTTAGATCTTTAATGCTCCGAAAAATTTATTCCGCGGCTCGTCTTGTTCTGGGCACTTTTATACTATTATTGTTGCTGAGCGATGACTTGGATCATATCCAACATAGATGTGAATATTCAGCCGCCTCACAAAGGAAGATAACCACGATCGCAAGGCCGCGAAAGAAAGATGTCAGCTTCTGGTCGTTGTGCCGGAGCAGCTGGACACAGTTACCTTTGCGAGACTGTTTGGGGGGCTCACCTGAACTTCATCGCGAGAGATCCATGGATGGGCCCAATGAGGTCTGCGGCATTCCCGGCTGGAAGCCATGGTACGGTCGGAATGATCCACCTGATGGTTGTTTATTATGATGTGGAAAACTGCAGCAGATGATCATCGAATGCAATCTGATTTATTAGTCGAGTGGTATGCTCGGCGTAGTGTATGGACTCTGGAGTAAGCGCCAGTACTCCGTCCTCCATAGCAGAGAGATATTGATGTCACTGTAACACAAGCTCAAAGGTCACCTTAAAGCTCCCAAGATAAAAACGTCGTAGCTGCCAAGGTCGAGATACGAGATTGTCTAGCGATTCTTCGACTCAAAGAACAGCACAGCGATCTGGATGTAACATTATTCGCATCAACGATGGAACAGAAGCATTGTTGGCTTCAAGTGCCTGAGCTAAGGAGAAGGCATCGACCAGTTGGAATTGCAACTAAACTGTTAGCTTCTCTATGAGATGATCCCTCCACTTACCTTGCATGCGAGCAGTGATAGAGGCTGGAATGTATGAGTACTCTTTGCAAGTGGAGATGCATTGCTTGGGTGATAAAGATGAATGTTGAAAGATGAAAGAAGGAGACAGTTGTTTGTCTACGCCGTACGGTATAAAGGCAGAGGGATCTGTTGATCTGTTGTTGATCTGCACCACCTGACTTCAACTTTCTCTCTCTGTGATCCTTCATTTCTCTGTTTCTCTCCTTTTCCATCTCTACCCTCTCAAAACTTAGACCTCTGACGCGTCCATGTCCTTTTATCTTTAATACCCAGTATCATGACTTACGCCCGCCTTTGCACCGTGTTGATCGCGGTGGCTTCGTCGGTCGCCGCTGTCAAGGTCAATCCGCTACCAGCTCCGCGCCACATTTCTTGGGGATCTTCAGGCCCCAAACCACTGTCGTCATCTGTCTCCCTGCGCGTCGACGAGGATACAGACGACAGTATTCTCACCAATGCGTGGGATCGCACCTGGGAGTCGATTGTTTCCCTTGAATGGGTTCCCCAAGCAGTCGAAGCGCCCATTTCATCTTTCGAGCCGTTTCCAACTCCAACTCTGTCTCCGAGCGCTGCCACAAACAAGAAGCGCGCTGCGTTACCGATCCATTTTGTAGATGTTGACGTGGAGGACCGTGACACCGACCTGCAGCATGGGGTGGACGAATCCTATACTCTCGACGCTAGGGGCGGCTCGGACACCGTTGAGATTACGGCAAAGTCTGTCTGGGGTGCTCTGCGTGCTTTTACCACTTTCCAACAGCTGGTTATTTCGGACGGCAATGGTGGATTGATCATTGAACAGCCGGTTCAGATCAAGGATGCGCCTCTCTACCCGTACCGTGGAATCATGATGGACACTGGTCGTAATTTCATCTCAGTGCGCAAGATTTACGAGCAGTTAGATGGGATGGCACTGTCGAAACTCAATGTTCTGCACTGGCATCTGGACGACACCCAGTCATGGCCTGTGCACATCGACGCCTACCCGGAAATGACTGAAGACGCATACTCCGCGCGTGAGATCTACTCCCATGACGACTTGCGCAGCGTTGTGGCATACGCCCGTGCCCGTGGAATCCGGGTGATTCCTGAAGTTGACATGCCCGCTCATTCTGCCTCTGGCTGGCAACAAGTCGATCCCGAAATCGTAGCCTGTGCCAATTCCTGGTGGTCCAACGACGACTGGCCCCTGCACACTGCAGTCCAGCCGAACCCTGGTCAGCTCGATATCATCAACCCGAAGACGTATGATATCATCCGCGATGTTTACACCGAGCTTTCAGGTATATTCCCCGACAACTGGTTCCACGTCGGCGGCGACGAGATCATGCCCAACTGCTACAACTTCAGCACCTATGTTACCGAGTGGTTTGCCGAGGACGACTCGCGCACGTACAACGACCTGATGCAGCACTGGGTTGATAACGCCGTGCCGATCTTCCGCAGTGTCAGCGAGTCTCGCCGTCTGGTCATGTGGGAAGACGTCGTCCTCAACACAGAGCACGCGGACGACGTCCCGACAGACATCGTCATGCAGAGCTGGAACAACGGACTCGAGAACATCGGCAAGCTTACGGAGAGCGGGTACGATGTCATCGTCTCCTCCTCGGACTTTCTGTACCTCGACTGCGGCCATGGCGGCTACCTCACGAACGACATCCGGTACAACGAAATGACTAACCCCGACGTGGACACCCCCAGCTTCAACTACGGCGGCCTCGGAGGATCCTGGTGCGCCCCTTACAAGACATGGCAGCGAATCTACAACTACGACTTTACCCTCAATCTCACCGAAAATCAAGCGGAACACATCATTGGCGCCACTGCGCCGCTCTGGGCTGAGCAGGTCGACGACGTGAACATCTCGAACTCGTTCTGGCCTCGGGCCGCGGCTCTGGCGGAGCTGGTGTGGTCTGGGAACCGTGACGCAAACGGCGATAAGCGTACTACTCTGTTTACTCAGCGCATCCTTAACTTCCGCGAGTACCTGGTCGCTAACGGCGTGATGGCCGCTCCACTCGTTCCGAAATACTGCCTGCAGAATCCCCATGCCTGTGATCTATACTACGATCAGACAGCCCTTCATTAGCGATATTCTTATTGATAGTCAATCAGATCATTCTGTCCCCACCTAACATAATAATCAGTTTACCTCCGATGCACTCCATATATAGACTTCAACCGTATCCCACCCAACTAAACAAAACAAAACAAAACTAATCAGACCCAATAAGCCCCAAATTCCAAACATCCGGAATCTCATACCGATATCCATCCTTCAACTCCTCAGCAAAGTACTCCCGCGCCCCTATTCCCTCCCTCCACCGCGACATATCCGCCGGCTCCTTGAAACTCCGAATCGACATCTCCCATAGCGGCCGCGGGTCTTTACATTGATGCACCGCTCCAACCCCGTCGACGTGCCACCAGGCGCCGTCATCGCGAAGGATCTTCTTAGGACGTTCGAGGGTGTCGTCTGCAGCGCAGATGATGCCCTACCAAAGAGAAAACTAATTAGCATTTCTCATCCATAACAATAGCAATAACAATAACAATAACGACAACAACAACAACAACAACAACAACAACAACAACAACAACAACAACAACAACAACAACAACAATAATAATAAAAACCACGGAGGAAAATAGGTGGAAAAGAAAACACCTGCGCAATATACTCAAAACAGTGAGCCCAATGCTCGCCATCCTTCTCCCGATCCATCAGCATATGCGGCCGATTCGACGAATTGACCCCCTTGACACTATTCTCAGGGAAAATCAGTCCCCGGAGTACAATCAAGCAATGCAACTGATGCATCATCGCAATCCCGTGCCCTATCCCTTTTTCAGGGTTGCCTCCATTATTCGCCTTGATGCCGGGGTAGTCGTCCCGTTGTTCGAGGGAGGCTTCTTGCACGCGCAGACCGCTCCCGCCGCTGGGTTGGGGGGGGGGGGGGGGGGGGGGGGTAAGAAGCGGTTCCCATGTTAGTTCGGGAGAGCACCCCTCTTAACACCACTACCCAGCTGACAGCGCGTTTGCCGGGTTGTGGGGGTTAAGGGGGGGGGGGGGGGGGGGGGGGGGGGGGGGGGGGGGGGGGGGGGGGGGGGGGGGGGGGGGGGGGGGGGGGGGGGGGGGGGGGGGGGGGGGGGGGG